>CM076575.1:553524593-553997277 GCA_034641835.2 Pinus albicaulis | reverse complement strand
TATTAGAATCAGTCCTTTTGGAACAAAACCAGTCAATTTGAAACAAAACTGTATATGATAAATATTTTAGTTGAAAGATTGCGTACCTCGTCTTCTATATCTAAAAAGTCGTCGATTTCAGTCGCACTGGTCAATCTGAGTCTTTCTCCTTTTGTCTTCTTGAGACCAACTTCCAAGATGACATCGTGTACCCTTGCAGTCATGGTTTTCACATCTTGGGCGACAAGCGCCCTATTTTCTAGCTTTTCCAGATCTGAATTTCCCACAATATCTGCAACTTCTTTCCAGTCCCATCCTTGAAAATATGAACAAATATCCAGAAATGGATACTTCAAATTATCTTCAAGTTTGTCGAAGGCAAATACGTACGTCTCTATATCATTCCCTACTTCACCTTTCCAGTTTTTTTTGCTCTCTTCCAACACTGTATTATAAGCTTGTAGTGCCGTTTCTCCATGATTATTGATAAATCCCGTGACCACATCCAGAAGCTTCGGGACGACTCCACATATCTTGACCATCAGGTTCAAGTGGCTAGGATTTAGTTGTTTCTTACGATCATCATCAGCTGTATTCTTCAAAAGCTCCAATGCCTCTGCTGTGTGAAGGCCTTCAATACGGTAGATTAATTTTGTTTCTACTCCACTTATTTTCACTGCCTCTTTGCCCCTTGCAGTGAGAAGCAACCTCAATTTTCTTGCATATTTTCCCATTTTCTTTGGGAGAAGCCATTCAAGTGCATCTGGACACAAAACATTGTCTATATAAATAAAAACCATCTCTTTCTCTAATATGCTCTTAATTTGTAGCTGTCCTTCCTCATACCTTTGGAACTCTTTTGGCTCTTCTCCCATCGTCAAAGCTTTTATTATGAATTTTTGCAACTTTACTACATCTGGAACCGAAGTTATATCATCAAACAGTCTAACATAAGGACATCTACATCCTTCTATTTCTGCATTTAGCAACCGTACAAACACAACATCGGCAAGGGTAGTCTTTCCCATGCCACCAAAGCCGTGCAAGGTAACTACCACCACATTTTTGTCACTTCCACACTCTGGCAGTTCAATAACTTTTTTCAATGGTTTTTCGATTCCAACTGTTGCAACATATTTAAACAAAAAAATCATAAACTTCTATAAGCTCCAAAACTATATGAATATTTAAAATAGCATAATTTTCACCAGTTATTACTATTTCCCTGCGTAGCTCTAATGGTTTTCGTAGGTGCACAATGGCATCGTAAAGACATAGATTAAAATTTTCCTGCATATGGGTGTCTAGCTTTGTTAACCTTTCTTGAAATTTTGACAGTTCTTCTTCGTCCACCGTGGTTGAGAAAAACCTGCATTAAGAAATTTATTTAGAGGTCGATGTGATCGATGTGATAAAAAGGGCTCGAACTCCCACATAAATCCAACATTTAAAAAACGATATAGATTGACATAGGAATTTAGCATCCATTTAGACAATGTTAATGAGATTATGTTAAGTAAGTACTCACTTAGAAAATTTTGGAGCATTAATTTGGGTGCTGCAAGCGATAGAGGCTTCAACAATCAACGCTATTGCTTCCCTGATTGAATCGACCATCCCTTCCTTTAATTCAGGGCGTTTTCGAAGTTCATTAACATGTCGGGCCAATTTATCCATCTCCTTAAGTATGGATAGGCAGGCTCCTTTATTAGCAGAGATTGCTTCGCACCGCTCCAAAATATATGCCACTACAAGAAAACCTGCAGTAGCCATGTGGACCATCCCCATTCCTGAGCGATTTTCTTCGCGTTGACAGTAGGAACATCTTTCTTTGTATGAACACATAGAAGTAAGAGCACTTTTACCGGAGAACATTTGAATAGAAGTAATTATCATTAAACTATGAATTATCTTCAATACGTACAATGCCCTCTATTCCCTCCGAAAGCACCTCTTTTATTCTGGAAAAATTACTTGAAGGCGGCCAGTAATTTTTAGTACCCTTCGGCTTTGACTGGTTATTCCCCTTCTTTTTCACTCTCCTGTGAAAAAACATAAAATCTAATGTTTAAAGATTATAAATCTTTAAAAACAGTCATCTGATATGTATAATCAAGCAAGGCCTTTTCTTCTAGGAAGCTAAATATGTGTTAATGGAGATTTTAGTTCTATACGTTCAAAAGTTTACATTGAAGAAGTGGTCAAAGAAATTAGTAACGGTGAATGAGGAGAGTGCCCAATCTGTCTTGAATGAGTTGACAATGCAGTCATGGCTTGTTGTGTACATCATGTGTCATCAGTGCCTACTAGCAAGTTGGTGTAGCTCTTTGGGTAGTGGTTGTATTGCTTGTGCTAATTCTAGTTAATTTTCTTTGTATGGCTAGATTAATGTGTTTGTAGATTATTGTTTATTATTAGCTTTTTTGTGCAAGTCAAGCTACAAGGGTGTCATACTGAGCTAACTCCATTGAGTTATTTTTTTATTAAGTTAAAAATAAGGGCTTGCATGATTATATATTTTACAAGGATTATGCCATTGTGTGTTGAACGTTTTTTAAAAATCAATGCTATTATACAATTTCATTTAGAGCTCATTAGTTTGAATTTAGTTAAAATACAATTTATTTATTTTTAATATATGTTTATTTTATTTAGTAAAAGAAACTCAACAAGAAACACTATTTTTATTACTGAGATGGTAAAAGGAAATGAATCTCTTAAACTGTTGGTAAAGTGTCTAAGAATAGAAGTTGGTTACTTGGGAAGAGTTAGAGGACAGTTACCTAACCTCCAGGGATAAAAGGGAAATAAATCCCAAGGGAGGTTAGGGAGAGTGTTTTTCCTCCTAAAGAAGAAGGTGGAGCTATTCTCAGAGTCATGGGAATTTCAGCTGAGAAAGCTTTGTAACCTTGTCTTCGCATTATCCGTGTGTGGCCGGATTGGTCGTCTGCAGGTCACAATGAGATTTTTATCAAGCTCGTAGTGCATCGAATTCTAGAGCTAGGGGGAAGCTGAGACGTCATTGCCTCCCTTGATGGTTGGGAGGACCACAGTTGGAGAGTATTCTTGTCCTACCAGATAAGTACTTTAGAATTTGTTCAAGTTATATTACGGAAATCACCGTTATCTTTTTACTCTATCAAAATGTGAAGTAGATGATTACAGTCTATTTATACATATGTATATTTGTTTGCATTACTAAAATGTGATGAAGATGATTACAGTAAATATCTGTTTACACTATTTAAATGTGATGTAGTTGAGTACAGTAATGGATAAGTGTTTAATAACCATTCGTGAAAATAACCCTAAGACCCATGGGCGGGAATAATAGCTAACTCTGGAAATATGAAAACTCTGTAGCAGGTAATCTTTATATTTGTATATAAAGTGCTTAAAGAAAGTTAGCAGAATAACAGAAAAGCTAGAATATACTAGGGTTAACATGGGGTTTTATTCTACGTTATTAAGCTACAGCGAAAAAAAAAGAACAGGCCCACATAAACACTAGTAATCATATACGTTGTATAAACAAGAAAAGTGAACCTGTAGTTATTCATCATGTCTGCGATAGAAATAGAAGAAGAACAGGAATACATGAGCTATTTAAACGATATTTAATCACATCTTGGCAGGTTCATGCTATAGCGCTGAACTTGTAGAGCGGAGTTGGGAATAGAAACCCTACTCGCTCCTATTCTTATCCCTGAAACTATACACGGCCTTGGATACGGCGACCGGTGCCACATAGGGTTAAGTAATCTAAATAATAAAACTGAAGTCTTAACTTATGAACAACTACAAGAAATCGTGGAACAACCAAATGCATGCTACGTTACAAATACATTTGAGATAGAAATACTGCTGATATAAACAGGAAAACTTTCTTTTAGATGCATGCACAAACTTACGCCTTATCATGAAAGACACTCGACCTATTACAATCCTGGCCGTGCACAATATTACTCTATATGAAAAGAATTACATTAAGAAGCATAGCCGTACTTAAGAAATAAAAATACAGGAAGTATTTGCGGGCAATGGAGCAGTGCCATTGCTCACCGTCGCGCACAGTATAAACATTACCCAAAGGAATTTCGAACCAGAACCCCGAGCGACACATAAATGAGAATTTATTGTATTATGAACTGCAACGAGTTAGATAGAGCTGTAGGGACTAGATTAAAACAGGGTAGTTCAAGAGTCTGGCCATGATGGCTGGAAGTCAAAATAATAATATATTGTGCGTATTGCAAAATATAACCTGTTCACATAGAATAAGGTCTAGACGAAACCCTCTGGAAAATATACAGTCTCTCTTTTCTGAAGCGAAACATAAGAAAACCTAGGCTAGAAAAAGCCGTAACCCAACTAATACAGTAGCTGAAAACATACGCCATGAATCTGAGCGATCATGAGCGCCGAAGTACCTGTGTAAACGGGGAAACAGTCATATTATCTGTTGAACTAAAACGATAGAACCGCACAGAGGAAGAAAGACTAAACCGGTCTTCATACTTGCAGAGACACAACGAAAACTTGTTAGGAAATCTCCAAAGGAATTAGTGCTGGAAAACTAAAATGGACAGGAGTATTTCTTAAGGAACCGAAGGGTTGCTTTTCGGATTTTGTACCTGAAAAGAGTATTAAACCTCGCGTAGCCTGTCCAAAGAAAAGAACACCAGATCATATAGGGTTTAAAGACGGATTCACGATTTATTTGTGTAAAACAGAAGAAGATTGGAAAGCCGAAGCCGGTTATACCTGTTGAGTTAGGGCGGCCTCATTCTAGAGAGCCAAGTATCGATCTGCATATCCATCCTCCACCGACACCCTGCCATGCATAGGCAAACCTGCTCGTGGAATATCTTTCCACAGGGGCGAAGCAAAAAGACTTAGTGGATGCTCGAGAAAACCTGTAGAAACATTTATATCACACCACTGTTCGTTAACCTGAAGTATTCATAGTAGCGTTTACCTCCGAATCAAGGTGTCTAGCCATGCAGGCTGGGAGGAATAAAGGTGGGCAGCGCGCCATGGAAGAGTCTCCGAGCTTGTGAGACAGGCAGTGGATGAAAACCCAAATCAATGATCTTCCCTCACAATCTATGCGGAGATCGAGGCGTGATTTGCTTGCTACCGCCAAATGACTAACGCGCGACACCTATACCTAGCCAGGCAAGAACGAAGCCATATGGCGGAACAAATAAACTCATATGTGACATGGAAATTTATGACCGGTTACGGTGAAATAAATAATAGGCCTTGGTTAATGGATAACATGCAGTCACAGATGTACCAAGAGGTAAAACAATTCACATGGTGGTTAAAACATTTAATAGCATTTACGCCAATGTCAATAAAGCCCAAGTGTACTCTTGTTATAGATTAATACCATATCAAGGGTTATACCGTAGCATAATATGATTAGATTTGTGCTTAGAGATTTAGTTTGGGGTAATTTAATTCTATAGTCTATGTAACCACGTATATTTAATATGTGTATTTCATATAGCAGGTGGTATTAGGTTACTTCGGTAATGTGAAGGTATTGTGTTTTAATGGTTAATGGTAAAAATAAATAAATTATTAATTACTCTTACTAGGATAGAAGTATAGTTGACTGTGACA
This sequence comes from Pinus albicaulis, assembly GCA_034641835.2. Taxonomy (NCBI): domain Eukaryota; kingdom Viridiplantae; phylum Streptophyta; class Pinopsida; order Pinales; family Pinaceae; genus Pinus; species Pinus albicaulis. The sequence goes on along the minus strand of CM076575.1, from coordinate 553,991,667 downwards.
AGTGGTATCAAAGCCGGTTACTACACTGGCAACCTAAGGGTCTACTAACAAAGCTGTGTGTGTATTAGTGCACTGAGAAGAGATAAAGACTTGAGGGGAGGCATGGCATCTCAGTCACAACCGAACGAGACTCAAGGCCCAACAGTTATGAACCCGGAAATGTGGGTTCAACTAACTGTGGAACAACACCAAAAGACAAGTAAGATGCTGGAAGAACAGCAGCAGCAAACCGCCTCTCTGCTAAACACGGTACAGCAGTTACAAGAGGAGATGGTAAGAGTCCGAAAGGACAATGAAAGGTTACTGCTAGACCAGGAAAGGATCCTGAAGAGCATATATGATAAACAGAATCAGGAAACGCGGCAGCCTAGTGCAGAAAGAGAGTTATCAACCGAATCAAAAGACCAGCAAACTAGAAACAACACCACCGGAAAGACAGAAAAGAGTATCTCTCACAAGAGCAAAAATCACAATTATAACGAGGCAGAATCGAGAAATCCGTTCGATCAGCAGGATCATAAGAGGAAGAGAAATGAACTGCAGGGGGAGTTTCGTAAGATCAAGCCACCGATGTTTGATGGCGAGGAAGAGGAGGCAGCTGAAGCATGGTTAATTAACATCAATAAATATTTCCAGGGATATGAGTATAGCAGCAATCTGAAGGCTAGGCTGGCTATATACTAGCTGCGAGAGAAAGCCACCCTGTGGTGGGAGGAGGTAAAGAACGTTCGCAGCATTGATGAGCGAGACATTACATGGGAATTGTTCCAGCAGTACTTCAAAGATAAATATCTGACAGAGAGATTTTACGATGACAAAGCCAAAGAATTCCATGATCTTAGGCTGGGCCAAATGACCATGGATGAGTATGTTACGAAATTTACATCCCTGCTACGCTATGTACCTTACCTCAGAGAAGAAAAGGCCAAGGTACAGAGATTTCTGAGTAGTCTGCCTGCCTCTGTGAGGGAAAGAATAGAGTTTGTTAACCCCCAAATGATGGATGAAGTTGTCCGGAAAGCACGCATGTGTTACCAGTAGTATAAGATCAAGGGGGATGGTGGAAAGGGTTGGCAGCCCAAGAAGAATCAAAAGAATTCATCTACTTTTAAAAGCAGCAAAAGCAGCCAATTTAAAGGAATAGGACGGAACGCTGGCAGCAAATAGTTTAATAGAAACCATCAAAGAATCAAGTGGCTAGCTGAAGAAAAACCCACAGAAGCATCAAGCAAACCAGAACAAGGACAGAATTCGAAACCCCCCTTACAGTGTTGGGGCTGTGGGGAAGCACACTATTACAAGAACTGTCCACAGCGTAAAAGGAATGAAAATGTGGCAAACTTGTAGGAGGCATTGACAGTGGGGGACGTGGGGCGAAACATACCACGTATAAACGCAGCCTTGGAGGATCGACAGGCTGAATTCCAGCCCACAATGATTGAACTGGAAGGTACTATGTTATCTAAACCTGTCTCGATTTTAATAGACCCTGGAGCTAGTTTAAGTTATGTAAGTCCTAAACTAGTGGAACTGTGCAATCTAAAAGAATAGAAATTTAAAAACCCATGGCTAGTTCAACTAGCCACCGGAGCTAAACGCAAAGTGACTGTGAAAACTACAAATTGCATTTTGGAAGTTGCAAAACAGCAGCTGTAGGTAGATTTAAATATTTTACCATTGGGATCATATGATGTATTACTAGGAATGGACTGGTTGGAGAAACACTGGACCTTAGTAGACTGTAAGGAGAAGACAATTTATTATAGAGTGCAGGATGGTATGCGTAAGGAAATTAAAGGAATTAAAAAGCCTGTGCAATTGCGTCCCATAACAGCATCTCAGATGAGCAAGTGTATCCGAAAGGGGTGTCAGCTGTACGCAATTCAAGTAGGGTATACTGAATCTAACGAAAAAGCAGCAGATATAAAAGATATCCCTGTGGTACAGGAATTTCTAGATGTGTTTCCAGAAAACATTCCAGGATTGCCACCAAAAAGAGACATTGATTTCACTATTGAACTACTACCCGGAGCCTCTCCTGTGTCAAGAGCACTTTACAGAATGAGTATACCAGAATTAACAGAGTTAAAGATGCAGTTACAGGAATTGTTAGATAAAGGATATATTCGCCCAAGCGTGTCACCTTGGGGAGCACCCGTCCTCTTTGTTAAAAAGAAGGATGGAACCTTACGCATGTGTATGGACTACCGACAACTCAACAAGCTGACAGTTAAGAATAGATATCCTCTACCCAGAATCGATGATTTATTCGATCAGGTGAGAGGTGCCAAAGTGTTCTCTAAAATAGATTTGCGGTCTAGATATCACCAAATTCAAATCAAGGATGAGGATGTTTGCAAGACAGCATTCCGCACCAGATATGGACATTATGAGTTTGTAGTATTACCATTCGGGTTGACAAATGCGCCAGCAACCTTTATGAGGTTGATGAATGGCATTTTTCATCAGTTTTTAGATCGCTTTGTATTGGTCTTCATAGACGACATCCTGATCTACTCCAAGAGCGAGGAAGAACATAAGGAGCATCTGAGGATAGTGTTAGAAATTTTAAGGAAGCATCAGCTATCTGCTAAATTCAGCAAGTGCGATTTCTTCAAAACAGAAATCCAGTATTTGGGTCATGTTGTGACAGCTGAAGGAATAGCGGTGGACCCCGAAAAGATTAAAACCATCATGGAATGGCGAGTACCACAGAATGTGGCAGATATCAGATCATTCATGGGTCTGGCAGGATACTACAGGCGGTTCATCGAAGGGTTTTCTAAGATTGCCTATCCTATTACATCCTTACAAAAGAAAGGCAGATCTTTCAAATGGACGAATGAATGTCAGAACAGCTTTGAGAAGCTGAAACAACTCTTAACCACGGCACCAGTGCTGAAAGTTGCTGACCCCGGTAAAGATTATGTGGTGTGTACTGATGCCAGAAAGGAGGGAGTGGGCGCAGTGTTAACGCAGGAAGGCAAGGTAATAGCCTATGAGTCTAGGAAATTGAGAGAGCATGAACAAAAGTACTCTGCCTATGATCTAGAACTCACCGCAGTAGTGCATGCTCTCCGAGTGTGGAGGCATTACCTACTGGGCAAAAGATTCATACTCAAAACAGACCACAACAGTTTAACTAACTTCTTCAAGCAGGCAGATTTAAACTCTAGGCAAGCAAGGTGAAATGCCTTTTTGAGCGAATTTGACATGGACATACAACATGTCAAAGGGAAAGAACACCGAGTTACAGACGCCTTGAGTAGGAAATTGCATGGGATCTATGCAATCTATTACATCCAACCTATGAGCCAGCTATCAGAACAAATAAAGGAAGAGGCCCAGAAGGACCCAGAATATCAGTTTTTGTGGCGACAGATGGAAGAAGATCTGAAGCAAGGAAAGCCATCCGAGTATGGAAGTAATGAGGAACAAATGTTAATGTTCCGTGGAAGGGTCTATGTTCCTAATCGTGCAAGTCTCAAGGGGTTAATCATGGACGAGTACCATCGCAGCAACTACGCTGGTCATCCTGGTTATCAAAAGATGCTTTCGGCAATTAGAAAGATATATTATTGGCCCGGTATGCGCAGAGAAATTGCAGAATATCTGAGTAAGTGTTTAGAGTGCCAGCAGGTTAAAGTGGAGCATCGGCATCCAGCAGGACTACTACAGCCCATACCTATTCCTGAATGGAAGTGGGAAGTGATCTCTTTAGATTTCATCACAGGCTTACCTCGAACAAGGAAGCAAAATGATTCAATCATGGTAGTGGTGGACAGATTAAGTAAATCTGCCCACTTCATACCTATACAGTCCACTTACAAAACCGTGCAGATTGCAGACATATTTATGAGGGAAATCTTTAGGTTGCATGGTATACCTAAGACTGTGATTTCAAATCGGGATGTTAAGTTTACCTCCGCATTTTGGAAAACCCTGTTTTCGGGTTTGGGTACTCAAATACACTTCAGTACTGCCTATCTCCCTCAAACTGATGGGCAGACGGAACGGGTAAACCAATTTTTGGAGGATATGCTGCGCATGTATGTAATGCGGCAGCCAACTAAATGGGAAGATTACCCTCACCTAGTGGAGTTTGCATATAATAACGGATACCAGGAGTCTCTAAAAATGAGCCCCTTTGAAGCGTTATATGGGCGAAAATGTCATACACTAATCAACTGGAGCAGTCCGGAGACGAAATTAATGTTGGGACCAGAAATGTTGGCTGAGCTAGAAGCTGAGGTAAAAAGAATAAGACAAAATTTGAAGGTCGCACAGGACCGACATAAGGTCTTTGCAGATAAGAAAAGGTCTTATCACGAATTCGGAGTAGGTGACCACGTGTATGTCAGGATTAAGCCTAAAAGAAGTACCTTAAGGTGGACTTCTTGCGCCAAGTTAGCTCCTCGTTACTGCGGACCCTTCCAAATTCTGGAAAGGGTGGGACCAGTAGCCTATAGACTGGCTTTGCCTAGTCACATTAAAGTGCACAATGTATTCCATGTATCTTTGTTAAAGCGATATGTGCATGATGAAAAACATGTAATTCAATGGCAAAACATTCAGGTAGGAAGAAAGAAAGGAAATAAAATCCTAGCTGAAGTTTGAAACAAATCTGAAGTTACTAATTGATAATCCTGTTGCTACTTTTCAGGTAGAACCGGACGGAGAATTTCTGGTAGAGCCGCTACGCATACTTGATCGTAGGGAAATTGAACTCCGAAAAAGAATAATTACGTAGGTGAAAGTGCAATGGAGGCACTTTGGACCTGAGGAAGCTACCTGGGAAGATGAAAAGTTTGTACGGGAAGCATACCCGGAGCTCTTTGTAGACCTGGACTGAAACACCGAGGACAGTGTTACTTCCAGGGGAGGAAGATGTGACAGCCTCATTTAGAGCTCATTAGCATGAATTTAGTTAAAAGACAATTTATTTATTTTAATATATGTTTATTTAATTTTGTAAAAGAAACTCAACAAGAAACACTATTTTGTTACTGAGCTGGTAAAAGGAAATGAATCTCTTAAACTGTTGGTAAAGTGTCTAAGAATAGAAGTTGGTTACTTGGGAACAGTTAGAGGACAGTTACCTAACCTCCAGGGATAAAAGGAAATCCCAGGAGAGGGTTAGGGGTTCTGTGTTTTTCCTCTAAAAATAAGAAGGTGAAGCATTCTCTAGAGCTGTGGAAATGGACAGTTGAGAAAAGCTTCTGCAACCTTGTCTTCAGATTATCTGTGTGTGGCTGGATTGGCCGTCCAGAGGTCACAACAGGATTTCTACTATTTCCGTAGTGCAGACTGAATTCTAGAGCTAGGGGGCAAGCGGAGGACGTCATTGCCTCCCTTGATGGTTGGGAGGACCACAGTTGGAGAGTATTCTTGTCCTACCAGATAAGTACTTTAGAATTTGTTCAAGTTATATTACGGAAATCACCGTTATCTTTTTACTCTATCAAAATGTGAAGTAGATGATTACAGTCTATTTATACATATGTATATTTGTTTGCATTACTAAAATGTGATGAAGATGATTACAGTAAATATCTGTTTACACTATTTAAATGTGATGTAGTTGAATACAATAATGGATAAGTGTTTAATAACCATTCGTGAAAATAACCCTCAGACCCATGGGCGGGAATAATAGCTAACTCTGGAAATATGAAAACTCTGTAGCAGGTAATATTTATATTTGTATATAAAGTGCTTAAAGAAAGTTAGCATAATAACAGAAAAGCTAGAATATACTAGGGTTAACATGGGGTTTTATTCTACATTATTAAGCTACAGTGAAAAAAAAAGAACAGGCCCACATAAACACTAGTAATCATATACGCTATATAAACAAGAAAAGTGAACCTGTAGTTATTCATCATGTCTGCGATAGAAATAGAAGAAGAACAGGAATACATGAGCTATTTAAACGATATTTAATCACATCTTGGCAGGTGCATGCTATAGCGCTGAAATTGTAGAGCGGAGTTGGGAATAGAAACCCTACTCGCTCCTGTTCTTATCCCTGAAACTATACACGGCCTTGGATACGGCGACCGGTGCCACATAGGGTTAAGTAATCTAAATAATAAAACTGAAGTCTTAACTTATGAACAGATACAAGAAATCGTGGAACAACCAAACGCATGCTACGTTACAAATACATTTGAGATAGAAATACTGCTGATATAAACAGGAAAACTTTCTTTTAGATGCATGCACAAACTTACGCCTTATCATGAAAGACACTCGACCTATTACAATCCTGGCCGTGCACAATATTACTCTATATGAAAAGAATTACATTAAGAAGCATAGCCGTACTTAAGAAATAAAAATACAGGAAGTATTTGCGGGCAATGGAGCAGTGCCATTGCTCACCGTCGCGCACAGTATAAACATTACCCAAAGGAATTTCGAACCAGAACCCCGAGCGACACATAAATGAGAATTTATTGTATTATGAACTGCAACGAGTTAGATAGAGCTGTAGGGACTAGATTAAAACAGGGTAGTTCAAGAGTCTGGCCATGATGGCTGGAAGTCAAAATAATAATATATTGTGCGTATTGCAAAATATAACCTGTTCACATAGAATAAGGTCTAGACGAAACCCTCTGGAAAATATACAGTCTCTCTTTTCTGAAGCGAAACATAAGAAAACCTAGGCTAGAAAAAGCCGTAACCCAACTAATACAGTAGCTGAAAACATACGCCATGAATCTGAGCGATCATGAGCGCCGAAGTACCTGTGTAAACGGGGAAACAGTCATATTATCTGTTGAACTAAAACGATAGAACCGCACAGAGGAAGAAAGACTAAACCGGTCTTCATACTTGCAGAGACACAACGAAAACTTGTTAGGAAATCTCCAAAGGAATTAGTGCTGGAAAACTAAAATGGACAGGAGTATTTCTTAAGGAACCGAAGGGTTGCTTTTCGGATTTTGTACCTGAAAAGAGTATTAAACCTCGCGTAGCCTGTCCAAAGAAAAGAACACCAGATCATATAGGGTTTAAAGACGGATTCACGATTTATTTGTGTAAAACAGAAGAAGATTGGAAAGCCGAAGCCGGTTATACCTGTTGAGTTAGGGCGGCCTCATTCTAGAGAGCCAAGTATCGATCTGCATATCCATCCTCCACCGACACCCTGCCATGCATAGGCAAACCTGCTCGTGGAATATCTTTCCACAGGGGCGAAGCAAAAAGACTTAGTGGATGCTCGAGAAAACCTGTAGAAACATTTATATCACACCACTGTTCGTTAACCTGAAGTATTCATAGTAGCGTTTACCTCCGAATCAAGGTGTCTAGCCATGCAGGCTGGGAGGAATAAAGGTGGGCAGCGCGCCATGGAAGAGTCTCCGAGCTTGTGAGACAGGCAGTGGATGAAAACCCAAATCAATGATCTTCCCTCACAATCTATGCGGAGATCGAGGCGTGATTTGCTTGCTACCGCCAAATGACTAACGCGCGACACCTATACCTAGCCAGGCAAGAACGAAGCCATATGGCGGAACAAATAAACTCATATGTGACATGGAAATTTATGACCGGTTACGGTGAAATAAATAATAGGCCTTGGTTAATGGATAACATGCAGTCACAGATGTACCAAGAGGTAAAACAATTCACATGGTGGTTAAAACATTTAATAGCATTTACGCCAATGTCAATAAAGCCCAAGTGTACTCTTGTTATAGATTAATACCATATCAAGGGTTATACCGTAGCATAATATGATTAGATTTGTGCTTAGAGATTTAGTTTGGGGTAATTTAATTCTATAGTCTATGTAACCACGTATATTTAATATGTGTATTTCATATAGCAGGTGGTATTAGGTTACTTCGGTAATGTGAAGGTATTGTGTTTTAATGGTTAATGGTAAAAATAAATAAATTATTAATTACTCTTACTAGGATAGAAGTATAGTTAATCATACTATTTACATACAATTTCAAGGACTGCCATAACTCCTCACATAATTCTTTAAAGAGTGCTAGCTCAATGGAAGAGCACCTGCCATGCAGGAGGTGGTGGTTTGATTCCACTGTACCCTAATATAAATTATTTAATGATATTGTAGATTTTTTTAATTAAATAATTTTATATTGATTTATTTTAATGGTGAGATAGTTTTCTGGATTCGTTGTTTTATATTGTCTCTAGAAAGACAATAGATAGGATTAAAGACATTGTCTCCCTAAAGACAATATGTCTTTAATTCCAACTATTGTTTTTATAGAGACAAATTTTAAGACAATAATTTGAGACAATTTACCCAAAAATTGTCTTAAAACCCCCATTTGTGTTGTAGTGCTACTATTGTCTCTAGAGAGACAAAAATGCTTGTGTTATGTATTGTCTTTATAGAGACAATTTAATTTTAAGACAATTTAATTTGAGACACCCGCTTAAAGACAATATTTAAGACAATAGACAAGTTTTCTTTTGTCTTAAGTTAAGACAATTTACCTAAATATTGTCTAAAATATTGTCTTAAGACAAATAGGGTTACCTCGGGGCCTGTAACATACTGGAATATTTAAGGCCCTTTAGTCATGCAAACAAACACCGTAGTTGTTTCATCTCTCCCTGACATTTGCATCTGGTGGCTTCTTTGTTGATTGTTTGTTCACTAGCATGGCCATGCTGGTTTTTTCTTTATGTGTTTTCCATTGTATGTAGTTTGCTAGTTTTTTTTAATGTGTTTTTGATGGTATGTAGTGTTCTGGTTGAGTTTTCTCTCTTCCTCTTTTTTTTTTTTGTTTTTTTGTTTTTCTGTATGTGAATTGCCTAGCCAACCAATCTTAAATAGGTAGAGATGAAACCATGATATTCATTTCTCTGGTCCTGTGGCAGAATAGCTATTTGTTCATATTTATTTGTGTGAGACGTTGTTTCTCTCATCCAGAGACAGGCTAAAGAGTACGTTGTTTCCACTGAAGAGTACGTTGTTTGCAGGCACACATTCGGAGATGTAGCTGATGTGATTAATCTAAGAGGTATTTCTTTTCCTATTTATTTTTTACAAGAGTTTTTCTAATCTTTGTCCATCTTTCTATTTGGGTGGTACATTCTGACAGGACATTCTCATTAATTCATTGGAGGAACATGACGTGAAATAATTTATATTGCATTTCTGGCACACACAATTTTTTCTATTTTAGGGATTTCTCAATGCGTTTGCTGTATCGTCTCAAGCATGCAGGGATGTGATTAATCCGAGGTGGCTTTATTCGGTGATTCCATGAGAGTACGGAGATCAACAATCGTGTCTATTCTCTTTATCTGGTAAGTTTTTAGCGCAATATTTTATGGGTTTCCTAAACAGAGAGGCACTTTGTCTCGCCTTCTTGTCTCGAATGAAGGCGGCTTCTGAAGCTTCGTCGGATCCATCCGTTTTGGCTGGGTATTTTCCATTGAGTTTTCTTTTAAAGAACATAATAATTTTATGCAATCAGAGATTTTCACGGTAATATTGAGAGGGTTTTGATGGTTGATTGGCAATACAGAGAGGAGTTGAGGAGGCAGCTGAGGAAGCCCCTTTTTAAATATTTGGCGCTGCTCCTCGTTTATGCTGCAATTCCTGCTTTCAGTAAGTTTCACTTCATTGTGATATGCTATTGTGTGTGAATTTGACAGTTCAGATAATATTGAAGAGGACAACAAGTTTTAATGTCTATGCAGTTCTCAGAAGCATTTAGGGCAATCTTGGTCAGGTAGGTACACAATCTTTAACCCTCTGTGCCATCCGAAAACTGAAAATTGCTCTTCATAGAACTTCTCATAGCTTAATTGGTCCTAAACAAAATTTGTTGGAAACAAAACTTGGTAAGTTCGCAGCTCACTGGGGATTGTCCCACAGAACTGGGCTGGTCCTTAGCATTTTTTATTATTCTTGTATTTTTGGTTCATGGCGCCTCTGCGCCTTCCCTGTCACAGTGGTATATCTCTGGATTAGAAGTGAATGTTATTGGGATCAGAGTCTGCTGAAACAAGTCTATGTAAACTTCCTCTTTATTAATTTTTTTAATGAAGGATGTTCGTTTTTTTTTTTTTTTTTGGAACTTTCGCAGAAATTGTGAGAACAAGTCGTTGGGAAGCAAAACTCGAAAGTTCGCAACCTGTTGAAACATACAAGTTCTTACCTCAAAGGATGGGGTATTGTTATTTTTAAACTTAGACTTAAAATATAATAGGAATATAATAGGATTAATTTAGATGGTAAATTATATTATTTTAATTTAAAACATGATTAGGGTTTTTTTTTTTTTCCACGTAAAAAAATCGAACTCTATTAGATAAGAGGGAGCATAGCATATGCATGTATTCCTTTCCTTTTCCAGAAAACCATAAGCACCGTGGTGTTTTTTTAAAACCACCCTACAGCTCTGTCCACAAAAGCTAATGCAAAAAAGTCAAAATGTGGTGTAAGCTACCCTCGGCTTCCATTTAGGATAAAACACTGAAACAGGGTTTGCTCAGCACTGCAACTATCCATAGACCAGCTAGTAAACACTGTGCTGGCTGAAAGTACTGTTATGACAATAATTTAACAAGAGCTCAGGCCTCCGGAGCACGGAAAACAGCTCTGAGTTTTTGACAGTTTTTTTAAAATATACAAAAAAGTTTAAACAGCAGAGATCTATATACAGAAAATAAAAAGACAGTGAAAGTAAAAGAGTTGTTGGCAGCTCCCTGATTAAACAAAAACAGGAGGGGCAAGTCTCCTTGCCGTTCCGTCAACTACTTCTTCAACTTACCATGAGTCCAAAACCTTCTCAATGCCTTTTTTAGAAAGGCTGTCTGCTTCTGTGTTTCTTTCCCTGTAGATGTGACAAATATTCAGCTCAGCAAAACAACTTTTAAGACGAATAATTTCAAAAAGAAAAGGAGTTAAGAGAAAATTCCTGCAGTGATGTGAGCCATTCGCCCACTTGATTGTGTTCAAAGAATCCCCAAAGATCTGAACCTCCCGCTCATTACGCAACGAGAGCCAGCAAAGAAGCAAATATAAGGCTTTAAGCTCAGAAAAGTTATTTGTTCTGGTACCAAGTCCAATGGAGGCTTTGAGAGAAATTCCAGTGGGATAGTGAATGACCAAACCAGCTCCACAATTTTTGTTTATATCTGAGGCCCCATCAAAATAAGCCCACGGGATGGAGCCCTTTATTTCTTCTACCTGAACAGGTCTACAGCTCCGAGAATTTGATGGAAGTGGTATGCTTTCAAATATGGCCACTCCTTCGGCTGCTAATCTGGCGATGGGAAAGAAAGAATCTTTGAAAATTCGGTGATTCCTGGCTAGCCATACTCCCCATACAACCAGCAGGGGCATCATTCTGACTTTGTCATTGGGAGCCTGCTGCCACCAATTATTCTAGGCCTCTGATATTTCCTCCCCCTCCCAACGTAGGGGGACCTTTGATTGTCTTAACATTTCGTTCCAGAGGCTTTTTGAGAATGGATAGGCAAGGAAGATATGTTGGATAGTTTCCTGTGTAAGGTTAATTTATATATAAAAAATTCAATAGAAATATTTATGGGTTTTGGATAGATTGATGGAATATCTTATTTAGTTGTTATTTTTAGACATGATTATGGTATAATTATATTTTTCTTAGATTTTTAAAATTTTTTAATAGAAATATATTTTAATTTTTAATTTATTAAAATAAATTTAAATTTGTTTACTGTATTATATTTAAAAATAATTAAAATTTATTTTTTATTTTTTAAATAAATTATATCATTTTTTTAATATTGAGTTTTTAAAATTAAATAATTATTATAATGATGATGATGGTTAATGTTCACTGAGACTAATCTTTGGTTTATTGGATTTAAAGAAAAGAGTTATTTAGTTTGATTTAAGATTTTATTTTTATGCTCAAAAAGCTTGGAGAGCAGTTTCTCAAGTTCACTATAATTTTGACATCTTAAAAGGCTAGTAAGTTCACTATTGCAACAAAGATTATGAATTGAGCTCTAATGTGGTTGTAGGCGGGGCACTTTAAGAGGAAGTGATTTTCATCCTTGATGTTCATATTCTCATAGAGATGGCAGATCCTTTCCATCCATGGTGTTTTAGGAACTGCACTCTAAGAGGAAATGATTTTCATCCTCGATGTTCATATTCTCACAAAGATGGCAGATCCTTCCCATCGATGGTGTTTTAGGAACTGTCCAACGACCTGTTTCACTATGGAGCGTATATTAATTTTCTTCTTTGAAGTAGTTAAAACAAAAAGATACTTTTGATCTTCTAGGGTGGGGTTGATGACCTCCTTATAATATCTTAATTTTCTTTTATATGCTAGATATTTCTCACACCACATTTTTTCTTTGAACTTAGAAGTAACAATTTTTTTAATGTTATTAATGTTTTGCAATGGAACATTCTCGTCTATCTCCTAATGGTTTAACTTCAGCCCTCAATCTTTCTCCAGGATTCTCTAGAGATGCTGCAACCCCAAACCTCACCTCGATATAAGATAACATGAGTGACATCTTTATATTTTCATTATAATATTTTTAATAATGTAATAGATTTTTTAATATATTAAAATTATATAATATATATAATTTAAATTTAAATTATATTCTTAATAATATTATATAACTGGAATTTTAAATAGATTGTGAATGGGGAGGTTCAAGGAGGGGCTTACTTACCCATATTTTTCCAATAAATTTTTAATTCATCATAATATATCTCCAAAAAAATTGATCTAAATCTTCTATAAATCAACTAAAAAATATCATATGATAATTTAATTTAAATTTAAATAATTTAATTTAATTATAAATAAATATAATTTAAAATAATTATAAAGGTAAATAGTTAAGATATTTAGTATTTGTAAAAAAATTTAGGTAATAATCACATGCAATGGAACATGGTAGACGCACCAACTAGTGTGGTTCATCATCAGAATTATGTGAGAGATCAGATCCGGACATTAAGTATAAATAGATGTAAAAATGACTCAACTAACCGTTAAGATAACGAGTAGTTTGACTATGAATATTTAATTAATTATTTTTTATTTATTTATTTATATTTCAATTTCCACTTTTGTTATTTAAAATTAAGTGGTATGAGCATTTTCTTATTATTAATAATATGATTTATTTAATATAGTAAATTAATTAATAAATATAAAATTATAAGCATATATATATATAATATTGAAATAAATAAATATAATTATCATCATTTTTAATTAAATATATCATTTCAAAAAAAATGATAAAATAAAAAAATAATATATATATATATATATATATATATATATATCATTTAATGAATCTGAAATTAATATTAAATATAATTAAGCATGGAAGAGGGTAAATAGTAAACCAACCATGAACTTTCAACCATCATTGCATTACAAATAAATAACGCTAAAGCAATTTTTCCATTTTTTCATCTCATGCAACAGCCGCCGGAGCATCTCTGCATTCAAGGATTATGCATTATATATGCATTGGGAACCAACCCCAGTAGCATTATAGGTAGAACCCGAGGTAAAGGTCACAGAGGAGCAGTTCCACTTGCATCCTGAACCGCCCGCATTAGTTATTAGTTCATTAGAACTCATCGATTTGGACAGAGAGCACTAAAAGTGCTAGTTGCCCTAATGTATAGTTTAATGCTCCTATTGCCCCTAGAATTTGCCCATCCTGGTCGACATAGCAACTATTTTGTTCTTGTATTTATCTAACATTATATTTCTCTCTTCCAAAGACAGGCTAACATGTTCTTATTTTCCCTTCCAAAAGAGAGGCTAAAGAATACATGTTCTTATTTGCTATTTCCACTTGAGTTGAAGTTGTAGCCAAGGTTGCAGGCACATATAGCTGATGTGATTAATCAAAGAGGTATTTCTTTTTCTATAAATTTTTGATGAGTGTTTTTCTAATCTTTGTCCAATTTGGTTGGTACATTCTGATATGACATCCTCATTTATTATAGGCACATGACGTGCAATCATAAAATTAATATATAATATATATATTGAATGTGGTACGGGCAATTTTTTATTTTTATTTTATAGAGATTTCCTTTTGTGGTTATTGTATACTCAACTAGAAGCATGCACGAATTTGATTAATCAGAGGTGGTCTTATTCAGTGAGAGTATGGGGATCAACAATCCAGTCTAATCTATTTATCTCGCAGTGGAAAGTGTTTAGCTCAATATTTTATGGGCTTCTTAAATGGAGAGACACTTGTTTCGCCTTTGGTCAAATCAATGGCAGTTTTTCGAGAATCGTCCGATCTATCTATTTTTGCATGGTATTTTTTTTTCTTGGTTGTCCCATCAACCTACCAAAAATAGATATATATGCAATCAATAATTAAACATAAAGAAATAACTTGAAGTTCAAATATATATTAAATTATGTTCAAAAATTCCCAAGTCATTGACTGGGCCCACAAGTTTCCATAAATAACCCACAACTGGTTATAAATAGTTAAAAAAGTATCAAGATTACAAATCCTATCATGTCAACTAGAAAACTCATAAAACCATTTTTCCTTCCAAAATGCTTAAGTTAATAAGTACAAAAAGCCAGTCACTTCAGCCCATCTGATCAGCCCTGATGCTGTGTATGAGAAGTAAATATCAATACCCGCACATAATAAAAATAAATGTATGTCAGCCATAACTGCTGTGTTATTCAACATTTAAACCCATTATGTTCAATAAATGAGACCCACCCAATAACAACATTTAAACCCACTATGTACAATAAATGACAACCACCCAATAAATTCAATAAATGATTTCCTATCAAAACAGATCAAAGCACATGGATCAACCAAAACAAATTCTCAGCCATTAGATCACATCAAATTCAATCTTGATCACACATGCAAAATGAAGCCATTGCAATCCATATCCATCATTGTCACCAATAAAATTCAACTGCAAAAAATTATAAAAGAAGTCCAACCATTGTTGAAGTTACATGTTTCAGTTTCAAACTATTCACTAGCCTTGGAGACAACCCAGCACAGAACACACCCAGCCTTGGAGACAACCCAGACAGAACACACCCCAAAACAGAACACAGTATATTCAGGTTAGTTTTCTCAATTATAGCACATTTTTCTTACAATTTTATTTTAATTTATGAGTCTTTATTTCAGCTTTCTTACAATTTTATTTTCATTTGTGAGTCTTTATTTTAGTTTTCTTAAAAGTCTTTATTTCAGTTTTCTTAAAAGTTTAATTTTCATGAAATTGTATATTTTTTTCTATTATTCTTTGAACACAGATTCATCCCAATGGGAGATTGAATTGAAAACAATTTCCTCAAAACATAATTACAAACAATCTCTACAAGGGCTTAATAGTATAGTTGAACACAGATTCATCCCAATGGGAGATTGAACTCAAAAAAATTTCCCCAAAAAAGAATTGCAAACAATCTCTACAAGAGGTTAATATTATAGTTGAACACAGATTCATCCCAATGGGAGATTGAACTCAAAACAATTTCCCCAAAACAGAACTGCAAACTATCTCTACAAGAGGTTAATAGTATAGTTGAACACAGATTCTTCCCAATGGGAGATTGAACTCAAAACAATTTCCCCAAAACAGAATTGCAAACAATCTCTACAAGAGGTTAGTAGTATAGTTAAACACAGATTCATCCCAATGGGAGATTGAACTCAACAATTTCCCCAAAACAGAATTGCAAACAATCTCTACAAGAGGCTAACAATATGAGATGGGAACAATATTTTATTTTAAAAGCATTGCATTCTTAAAATGACATAACCGAATACCTTCATTTTAAACCTATGACACCACAAAACAAAATATAGACATTTAAAACAAACCTTGCTTATTACATAATCCTAAGGTTGAGGTGCATAGCTTACATACTACATATGCCTTAAGGTGTATAGGACTAGTTCCTCTTACATCTTCTTAAAGTTGAGGCATATAAAGGGAGGTTCCTTGTTTTTTATTAAAGCAAAGGTTAAGTTAGATAAAGTTGGGAGGATGTAGTCTAAAGGTTTAGGTCGAGAGGTTTGATCCTCATGTATCTATTTTAATTAGTTTAATTTTGAGCAGAACAATATATGTTGAAAACTGATTTAAACACAATTTGTTCAATCAAATAAAAAAATAGATATCCTAAAATTAAAACCTTAACCTGAAATTAAACTACATAGAAAATGGTAAAAATTATTTCGATAGCAACGTTTAGAGACCAGTTCCTCCCTATGCAAACATTACATACTCCTCTAAAGTCGAGACACATTCAGTTTGATTCCTCTTTCCTACTATTTCTTGGAGCAGAATGCCAGATACAGCACACAACCCATCTTTCCTTAATATGTGACAGTGTGAAGGCTATAAATAGGTCATAAATGAGTCAAACCTGTTTTTATGCCATCAAAATCAGTTTTCCTAAAAAAGCACAATTTATAGGAAAATCAGTCTCATAAAGAATATGAGTGTTAGATTTTTTTGGATGTAACCACATTATGATGTGGGTTTTTGGATGGACTATATGTTTGGACTTTTATATCTTAATAGAACTCAGATTTCCTTTCCACTACACTAAGTGTAATTTAAATGTTTTCATCATACTTCACAAACATATAAATTCTAATATGACTCTTACAAGAAACCAAACCCTATAGTAGGCATGACTTAATTGAAGAGTAATCTGTACAAGGCATTGGATTTCTTAGCTATCCAAAGAGCCTCACACATAAACTCTGTTAACCATGAAATGAATTCAAGAAGATAATGGAACAGTAAGGGAGTGCAACATATAAATAACATAACTACAATAAACATATAAACTCTGTTAACCATTAAATGTTTTCATCATACTTCACAAACATATAAACTCTAATATGAATCTTACAAGAAACCAAACCCTATAGTAGGCATGACTTAATGGAAGAGTGATTTGGACAAAGCATTGGATTTCTCAACTATCCAAGGAGCCTCACACATATAAACTCTGTTAACCATGAAATGATATCAAGAAGATAATGGAATAGTAAGGGAGTGCAACATATAAATAACAGAACTACAATAAACATATAAACTATGTTAACCATTAAATAAATTCAATGCACCAATGTAGCAACAAATAAATAACAGAACTTTTAAGATCAATGCACCAATGCAGCAATGACCTTGCCTGAATAAGCTACCACAATAATCAGTGTTGGAAGAGCATGAAGAGCATAAATTCCACTCTTCAACCCATTGAGTTAAAAAAACATCTCAATGTTTGGAAGAGCATGAATTAATGTTTTTTATCCTTTCAATTTTCGTTCTTCATATATCTCATTGTTTGTTAAAAAAATGAATGAATACAAAAGTAAACAGAGCCGAAAGTATCAGTTTGCATTCTTTATATATCTTGTTGTTTGTTAAAAAATGAATGAATGCCAAAGTAAACAAAGCCGAAAGTATCAGTTTTCATTCTTTATATATTTCATTGTTTGTTAAAAAATGAATGAATGCCAAAGTAAACAGAGCAGAAAGTAGAGTAATTTCCTAAGAGAGAAACATCAAGACAATGAACTAATGAAATTGAATAGTTCATGATAATTCCAGTTCAGAGAAGGAGAATGATGTGAAGGTTTGGAGGTAAACTTCCACAAAGACTAAGAGATTTTTATTTCTTTTTGAAACATTTATAGAATCAATGGCATGATAATAACATAAAATAATATATTTTGTTTAAATTGAGTAGCTAGAGATGAAAACAGCAACAGACATGTAAGAACATAATTGTTTCTGGTCTAATTTCATTAGACCAAACCAGACAAAATACTACCAAATTCATGAATAACATGGAAAATAGCAAGACTCAAGACTTTCAAACCCAAACAATGTAGTGGTGAAGACAAGCTCAACATAGTTTGTGTTGTAGCCCAAATTAAAGATTGACCGTGAGCGAGAAAAAAAAAAAATCAAGTAATGGGCAATCTAAAACCAATTCATACCACCAGTCCAGACCAATATAGGCCTAAAACAGCACAGAACCACCTGGTTCTCAATGTATCATAACTTTCGAGACACATTAAATCATTGTTGAAGATTCATGTAAATTAACCATAGTCAAAACAATAAAATACTCTTGACTGTTATTACACCTTTCCCAAACCCCACGTCGACTCCATTATTACTCACCGTATCCCTTGCCGACAGTGTAGAGTCAAGAATAAAGCACTGCAGAGGAGAGTCTATTACCAATCAACTTAGAGTCATACTCGTAATACAATGGGGATTGCAAGTTAATTTATAGAAATGACATAACACACTACAATTCAAACCCAAACAATGCAGTGGTGAAGACAAGCTCAACATAGTTTGCATTGTAGCCCAAATTAAAGATTGACCGTGAGCGAGAAAAGAAAATAAAATCAAGTAATGGGTAATCTAAAACCAATTCATACCACTAGTCCAGACCAATATAGGCCTAAAACAGCACAGAACCGCCTGGTTCTCAATGTCTCATAAATTACCTCTTGCTCTCACATCACCTTCAACAAAATCCAAGAACCCTAAAAGATTCCCCAAAAAGACAAAAAGACACTACCATACCAACCAACACAAAACTACTAAACTACCAAAATAAACATGCATGGAAAATTTACGAGTGTAACGAAGCTCTCGAGGATCATGTGAAACCATGTGAGCCAACACACCCACAACCTACCTTGTCTGGTGCACATAATGGTTAGACTTAGCTTGGACACACCATTCAAAACCAGCGTCCCAAAAAAATATACCCAATTCCACCGCCAATACAGACTCAACCTCATATTCTCTAGAATCACCATACGATTAGACTTAAGTGAGCTAGGGTTAAGGGATAACTGAAATAGAGAGCCACGATGCACACCTAGAGAAAACTTTCCAGACACATTCACAAACCCCAGCAATGCATCCATACATTTTTTAACAAACTCAACAACCTCTAAATTCAAGAAACCCTAAACCCTAAACTACGCTCAAACCCCAGCGATGCATCCATACATTTTTTAACAGACTCAACAACCTCTAAATTCAAGAAACCCTAAACCCTAAACTACATAGGAAGAAGAACAAACAGTGCCAAAACCAATGCCATGAACAAACAGTTCGAAGAAGAGCTAAATTGAACCGAAATAGATTAGAAGTGTTCATAAACACATGTTTTCAAGTGTTGAAAAACACAACAATGGGCTAGTTGGAATTATTTTCCTACCGGGAGGTGAAGACGCCACGCCAAATGCAGAGGAAAATGTCGATGCAGGAGCCAACTGATAGCCAGACCCTGCCACAGTTCGGCAATACCTACAAAACAATAGAAAATAGCATAAATTAGGCAAAATCTCTCGAAAAGCAATGGAAAATGCAAGAAACACAACTTCTTAACCTGTAAAATGAAAGATTACCTTAAAAACATGGTACTTCTACAAACCAGTAGAGGGGACGAAGCCGTCGACAACTCCGCGCAGCATTGAGCAGTCAAGGAGGGCAGTTTGACAGTGGAGGAGCAAGCTATGGCGGTCGCGGGAGCCGAACATGTTCACAACTGGGCGCAGGAGCAACATCAACAAAACCAAGACAAACAACAAACCATCCCAACAGCAACAGCAACGGCGAACATCTGGCTAACAGCGAAGGCGGACATGCACCAGCACTGGCGACACAGCGTGCAGCCATCGGCGGAGCTCTCCGAGCAACATCCTGCCCCGAACAGAAATGCATAGGGTTTTGGCCGCATGTTGCATAACGAAGCGTTTGAAACCCTAGGCGTACGGAAGCAACCGGAATTTAACTCTCTCACCAACCAGAACACGTCGTGGAACTTTGCTGGCAAGTGTCGTACAACATCCGGTGTGCTGGCCATGTGGTTTGCGGACGTGGAATGGAGAGCGCCCAAGTAATGACGTCCCTCCCCTAAGTTTTCTTTTAATGAACACAAAATTTTATGCCATCAGAAATTTCCACGGTGATATTGAGAGGGTTTGGTGGTTGATTCGCTATATAGAGGAGTTGTTGAGAAAGTCCCTTTTAAATATTTTGGCGCTGTAATTCCTCCTCTTAGTAAGAGAGTCCTTTGTCATTTTTATTTTCATTTTCAATTTGTGAGAAATTTCCTGTATACTGATTGAGGGTTTTTGTCAAAATGAAATTAAAATCCATTGTAACATGCTATTGTCTTTGAATTTTACAGAAATTTACAGTTAAGATAAGGGCAACTAGTTTTACGAAATCGCTTCTTCGTACTTCTTCTCAGAGGCATTCACCACAACCTTAGTCAAGTATGTACACAATCTCAAACCCTCGATGCTTTCTTTTTTTTTCCGAAGAAAATGACATGCAAAATCATAAAAATCTCTGGTAACCGAAATTGCTTTTCATAGAAATTCTCATAATTTATTGTTGGTAAACAAAATTTCTTGGAAAGCAAAACCTGTACATTCGCACAAATTGTGTAATAGCTCAATCCTTTAATAGAAAAGCACAAACATTGGGAAGGAAACCTGCTAAGTTCGCAATCTCCAGAATTCGCATTACATATAAGTTTGAATCGTACTGTTTGGTTGCATTAGATGTAAGTCTTAAGATCTGGTTGCATTAGTTAAAGTCTTACCATGAGGAAGTCTAACCATGAGGATGGCGTAATGCCCTTTTTAAACCTTAGAAATTTATATTATTTTTAATTTAAAATATCATTAAGGTTAATTTGTATGACTAATATACATTAAAATTCCTATACTTTTAAACTAAAAATGGAATTAGAAATATGTTTAAATTTTTAATTTATTAAAATAAATTTATTTTATTTTATCAAGTTTATATAAAACTCAAAATTTAATAAATTTTATAGTAAAAGAATATTACAATTTTGTAACATTGTGTCTTTAAGGGTGAATGATTATTATATTTTCATTTAATATTTTTAATAATAAATTTTATATTAAATTTTAATTTTAATAAATATTATATAAATGTATTTGAAAATGAATGGATGCATTTGAGAAGTTAATTTAAGAAAAAATAAATAAACTTATATATTTATTTAATTTAAATTTAAATAATTTAAATAATATATAATTTAAGATAATTATGAATATAAATATTTTATATTTTTAATATTTAATATATATATATATATATATATAATTGCTATAATTTATTTAATATAATAAATTTATTAGTAATAAGATGTAACATGTGAATTTAAATTTGTTTAAAATTTTGAATTATGAAATATTATTTTATTCATTTAGTTTTAAATAATTATTTATAATATATTGTTATATGTGTGGTTTATTTATACATATATATATATAATAAAAGAAAAGAAATCATTTTCTCTCTCAGAGGAAGAGGAAGGGAGAAAGTGAAAGTCAATACAACAAGATCAATATTTCTCATAATTATGTCATTCTAGATTATATATATATATATATATATATATATATATATATATATATAGACACACACTTTTTGTTTTGTTTTTTTAAGTTAGACACTTTGCATTATGTTAAATGAGGATTATTGACTAAAAATTTTTTGCTACCAGTTTGTTTGAAGGGAAATCCTATCAACAACATAAGTTCAGAGTTTTGAGGTTGCTAAGACCTTAAATAACTAGAGCATGTGTATCATATGTATCGTACCTTAACATACATCGACATGAGAAGAAAAGCAAGACTAGTAGAGTTGCAAGCGAAAAACTAGTGAGCCATAACAAAATTCGGGGGAATCTCTAGGCATTTTAGTTGGTTTGGTCACTAGCATATAAGCAATTATAACTTTGATTTATATCACAAAAATTTTATACAAGGCATTCAAGATGTGCAACTCAACCATGACCACACAATAACATGATATTCTCGAGATCTTTGTCTTTTTTGCATTTTGTATCACTTTTTGAAAGATACTAATTGATATATCTTATGCTTATTTATAATGATATACATGTAGCCTATTTAAAAATATATTTTAAACAACAATCTAATTTTATTTAAATGCATGTTAAGTTTATGATTTTGGGAGAATATTCAAGAGGGGGATTTCCTTTTTTTTTTTCAGCAGTCTTATGACTTTTTGGCATGTTCCTATGGTATGTAATTTTCATCTCTTAATGAGATTATCATTTTTTAACTATGAAGATTATATATTTAAAAATATATGGTACAACATGATTAACTATGAAGATTTACTCCCACTTTAATATGGAGATTCTTTACAACATTTTGGGCCAATATGATGGCTAATCAATACCACTCCTAAAAAAGCATAATTCACTTCAAATGACACTTGTTCATATGACTTTTGTTTAAATTAACCAATTTAGTTAAAAGGAAAAAAGAGCATGACTACTTTAGAGATAAATCTCAACCTTTTATTTGTGTATACTACTATGAATATTCTAGAATATTATGTGGAGTTAAATCCCTACCATACACCTGCTAATTATCAATAATTAAATTGAAATTTGGGAATCCCTATTCCAAAATAGACACACATATCGACCTAGTAACAATTAAAAGCAAAAAATCTTATAGTTAAAACATTTCAATTACATGTTACTTAATATGAGGGCTATTTGTAAGTCCTTCCATGGTCAACATGTAATTGATAAGTGACATACATACATATATACAACCGAGGTAAATCCATCTAAACTCTAGATGTATCATGCATAAATAGTGATCAAATCCCTCCACGTGCAAACCTCTTATTAGAATGCAAAACATGAGACAAAAAAATGTTTGCACTTCAAAAGATTTGATCCTTCTGGCCACATGATAAATCACACTTAAATGGATTTAAGTTGGCCTCTAATATCCTTTATGTTAGAACTCCAATTATGAATAGGATTTAAAGAGAAAAAAATGGAAAATTCAATTGAATTCAATTCCTTGTAATTGACATTTGTAAGAAATATTCGTATTCATGAAAAATCTACACATGCAATAATACAAATATTAATATGTTAATAGTTCAATTCATTAAAAAAATGTTGGAAATAAGAAAATGCAAATATTAAAATGTTTGTTATTTAATTTATAAAGATAAATAAGGCTTCTAAGTTAGTTTTTTCCTTACCATATTTCACTATATAAAGAATGCAAAATTGAATTGAATTGAATTCCCCTCATATTAATGTTGATATATAATATTCATATTTATGAAAAACTTAGATATGCAACAATGAAATTATTAATATGTTAGTCATTTAATTTTTATAAAAAAGATGGGAATTAAAAAGTTGCATTTTAATTTATAAATGATTCTAGGGTTTTAAATAAAGTAAATTTAGAGTTCGATGTGGAATGCCTATTTTTAGAGAAAAAAAGTTAAAATAACTAGCTCTATTTTAGTTTTGCATTTTAAATAGTATACTATTGCAAATTCATCTTAATTTAGGATCTAAGAGAGCTAGATCAAATCTCTCAAGATGTAAACCTTTTTCAAATTACAAAAACCTTAAGAGAGGTTTTCATCTGAAGAGATTTGATTACTCTAGGTACATAGATTGTGAGTTAACATAGATCTTCACTATTCTTTTGTAAACCATGCTTTCACTTGATTTTAGAAAGAATATGCACCAATCATCAATATTGAAAATCATGTTTTTAGCATTAGTATCAGGATATTTGATTGAAGATATTCCTTCTTCAATCATTATTCACACCTACTCTCGTGTATGGGTATTGGGTTTGGGAACTATATATATTTTGGGGGTATAATAAGAGTGTTTTTCACAATATTATTTGAACAATTTCATGCCAACATATTAGTGCCTCATGATATTATTGCTACAAAATTTGGCACAACACCATTTTCTACTTCCATGATTTTTGTTGTGGTGATAATGGTAGGAAGATCTAACAAATGGGGAGAAGTGGTGATAGTGGTGATAATGGTAGGAGGATCTAACAAATGGGGAGACTCTAACAATTGTGATATTAATATATTGGTCTTCTTAAATATATAAATCTTTCCCTCAAGTTCTCTATGTATTTGTTAGGGATCAATTCATGTTCGTATGTGAAAGACTCTTCATTGCTTCACCTAATTAACCTTGATGATGGTATATCACTATTGCATAGCTTAGCTTTTAGTAAGGAATATAAAGCCCACCTTTATTACATAGTTTTAGCCTAGAAAATCGTTTTTCCAAAACTTCAACATTACCCATGTTTAGTATCTTAAATGCAATGATAGGTCCATTCTACCCCTAAGGTACACAAGACTCTAGCTTCCTTGAAACTTGAGGGTCCTTTTTACCTAACTCAAATTTTTCTCCCAACATCCATTCCTTGGGAACATCATATTTTCCAAATTTGTTCCTTAGAGCCTTACATTGAGGACTTTGCATTTCAATGCTCTCCCTATTACAAGATTAGATGTTCATGATTTGTCTCTTCATATATTCACTTTACTCTCTTTGGACACTCAAGACTTATAAGGACCATATATGCTTTCCCTCTTGCTATTGGACATTCATTGATGACTCATTAGAGGTTAGTTCCCCAAAATGACATGCACCAAGTTAACTACTCCTTACTTCCAACCTTTAACACTAAGAGGAAGAGGCACTATGACCAACTCCAATCTCCTGGGTGGGGGATTCACCTTGTTGGCCAGTATCTTATGATGTTCATTCATAAAAGGGGGCTTTTAAATTGTGAAAAATAGAGTCAATATATTGTAGGCATTGGTGGAAGGATGTGGGATGGGGGGATTTACACATATTGGAGAGTACAGAAAGGTGTATTGGGTAAAATTAAAGGAAAACTATTAGAAATAAGGGTAAAAGATGTGTGTGTGTGGGGGGAGGGGGCAGGGGGGGGGGGGGGGGTTTATTTCAACAAAATGATTTTAGGAGGTTTTTATCAACATCTAGTGATATTAGAGGTACTATTTAATATCATGAAAGCAAGTGCTATGATAGATCCACAAATTTGTCATAAATGGGAAAATTTTAAGGATGAAAAATTATCTTGAAGTTTAAAACATTGGCAGATGTTCTATGGTCCATAATTTGGGCGAATCATTTTTAGAAAAAAAAAAAGAAAATCGGCGAATATTTTTTTTGGAAAAATCATGGAAAATTAGCCCACCTAAAAATATTAGCCCCTAAAATTTTCCATGGTCATAAACCTAATGATTGCCAAGGCCTCTTACCCACCACATATTTCTTTGTGACTTTAAATGTTAAAATTATTTCTCTAAAACAACATATTTAAACTATATAACCTCCTCTTTAAGATTTTTTTATTATTCTCCAACTTGTTTAATTAATGCTCTAAACTTTTTTCTTTTTTTCTTTATTCTTATAAATTATTTTCCATTATTATTCGTACTAATTTTAACTTTCATTTAATATTAATAACTAAATTACATAATAAAAAAATAGATTATAACATTTTTTTACATATATCATTTACTTTTCAAGTATATACACATTATTCACTTTTCAAGTTTATGCACATTATGTTTTTTTTAAGGTGATTCTTTCCAACATTAAAAAATATCACGGATATAAAAGTATTATAAAATTGATCACATAAGTTTTAGCTGAAGAATATGTATGATTCCAATTACTTATACATAATTTAAGCAGGTATTATTATTCTCAACTATACAAATGAACTTATACATAATTTTAAGCAGATATTATTATTCTCAACTATACAAATGATAACTTTGGAAAATAACAGCAAAATTTGAGAATATATGCCAAGATTCTAAATTTTATCCCCTCAGCTTTAAAATTAAAATGAACAGCAAAATCTAAACTGTGTCAAAATTTGAAAATAATGACATTAAATATTATGTAATCAATTTAATAGCTTAATTTAAAGAATTCACAAATTAGTCTTGAAAATAACAGAAAGTAAGTCTGTAATCAGCGCCATTATGATTTTGATGTAAATTTAAAAGTGGACAAACGCGGCTCAGAAAAACTTTAAATTAATTTAAATCATCTGGTGACCGTTGTGAATAAATCATCTGGTGACCGTTGTGAATATTACTGGGAATATTTAAGGCCCTTTAGTCATGCAAACAAACACCGTAGTTGTTTCATCTCTCCCTGACATTTGCATCTGGTGGCTTCTTTGTTGTTTGTTTGTTCACTAGCATGGCCATGCTGGTTTTTTCTTTATGTGTTTTCCATTGTATGTAGTTTGCTAGTTTTTTTTAATGTGTTTTTGATGGTATGTAGTGTTCTGGTTGAGTTTTCTCTCTTCCTCTTATTTTTTATTTTTTTCTGTATGTGAATTGCCTAGCCAACCAATTTTAAATAGGTAGAGATGAAACCATGATATTCATTTCTCTGGTCCTGTGGCAGAATAGCTATAATTTGTTCATATTTATTTGTGTGAGACTTTGTTTCTCTCATCCAGAGACAGGCTAAAGAGTACGTTGTTTCCACTGAAGCGGTAGCAGGGTTGCAGGCACACATTCGGAGATGTAGCTGATGTGATTAATCTAAGAGGTATTTCTTTTCCTATTTATTTTTTACAAGAGTTTTTCTAATCTTTGTCCATCTTTCTATTTGGGTGGTACATTCTGACAGGACATTCTCATTAATTCATTGGAGGAACATGACGTGAAATAATTTATATTGCATTTCTGGCACACACAATTTTTTCTATTTTAGGGATTTCTCAATGCGTTTGCTGTATCGTCTCAAGCATGCAGGGATGTGATTAATCCGAGGTGGCTTTATTCGGTGATTCCATGAGAGTACGGAGATCAACAATCGTGTCTATTCTCTTTATCTGGTAAGTTTTTAGCGCAATATTTTATGGGTTTCCTAAACAGAGAGGCACTTTGTCTCGCCTTCTTGTCTCGAATGAAGGCGGCTTCTGAAGCTTCGTCGGATCCATCCGTTTTGGCTGGGTATTTTCCATTGAGTTTTCTTTTAAAGAACATAATAATTTTATGCAATCAGAGATTTTCACGGTAATATTGAGAGGGTTTTGATGGTTGATTGGCAATACAGAGAGGAGTTGAGGAGGCAGCTGAGGAAGCCCCTTTTTAAATATTTGGCGCTGCTCCTCGTTTATGCTGCAATTCCTGCTTTCAGTAAGTTTCACTTCTCATTTTCATCTTCAATTGGTGGCTTATCACAAAGTTCTTGGGTTTTCTTGAGGGTTTTTTTCAAAATGAAATTAAAATCCATTGTGATATGCTATTGTGTGTGAATTTGACAGTTCAGATAATATTGAAGAGGACAACAAGTTTTAATGTCTATGCAGTTCTCAGAAGCATTTAGGGCAATCTTGGTCAGGTAGGTACACAATCTTTAACCCTCTGTGCCATCCGAAAACTGAAAATTGCTCTTCATAGAACTTCTCATAGCTTAATTGGTCCTAAACAAAATTTGTTGGAAACAAAACTTGGTAAGTTCGCAGCTCACTGGGGATTGTCCCACAGAACTGGGCTGGTCCTTAGCATTTTTTATTATTCTTGTATTTTTGGTTCATGGCGCCTCTGCGCCTTCCCTGTCACAGTGGTATATCTCTGGATTAGAAGTGAATGTTATTGGGATCAGAGTCTGCTGAAACAAGTCTATGTAAACTTCCTCTTTATTAATTTTTTTAATGAAGGATGTTCGTTTTTTTTTTTTTTTTTGGAACTTTCGCAGAAATTGTGAGAACAAGTCGTTGGGAAGCAAAACTCGAAAGTTCGCAACCTGTTGAAACATACAAGTTCTTACCTCAAAGGATGGGGTATTGTTATTTTTAAACTTAGACTTAAAATATAATAGGAATATAATAGGATTAATTTAGATGGTAAATTATATTATTTTAATTTAAAACATGATTAGGGTTAAATTAGTGTAAGGTTAATTTATATATCAAAAATTTAAGAAAAATATTTATGCGATTTGGATAGACTGTGATAAAATATCTTTTTTAGTTGTTATTTTTAGACATGACTATCATATAATTTTACTTTTATTAAATTTTTAAAATTTTTTAATAGAAATATATTTTATTTTTTAATTTATTAAAATAAATTTAAATTTGTTTAACTGCATTAAATTAAAAAAAAAATTAAAATCATTTTTTTTAATAAATAAATTATATCATTTTTTTAATATTAAATTTTAAAATTAAATAATTATTATATTTTTGTTATAATATTTTTAATAATATAACATATTTTTTAATATATTAAAATTATAATATATATATATATATATATATATATATATATATATATATATATAATTTAAATTTAAATTTAAATTATATTCTTAATAATATTATATAACTGGACTTTTAAATAGATTGGGAATGGGGGAGGTTCAAGGAGTGGCTCATATAATTATAATTATTTAATTTAAATTTAAATAATTTAATTTAATTTAAAATAATTATAAAAATAAATAGATAAGACATTTAATATTATTTATATTTCAATTTCCACTTTTGTTATTTAAGATTAAGTAGTATGAGCATTTTCTTATCATTATCAATAATATGATCTATTTAATATTTTAAATTAATTAATAAATATGAAATTATAAATATATTTATAATAAATAAAATATTGAAATAAATAAATAAATATAATTATCATTATTTTTAATTAAATATATCATTTCAAAAAAATTGATAAAATAAAAAAATAATATGTAGATCATTTAATGAATCTAAATTAATATTAAATAATATAATATAATTAAGCATGGAAGAGGGTAAATAGTAAACCAACCATGAACTTAATGCAATTTTTCCATCTCATGCAACAGCCGCCGCGAGCATCTCTACATCCAAGGATTATACATTATATATGTATTGGGAACCAACACGAGTAGCATTATAGGTAGAACCCGAGGTAAAGGTCACATAGGAGCAACCGTTCCACCTGCATCCCTGAGCCGCCCGCATTAGTAGTTAGTTCATTAGAAGTCACCGATTTGGACAGAGAGCACTAGAAGTGCAAGTTGCCCTAATGTATAATTTAATAATTTAATGCCCCTATTGACCCTAGAATTTGTCCATCCTGGTTGGCATAGCAGCTATTTTGTTATTGTATTTATCTAACATTCTATTTCTCTCTTCCAAAGACAGGCTAAAGAATACATGTTCTTATTTTCTCTTCCAAAAGAGAGGCTAAATAATACATGTTCTTATTTGCTATTTCCGCTTGAGTTGAAGTTGTAGCCAAGGTTGCAGGCACATATAGCTGATGTGATTAAACAAAGAGGTATTCCTTTTTCTATCAATATGTGTTTTTTTAATCTTTGTCTTGCTATTTCCGCTTGAGTTGAAGTTGTAGCCAAGGTTGCAGGCACATATAGCTGATGTGATTAAACAAAGAGGTATTCCTTTTTCTATCAATATGTGTTTTTTTAATCTTTGTCCATTTGGTTGGTACATTCTGATAGGACATCCTTATTCATTCATTTATTATAGGCACATGACGTGCAATCATAAAATTAAGATATGATATCAATGTTGCATTGCGGTGGTACGGGCAAATTATTATTATTATTATTATTTTTTAATAGAGATTTCCTACTCAGCTAGAAGCATGCAGGGATGTGATTAATAAGAGGTGGTCTTATTCAGTGAGAGGACGGGGATCAACAATCCAGTCTATTCTTTTTATTTCTCGGTGGAAATTGTTTAGCTCAGTATTTTATGGGCTTCCTAAACGGAGAGACACTTGTCTCGCCTTCTTCTGTCAAATCAATGGCGGCTTCTCGAGAATCGTCCGATCCATCCATATTTGCATGGTATTTTTCTTTCTTTCGTTGAGTTTTTTTTTGAACTCAGTTAAGTTTTCTTTTAATGAACACAAAATTTTATGCCATCAGAAATTTCCACGGTAATATTGAGAGGGTTTTGGTGGTTTATTCGCTATACAGAGGAGTTGTTGAGAAAGTCCCTTTTAAATATTTTGGCGCTGCAATTCCTCCTCTTAGTAAGAGAGTCATTTGTCATTTTTATTTTCATTTTCAATTAAAATGCATTGTAACATGCTATTGTCTGTGACTTTTACAGAAATTTACAGTTAATATAAGGGCAACCAGTTTTGCGAAATCACTTCTTCGTACTTCTTCTCAGAGGCATTCACCGCAACCTTAGTCAAGTATGTACACAATCTCAAACCCTCGATGCTATGCGAAATCATAAAAATGTCTGGTAGCCGAAATTGTTCTTCATAGAAATTCTCATAATTTATTGTTGGTAAACAAAATTTCTTGGAAAGCAAAACCTGTAGGTTCGCACAAATTGTGTAATAGCTCAATCCTTTAATAGTAAAGCACAAACGTTGGGAAGGAAACCTGCTAAGTTCGCAATCTCCAGAATTCGCATTACATATAAGTTTGAATCGTACTGTTTGGTTGCGTTAGATGTAAGTCTTACGATCTGGTTGCATTAGTTGAAGTCTTACCATGAGGATGGCGTAATGCCCTTTTTAAACCTTCGAAATTTATATTATTTTTAATTTAAAATATCATTAAGGTTAATTTGTATGACTAATATACATTAAAATTCCTATACTTTTAAACTAAAAATGGAATTAGAAATATGTTTAAATTTCTAATTTATTAAAATAAATTTAAATTTATTTTATTTTATCAAGTTTATATAAAATTCAGAATTTAATAAATTTTACAGTAAAAGAATATTACAATTTTGTAACATTGTGTCTTTAAGGGTGAATGATTATTATATTTTCATTTAATATTTTTAATAATAAATTTTATAATGTAATAAAATTTTAATATATTAAAATTTTATATTAAATTTAAATTTTAATAAATATTATATAATTTTTTATGAGATTTGAAAGTGAATGGATGCATTTGAGAAATTAATTTAAGAAAAAATAAATAAATATATTTAATTATTTAATTTAAATTTAAATAATTTAAATTTAAATAATTTAAAATAATATATAATTTAAGATAATTATGAATATAAATATTTGATATATTTGATATTATTTGATATTTTTAATTTCAATTTTTAATATATATATATATATTTATTAAATTGCTATAATTTATTTAATATAATAAATTTATTAGTAATAAGATGTAACATGTGAATTTAAATTTGTTTAAAATTTTGAATTATTAAATATTATTTTATATATTTAGTTTTAAATGATTATTTATAATATATGGTTATATGTGTGTTTTAATTATACATATATATATATAACAAAAGAAAAGAAATCATTCTCTCTCTTAGAGGAAGGGAGAAAGTGAAAGTCAATACAACAATATCAATATTTCTCATCATTATGTCACTTATGTCACTTTAGATAATATATATATATATATATAGACACACACTTTTTGTTTTGTTTTTTTAAGTTAGGCACTTTGCATTATGTTAAATGATGATTATTGACTAAAACTTTTTTGCTACCAGTTTATTTGAAGGGAAATCATATCAACAACATAAGTTCAGAGTTTTGAGGTTGCTAAGACCTTAAATAACTAGAGCATGTGTATCATACCTTAATATACATCGACATGAGAAGAAAAACAAGACTAGTAGCTTTGCAAGCAAAAAACTAGTGAGCCATAACAACTATTGGGGGGAATCTCTAGGCATTGTAGTTGACTTGTCACTATCATCATCCTAGGAGAATGAGATGTTGGTTGATCTCTTGGCTAGAATAGTCAGCTTGCTGTCTATAGTGCTAATTTTTACCTTCAGCTCTATAAATTTGATAGAATTCTCTTGTTGAGTCCTCCCATATCTCCCTATGCCAAGTGCAATATTCAAATGACCTTTAACCTTGTGCCAGCTTCTTGCCATGATGGATGAAGTGACAAAAGTGAATGCAATGGGCAAAGTATAGTGGGAGTTGCACCCTTTTTATCTAAGCTAGCATCATATCAAGGCTAGAGATAAACACCCACTCTTGAGCACACTCAAGAATCAACAAATATATATATATATATATAAGTTATCAATAATTATATTTTATATTTAATATTTTTATAAAAAATTAATATTATTCTATTCACATAGTTTTAATTCATATTGTATTTTTTAATTAATTATTAATTTATTTTTATACTTGAAAATATATATAATTGAAATCACAATTATAAATATATTTATTAATCATTAAAATAAATGAAATATTAAAATAAATATATATAATTATTATTATTTCTGGCTCTAGCTTTAACTCTAGGAGGACGCAAATCCTAAAATTTCGATAGATCGCTTCCCAATCCTTATGCATAGAGAGATGTAAACTATCATGCCCGCATGGCCAGAGGCACTTAAACGAATAGGGAATTGGGTCTCTCTCCGCACCAAACAAAATCCTCTCTCTTTGATCCGTGTTTTTACTCGGTTGTATATGATGCCACGGTTTCGCCAAGGTCTATAGAGATAGGACAAGGTTCCGGAAGGCGCCCACATGTACGAGATCAAGGTAGCTTAGTTGAAACTGTGACCATCCTAGAATTTCATCATCCGCCACGAGCTCCCATTTTACATCTTCGGTAGAGATCCCCAAAGCGCTTTGATAAAATAAAATTGCAATAAATGTATATATCATTTAATAAATTCGAAATTAAAATCAATTAATTTTTATTACAAATAAATATTATAATTAGGTATAGAGTAAATAGTAAATAATGCTAGAACCTACCTAATGGCTAAATAACCCATTCTATTTTTGTGAAACAAATCTATTAGTTGAAGATTTAGATAAAGATTTAGTTATTCAATACTAAAGTGCTAGTTAAAGTGTCAATTAATGTCCCTGATTGCTTCACCATCTCGTTCTTGTATTTGGCCATTTTCATGTGAAGTCTCACAATAAACTCTCTCAGTTTCTTGACAAACTCTTCGCTAAATAGATTATCCCAAGAGCTAGCTGTCAGAATATCTGCATAATTTTCTCTGCTGTATTTGGAGGTCTCACATTCTAAAATGAAATGCTTTTCTGTTTCCACTTTTCCGGAAGAGCAAAAAAATACATATTTTTTCCTCTCACACATCATTTGACCTTTTCCAGTGTTATTTTTTACAACGAAGTTGTTGAGAATTAGTCCTTAATTGAGCAATAAGAATTTTGGCTCTCCAAGAAATATTGGCCCCTATGTACGTTTTTTGTTGATGATTATGAGTGGGATTAAACTTTTCAATATAGTACTACTTCTTTCTCCCTAGGTCCTTCTCCCAAGTGTGTTTGTGGAACTTATCCATAACAAAATATTCTATCTCTTTATTGTTTGTGGGGCACATGCTCGAAAAAATACCCCATTTACTAAACCATTTGTTATTTTTCCGCATCCAAGTCTTCTTTCTTTTGCACAATATGTCATTTAACACAACCTTAGGGCGTCTTCCCTCTTCCATTTGCTCATTTTTTTTTAAATACCTTATGAATCAGACCATAGCAATTGCTTCAATAGGAGCAACCCATGTTTCACTTAACAAGATAGCATTAGGGATTGAACTTTTGATTTTGAATTTGTTTGTAATCAAACGCTTCTGAATTTTCTCAATTTGTTTCCACTGCATCTCGGATCTGCTAGCCCACAGTTCACAACTGTAAAGAAACACCAAAATCACTAAAAGCCTAAAAAGAGTTTGAGTGGTTTTCTAGTCCCATGACTGTGCCTCTCTACACCTATATTTTGAAAAGCATAAAATGCTTTCCAACCCCCCAAAGTTCTTTTCTTTCTACAACCATCCCAACTTAGATTCATGTTGAAGTCAATTCCGAGGTATTTGTAATCCACAACTTCTTCCAGAATATTTCCCTCAAAGTAGAACTTAAGTCTTATGTTGCTTATATTTTCTTTTGTTGGAGAAAACCAGTACTTTCTTTTTGCTAATATTGACTTGTATCTCCACCCTTCTACAAAAATGCTCAAGGGAAAGTAAGTGTTCTTGCAAACCAAGAGCAGATTTAGCAATCAGAATAAGGTCTTATGTGTACAAACTTTCCCAAAATTTGGATACTGTCACCCCCTTGCGAATTTAGCCACTCTTCAAGCTTGTCGATATATAAACCAAAAAGGGTAAGAGACAATGGGCAACCTTGCTTGACCTCGATATCGCTTCTAAAACTTTCAGAAATTCTTGTTGAAGTTTTAATTTTGACTTTAACCTCTTCATACATCCTATGCAAAGTTGCTCTCAAATTCCTGGGAACCCCAAGTTTCTTCATTCTGTGCCAAAGCTTATCCCTGGGAACCGTGTTAAAGACTTTTTTGAAATCAACAAAACAACAAAAGGCTTCTTCCTTTTTCTCCCAAACTTTTTCAATGATGTGCCTTAAAGTTATACCATGATCAACTATGGAATGTTTAGGTCTAAAACCTGCTTGTCCTTTAGCAAATTTATCTCTTTCTTTTGCCCACTTGTTGATTTTATTTTCTAACATGCTTCCAAATAACTTTGCAAACAAGGGGTTTATCATTATGGTCCTACAATTGGAGGGATTGTTGACGTCACCACTCTTGAAAAGAGGTATTGCTAGACTAGTTGTCCAATCTGTGGGGAACCCTATTGTGTGATGTTGTTAAAAAAATTTGTAATGTGAGGTGCAAGGATTTTAAGCCCCACTTTAGATACTCTGCTTGGAGTTCAACCAATTATTTTGCTTTTCCAACAACCAACTTCTTGATGCCCATCTCTACCTCTTGCACCGTGAAGAGTTATGTATCAGTTTTCACTAAGGGAGGAGGGTCAACCTTGGGATCTTGCTCATAAAGTTGTCTTGCATAGGCGAACCATTTAGAAGTTGTAATATTGTTTTCAGTTTGCATCTTTCTTGGTTGGAACTCCTTCCAAAATAATATGGGGTTATTTTTCCCAAGGAAGATTAGTTATTCTCCCCTTGAAACCATGAAATCATCATTTTTCTTTCTTAATATTTGCTTGTAAGCTTTGAGCTTTATGTTATCCTTGTTTGACTCTTTCCACATTCTCCTTTCCTTTTTGCATTCCTCATCAAACCAAACATTAACCAAAAAGAAATTTGTTTCAAACTTCTTAATTTTTGCTCTTTTTTCACTCTACAAGTGCGCTTTGAATTAAATGTGTTTTTGACTATGAAGGTCGTGAAATGGGATTTTATCGTTCTCGAAGAGCCTCTCTAGCGTTATTTTGAAGGTATTACAATTTTTTAGAGTCAAAAGAATTTTTCCCTTTAAGAGATTTTGTTGAACACCTTGAGTTTTTGACCCTAATTGCTTCTTTTTGGTCCAAGAGAAACTTAAATAAATTGGCTTGTGATCTGATTTTAAATCCCGAAGCTTATCTCCAATCAAAACTTCCTCCATTTTCTCACTCAAACTATGCGAGCAAATTACATAATCTACTACACTTGCTCCATTAAAAGTATTGCAAGTGAAATTACCGGACTTTTCCCATCTAGTTAAACCATTAAAAGTGACTAAATCGAAAGCCCCACATAGAGTAAGCAACTGTTCACCAAAGATATTGCAACCTTTGTCCTTTGAAATTCTTTCCCACTGATGATTACTCTCTTTTGTAAACCAGATAGGGTCACAGTCTTCTTTACAACAAAGAATGCTATCTTTCTCACTTGTAGTCCTAGCATTAAAATCACCCACTATAAGGACTTCACCTAGCTGATAATATGTTGCAATATCTTCTTTTAAGGCTGCAAAGGGATCTTTGTGGTCAAACCCTCTACTTTTGTCGATTTTTGAAACTTGCGGCGCAAAATAACATGCTACAATTCTGATGTGATTTCCATTTTCTGATATTTTAAACTAAACGAATTGTTTATTTGAGTCTTTTTTTCTAGTTGAATGAAACAACCTTATTTTTCCCTCACTAATACCATGATACCCCTGTGTCCTTTGCCATTCCCTGCTGCCTTGTTCCACACTGCCATCTTCCAGTACCCTCGGGCGGATGATTCTTGGGTTAGCCCTCACAACTACTTTCTATGGATCTCTTTATCTATCGAAGCGTAACTTTGTAAGATAGGATGATTGGCTTGGCTAATTTGCATAGAATTCCCATGGGGAACGTTGGCCTCACCAGGGGAGAATTTGCATAGGGTTCTTACTTTAAGTTATTTGTTGGGTAGCGGCAGGGCGGGTGAGCGCTCACTATCTTCTTGCTTCATAGTGGGGCAAGGAAAGAAAGAAATTACATAGATGAGATGATGAAGATGGAGAATGGGGTTCATTATTTCTTATGGAGTTGGCTATTGTGCAGTTCGTACATGTTATAGGTTATTGCTCTGCCTATTAATGATATAATTTACAACCGCTTAACAAGTTGCAATATTTCAATATGAAGACATCTACACAACATGCAATTCTTTTAATCAAGAACAATACCTATATGAAGTACCTATGGAAAGTGTTTACACAAGTTCTATGAAAGAAAGGAGAAGAAAGGAGAAATAGCAATTAGCACAAAGTGGAAGATGGCATAGATGAGATGATAAAGATGGAGAATGGGGTTCATTATTTCTTGTGGAGTTGGCTATTGTGCAGTTCGTACATGTTATAGGTTATTGCTCTGCCTATTAACGATAATTACTTTACAACCGCTTAACAAGTTGCAATCTTTCAATATGAAGACATCTCCACAACATGCAATTCCTTTAATCAAGAACAATACCTATATGAAGGACCTATGGAAAGTGTTTACACAAGTTCTATGAAAGAAAGGAGAAGAAAGGAGAAATAACAATTAGCACAAAGTGGAAGATGGCATTGTGACTCATTCTTGGTACTAGAAAAGTAACTTTTTTATGTAGGGATATAGTTATTTTATCAAGTATGGAATTAAGGATGTTATAGGTTCAAGTTTGTTTGTTTCTATTGTGATTGGAGCCATACAAATAATTTCTACTGGAAATCGATATAATATCTTGGTTAGATCATTTTCATTACAAACTAATCAACACAAATGCACAAGAGAATGGGGAACACATGTTAGTTTATGAGAGGCTTGATTATGGATTTCTTAGATCAAGATGTAAGTTAGTCACTTAAATTTTCTTGCCCAATTTTCCATGTTGTTGTGTAATGGCGATTAAGAAATGAATGGACAATATGTTTTTTTTTTTTTTTTTGGTAAGTTGAGCGATTTTATTAATTTCGAAAACATAAAGTTACATATGCTACAGGCTGGGTTGGCAAGCTGTGCTTAACCAATACCAACCTTTGTTACACTGTTTCTGGGCTGCCTCAGGGGAGGAAACCAGCCCAGACAAAACTTAGAACCGAACAGTACATTATGCGTAGTAGCGCTGACATATCTAAAAAAGACAAAGTAAATGATAGCAGAAAAGCCTTGAGGGCGAATGTGACAAAAAGCAGAGGAAAATTGTGTCGCTGCGCAAATGTTACTCATCATCTTCATCATTATTGTTGGGGTTCTCCTCCTCAATAGGACAAGTTGGAGCCTACAGCTACTTCCACATCGGCCACAGTACGCTTGGGAATGCTCACAGGAGTGCAGAGGATGGGGGAGTTCGGGTCTACGCCATCGGGAACCCGCGTCCAGATGCCATATGAGTCCATGACCCAGATGTTCGTGTCCTCATCATCCTTCTCCGGAGCCGTTAAAGGGACAGGGTTGCGATGCGGAGAGTGCGACTTGGGGGAGGAGGTGGACCTCCTCGAACCACAACCACCTCTTTGCGCAGCTTTCCTGGAGGATTTTGCGTGCTGCTCAGGATCAGGACTCTGGCTCGCAAAAGTGTTGGAAGAGGAGCCATCAATCGACTCGAGACGATTATCCTTTCTGTGATGATATCGTCCTGGGAGAGCCCCTCTTTGTCCTCCGCGGATAGTGCGTTGGCGAAATCTGGGAGCCATTGCGCACCTGGGATGGGGTGAGCAGGTCAGGAGAACCAAAATCACACAGGGCCGAGAAAAGGAGATTAGAATCACACTGGGGCTGAAGGGGAAGAAATATCTGGGGGTAGATTCGCAGGATGGAGGGCAGCAATCCAAAGGAAACTGCGTAGCTCCACGCTAGGACAGGAGCGTCGCAGCCATTCGAAGTCAGTGACAAGCCAAAGCAGAGTGAGGGGAGCAAAAGGCAAAGGTAATAGGCTGAGTGAGGAAAGGGGCAGATAGCTTAGTGTTATAAAGGGGCGGGGTGAGATCTGTGAGGATCGCGATGAGTGGCCTTCGCACGTATCTGCGTGCTATGATTGAGAGCCTGAGCAGGCTCGGGGGAGGAGGTATGGTTGCGATACTGGTTAATCATGATGGACATTAATGGTGATAGATGCGAAGTGATGTTCAAGGCATGGTGACATAGTACCCGTCCTCTCATCATCATTTCTGGTTCTGTGAGGTTCGTGCGAGAGGCTAACGGTATTAGGATCCGTAGCAAGTGAAGCTCTGCGTTGGAGATCTTTGTTATCTGGGTGGGGAAGGATGTGATTGTCACTCGTGTCTATTCTGTCACCCGCATCCGGGGGGTGCTGATCCTTCTGAATGAAAGTGAGACAGTTATGTCTGAGAGTAGCCTCCTCAACCTGTTTAAGAGTGGAGTGAAGTAGAGCACAGTTGCTTTCCACCGCTTTGTTTGCAAGAAGATCCGCAACAGAATTGGCTTTCCTTCGCACGTGACCAAAAGTGATGGCTCTGTGGTTGTGAAGCAGCAGTTCCAACACCTTAAGCTTGTGGGCAAGTCTCCAGCTGTTGGAAACTTTTGAGGAAGCCGTGCCTTGAAGGATTTTGGTGGCAGCCGTCGTTATGATTTGCGAGTCTCCCTCCATTTCTAAAGGGAAGTAGTGGAATTCTATGGAAATTTGAATACCTTGTATCAGTCCTTCCAGCTCAGCTGAATTAATACTATCCCATCCTATATTCCCATTGTAGATTATGAGAGTATCTCCCTGACAGTTCCTGATGATTCCTCCGAAACCTGCATTACCAGGGTTGCCTTTGGACACCCCATCAAAATTGCATTTGAAGAAGCCTTTGGAGGGAGGAGACCATGCTTCTGGAGCAGGAGTTCTACCAACGCTTCTGGGATTGATGTCCATGGGAGTGTTTAGACTCATGTGCCCGCTGTTCCATATGTGACATTTTGCTGCCACGGTGGGTAGGTCCTCTTGACTCCATACGTTTTAAGGCTAGATTTTCAGTGAGGTTGCTGTGAATCTTGTCCTAGAGCTGATCAGGAGTGGAGGCCTTCTCCTTGAAGATGTGGTTGTTTCGTTCCTTCCAGATGTTCCAGATGAGGATACCTGGAATGATCTGCCATAGTCTATTCAGAAGGGTACTGGTGTAAGGATTGTCCTGCTAGCTGCTGATGGTGTTAATGATGTTACCTCTAGCACGGTTGGAGCGACGACATAAGACATCAATTATGTCCCATAGGAAATTGGCAGTAGGACATTGGTCCAACAGGTGGTTGATGGTTTCCGAGTTGTCCTGACATAAAGAACATCTGGAGGGCCCTACGAACCCCCTTTTCAAAGGATTTTCCCATGTGAGGATGCGTCATTTACTGAGTAGCCACAGGAATGTGGCTATTTTGGGCCACAGATTGGCTTTCCAAATCTTTTTCCAGATGATGTCGGTTGGTCCAGGGTCCTGCTGATGAAGGATGTTGTAAGCTTCCTTGGTTGAGTAAGTTCCGCTGGGCATATGCCCCCAACGAAGGATATCAGGTCTTGTTTTATCTTTGATTTTTCTTTTTGTGCTGAGCTCCTCCCAGATTTATGTGTGGCTTTCATTGTTCCAGTTTTCTTTCCATCTGCTTGTATGAAGCCATTGCCCGTAGCCTTGGGAGATGTCACCTGTCCAAAAGTATTGAGCCTTCTATCTTTGCCTTCCTTGGAGCGCTGCACTCCATAGAGGCCTACAGAAGATGGAGGAGAGGCTTGGCATCTGTTGCCAGGAGTCCTCCTAGAATCTGGCTTGGTTACCACTTCGCAGCTCCCAGAAACTGTGATTTTGGATTATCCTTTTTTGATTGGTAGTTGCTTTCTAAATTTGGGAACCAACCAGATCTAAGTTGTACCTTATGAGATCCTCCTTTGGCCAATACGACGCATACTTGGCAGCCCATAGGTTGGCCCATGGGGTGTTGGGGTTGGAGACCCATTTCCACCAGATGCTGGCTCCCATTATGGTATTGCTGTGCTCAAGATCCTGTAGTCCTAATCCTCCTTGACTTTTAGGCGTGCATACATCCTTCCAATTGACTAAGGCCCATTTGTTCTTTCCTTTTGTGCCTCCCCATAGAAAAGACTGTTGCAAATTGCACATTGTTTTTAGGACCCATTTGGGAGCTGCAAGGAAGGAGAAGAGATAGATGGGGAGGGATTGCAGGACGAACTTAATGAGGAAAATACGACTGGCAATGTTGAGGGTATGGTGAGTCCATTTGGAGGGCGAGTTTCCATTTTATCTAGCAGAGCTCTCCAGGTGGAGTGATTGATGGTTGAGTCAGTTAACGGAGCTCCTAAGTATTTGGAGGGAAGAGAAGCAATAGAGAATCCAAGGATGTGGGCGATAGTACGTTGGGTTTGAGGGCGGGTATGGAAGAAGAATATTTGCGATTTGTTAGGGTTGACCTCTGTGCCGGAGGCTTCAGAGAAGGATTCAAGAACGGATTTAAGGGTACGGGCTTCCTAGACTGAGGGGTAACCCATGATCAAGTTATCATCCACAAATTCCTGGTGAGAAGAGGGGGGTAGGTTGTGGATAGGTAAATCAAGCAAGGCGCCAGTCTGGATAGAGCTCTTGAGAAGGTGACCCAAGCCTTCTGCCATGATGATGAAGATGAAGGGAGATAAAGGGTCCCCTTATCTTATGCCTCTCGAGGGGTTGAAGGTGGCAGAGGGGATTCCATTGACCAAGATGGAGTGAAAGGGAGAGGTGATGAGACTCATGATCCATCTGACCCTGGTGTGACTGAAGCCAAAGGCTAAGAGGACATTTTTGATGTAGTACCGGCTGAGTTTGTCAAAAGCTTTGGATAGGTCAATTTTGAGAGGCATACCGGGTTTTTTGTTGGTTTTGAGGGAGTGAATGACTTCATGGGTTAAGATGATGCCATCAAGAATCTATCTCCCTTCCACATATCCTGTTTGCTCTGAGGAGATGATGAGGGGAAAGAGCTTCTTCAACCTGTTAGCTATGACTTTGGAGATAATTTTATAAATGACATTGCAAAGAGATATAGGTCTGTACTTGGTGAGGCTGCTCTGTCTTCTTTTGGAACCAGAGTGATGAAGGTGGCATTTAGCGTAGGTAGCAGCCAGTGAGTGGACTGTGATTCGTCCACAACTCCCCAGACTTTGTATTGGATGATCTCCCAGAAGAAGTGGAAGAAGTTGGTGGTGAATCCATCAGGACCTGGAGCTTTCCCTACTTTCAGTTGGAAGACTGCCTGTTCCACCTCAGCTAAAGTGGTAGCTGCAAGCAACATCCTGTTATGATCTTCCATTATCAACTTGGGGATATGTTGGGTGATTTCCCCAATGGCTTCCTGCCTTTGGTGGTTGGGTTCCTGAAGGATGTCCCTGAAATGTTTGCGCAGCTCCTCAGTGATGGCCGCTTGCGTTTCCAGCCTTTCCCCCGTTTGGTTCTTGAGGACTATGATTTTGTTGTGCATTTCGTGTTGAATAGTGGAGCAGTGGAAGAATTTGGTGTTTCTTTCTCCCTCTTTGAGCCAGTTGATTCTTGATTTTTGTCTCTAGAGGGCTTCTTCTTAGTTCCTTCTTTCTTCTAGCTGAGTAGTTAGGAGTTGCTCCTGGTGAGCTGTCTCAGCTGTGCGCCCCTCTTGGATGATGTTCTGTTGCAGCTTCTTCATTTTCTCCTCTAGGTCTTTCCGTTCTGTGAATATATTGCCAAAGGTTGTTTTGTTCTAGACTTTCAGTTGACCTTTGATAAATTTCAATTTTGTCTGGAACTAGAGCATTTTGGTGCCTTGAAGGGGTGCTAACGAAGACCACCAGTTGGAAACCATTTCCTTGAACTCCGGGTGCTTGAACCAACAATGTTCAAAGCAGAAAAGTTTAGGAGCATGCTTACCTAGTTGGAGCCATTGGATTTGTATTGGCCAATGATCAGATCCAGCTGCGGGGATAATGGTGGTATCTAAGTTACCTCTGAGGCGGATAAGATCATCGGTGATGAGGAATCTATCCAGTCGTGAGGCTATCTAATGGGCACCCCCTCTTTTGTTGTTCCATGTGAAGATTCCATTGGAGGTGTGTAGATCAATGACGTTATTTCTTTGGATGAATTTTTTGAATCCCTTACTATCCATTTCTAGATGCAACCTTCCGCCTTTCTTTTCCTGGAGATTGATTAGCATGTTGAAATCAACCCCCAAAATCCAGAGAGGGAAGGATCGTTGTTTATTGATTTCCTCTAGATTATTCAG
This sequence comes from Pinus albicaulis, assembly GCA_034641835.2. Classification (NCBI taxonomy): domain Eukaryota; kingdom Viridiplantae; phylum Streptophyta; class Pinopsida; order Pinales; family Pinaceae; genus Pinus; species Pinus albicaulis. The sequence goes on along the minus strand of CM076575.1, from coordinate 553,949,283 downwards.
GAGCGCCAATTTTTGTTGAGCATTTTACAGAGAGTAGACATTAGTGAGAAAGCCATGGATGTCCATTCCAATTATGTGAAAGTTGGCCTGAATGAAGTGTCTGTTGGCATGAAAGTTCTCTAAGGAGATGATTTGAGGGTTCTAGATGATTTCCAGTCCTCTAGACGCCCCGTTTGCATCAACCGCTATTGTATTACTACCTTTCCATAATTTTTTGAAGATGGTTTCCAGAGTAGAGCTGGGACATTTGGTTTCTTGCATGTAGAATATTGTCGGATGTTCCTCATAAATCATTTTCTTTATGATCCTGTGCTTCGAGGGGTTGTTGAGCCCTCAGATGTTCCATGAGATTAGCTTCATGGGATATAATTGGAGGTGAGGGCGTAGAATCTAGTCAGCTTGGGGAATCGCCCAGAATCCACCATTTCTTTCCCAATTTCTATGGTTCTCTGCAGGGATGTTTTCCTGCCTCTTTTGCTAGACTCTTTTGTGAAGTATTTTGTGTTGATAAGCTTGCCCCCCTTGATACCCAAGGAGGGGAGCTGTTGTGCTCTGGCTAGGATTTCCTCCATTTTTTGGATTTGTTGCTCTAGGATTGATGTGTAATCCTTACTGTTCCAGGCTTCCTCTAGCCTAGCGAGATCCAAGCCTTCCAGATGTATGCTTTCTGGTTCTTCCTCCATCGCTTCTGGGATCGTTTCCATGATCAGTTCTTTGCCCTTTATCAGACTGTTATCCTCTGCATCATTTGCGTTGGGTGGTTTCAAGAAGGTCTTAAGTGGGAGCTTGTTCTGCTGAGCCTTAGAGGACTGGGCTTGCATTGTGGAGGTACTCCTAGCTTCATTGATTGGTTCAATATCATTGTCATTTAGCTGATTTAGGGCTGCGAAGCTGTTGCTAGTTGTAGGTCCTTTTTTTATTCTGCTGAGGGGTAGCTCTCCTGTTATGTATTTTTTTACTTGCTACCTTCGTGAATCCTTCTGCCTCCTATTCGTTGGATTCCTTTTCAGCTGTAGCTTTCCTGTTTAGGGGACAGTCCCTGAAGAGATGCCCATGTTGGTGACATTTTTTGCATCTAAAAGGTATATGTTCATAATCTACAGTTTGTGTCCATTCAAAATCTTCATGCATCAGACTTACCTTGCTTGGTAGCGATTCGGTTAGGTTCATGTAGACGCAAATGTGAGCATAGGTTGCGTAGCGATTGATTTTGGTTTTTTTTGCAATTTTGACGAACTCTCCTAAGGCGTTGCCAATGTCTTTGGGGGTGAGCTCGTCCCAATAGTCTTGGGGGAGAGAGTAGAGCCTGATCCAAACCGGTGCCCAAGTTAGATACTGTTTATCTAGGTTGAAGCACTCAGTCCAGGGTCTGAGGTATAGACCTGCAGTGTTGAAGAAATAGAGACCTCCATCCATTATCCTATCTTTGTCTTCAGAGAAGGTGAAGAGAATATTGAAGAAGCCTTTAGCGCACAACTGCAGGTCAATGTGGCCTTTGGGTTTCCATTTCGAGGCTATCCATCCTCTCAACGCTTTTTCCGTGGGCCAGAAGCCCATGAACTTGCCTATCAGTGCGTGATCCTTCATGAATTGAATTCTGCCATTGATGTGATGCGCTGGGAGTTCGATCACTGTTTTCTTGGAGTCCTTTGGTATGCATGTTGTTGATTTCATGTTCATGGCTGCTGCTGCTTGTGTATTAGTCATCTGCGTTGTGGGTGTCGCCCCTATGTTTTCTCGAGACGGGCTAGAGTTGTGCTGATTGTCGGTATCAACCCCTGCCGTTGTCCCTGTTGGAGGCTGGCTTGTGAGGGGGGGAGCAGCCGTCCCCCCACTGGAGTCGGTCATCGGTAAGCCTGTAGCTGTCTAGGTGAGAGGTTGCGGTAGATCAGGTTAGGGGAGGCAGCCAATGCCAGAACCAACAAACCCTAGGTCATGGAGGTTGGCCTGGTGTAGAGCTTCGCTAGGGTTTTTTCTTTGCTTCCGCTGAATGGACAATATGTTATGTAGGTGGGGCAAGGTGTTTTAATCACCATACATGTGCAAGGGAATGGGGAACACATGTTAGTTTATGAGAGGCTTGACTATGGACTTTTTAGATCAAGATGTTAGTCATTTAAATTTTCTTGCCCAATTTTCCATGTTGTCGTGTAATGGTGTATTTAAGAAATGAATGGACAATATATTATATAGGTGGCATAAGGTGTTTACACGGACGAGATTAGTTGTATGATTTATAGAGGTTTCCATAGATAGTGAAATTTCAACCATGGCTTCACTCATAGGCTTTTGCATTACCTACCTATCAATTTTTTGAATATGTTCATTTCTATTAGATCTTTCTCCGTGAGTTCTTATTTATTAGCCCTTATAGTGCAATGTTGTAAACTAAACTCTTGTAGTTTGTATGTTATGGCATAAATGATTTGAATTCAATTTATTCATTTATTCCCAAGTAATTATTTTTCCTTTGTAATATTCCAAAATAGCAGTTAGCTAATTGGAATATTAATTTTTGATTTATTTTGGCATTTCCTAATGTTGGGCGGAAATAAAGTGGGTAGGGGACCCACAACTAATAATTAAGCCAAATAAAGTCTTTTCCTAAAGTCCCTAAGGGAAAATTACAGCTTTAAGTGGTGGGGTCTAATTGGCCTTAGGTGGCAGTGTAGAAGAGGCACGAAAGGGATAGCGTGTGATTGGCTAGAGGAAGGTAGTGTGTGATTGGTCAAGGAGAGGCGGTGCAAGCAAAGGTTGGACCCAAGGCATACGTTGGACCTCAATGGATAAAAGGAGGAAGGGAAGGCTCATTTGGATTCATTCATTCATTCAACTATTTTCTTCTTGTCATTTTGACAGAGCACGCTTGAGCTGAAGAGCCAAGTTTGAAGTGGTGTTTAGCACACGAGATCTTCAAGCGGAGATCTCAACCTCTGCCTCGGGGGACTTCGAGTGCTCGCTCAGAAGAGGAGTTCCACCCTTTTGTGAGGGAATTTTCTACCAGGAACATTAGGAGGAAGCGTAGCCATTTCTGGGTAGTGAGGAGTTTGAGTCGGGAGGTTGGAGAGAAGGGAATTCTCATCAGGAGATTTGGAGGGGAGGCTAACCACCTCCTACCAGGGTTTATTGCAGCATTTCGGAGACATTTTCGAGCACATTCTTACAGTGGTTCGATTTTCCCCAGCAATTCATTGTGTCAAGCCCAAGAGGGCCAATTTCTGATGTCAAAACTAGGACAAACCCTTTCTGGGTTTTCCTGGGTTTATTGAGGAGAGGCCAAGATTAATTTGGCATAAATTTCTAGGTAGAATTAAGAGGGTAAAACAGGATCCCAAATCATTTAGCAACTAGAGGAGCTAGGGGAAAATTAGGCAGAAATTCTGAGGTCAATATGTGGCAAAAATACTTCGTGGGTTCTTGTGGGTTTCTTGAGCAGAGACTGTGGTTAAAAGCTCAGAATTTTCTAAGCATTATTTCAGGCCCTAGCAGTAGATTCAGTGGAGCAACAACAACATTTTTGGGCTAGGTAGCACAGAGACAGAGCCACGCAGAGCCACTTCCAGCAAGAGACAACATTTCTGGGCTAGGTAGCGCAGAGACAGAGCCACGCAGAGCCACTTCCAGTAGGAGATTTAGCTTGGGTTTGAGTTGTGCTTCAACCTGCTTTGAGTAGGCCCAGGTGCAAGATTTCCAGCACCACTATTTCACTCATTCCATTCAATTTAATAAAATGGCTCAACAGTTGTTTTCGACTCCAGTTTACATGTTTTGATGATGTATTTTTTGTTGTCGTAGTTTTTAGTCTATTTGCAATTTTATTACTGTTAATCCCAATTTGGGATATTATAGTGGTATCCGAGCATAATATTGGCTCATCGTATGGGAAACCCTTCATTCTATGACAAAAATAGAAAAAAAAACTAAGAAATCATGGGATCCCAAGAAAGGTTAAACTCAGACACCATGGCAGTAACCTTGATTGAGGTTATTAGTGTGCAACAAATGATGGTTAATGTGGGAAGAAACTGATTCATGCAATAATTGGGAATCAGGACCATTCTCAATTATACAACAAATCCGCTATGCCTAGACTAGTGGATAATACATCAAGATGGCAAGACATCATTGCAACTGATGTGGAGTTATTGGCAACAAATTGGCGGGCATACCAATCATTGGGACATGACATTCAAGCGTCCCTCTCTTTTTGGGAGTTCCGTGAATTAAGAGACATGCACAAATCAGGGGGAATTCCGTGGAATTATGCAGGGATGGTGAGACGGATTAAGGAAGAAGGTGAAAGAGTAGTTGAAGGGGCCATGGTTGGCAAGGAGACAACTGAGCATACACCCATTGATGAGACACCACCCATTGTTGAGGTATCATTTGATGGGGTATTCGGGGTTGTGACTGAGTTCTCTGATGATGGAAACACATCACAGGTTGATAAGGTGTCGGGAGACAGCTCCACTGTTGTTGAGGAGCCGATAAGTACAGAGGCCTCCAGGTCTATGACAGAATTGTTGAATGACAATCACATGCAACTCACTAGTGAGCATGTCCTACGTATTGGAGTATCTATGGAGGAGGGTGTGCAACCATCCTTTGGGCTAGCCCTTTATGAGGCGCTAGGAGAAACAAAGGTATTGGACGATGGTCACACACAACAGTGTCATAAGCTTCAGGCCGACCTTCTAGCTTTAAAAGGGAAGACCACATCAATACGAGATGCTATTTTGTTGCAAAATGAGGGACTGGAGGGCATGAGAGTGGTTTGTGCAGAGTCAATGACAGAGTTGGCCCACATTGGGGAATGGTTGGATTCCATAATGGTACAACTAGAGGGCACATTGGAGTGTCAGGGCAGCACCCTTCAGGCATACATAGACGAGGCCTGTAGCACTGTTGGGTCACCTCTTCCCATTGGAGAGAGAGAGAGACGGAGCCACCTAGTCAAATTTCATATGTTGACCTGGATAGCGGGATGAGATGATCAAAGTTGCATAGGGTGCAACATCTGCATGTTGAGGTTGGATGGTGAGAGATTTTGAGTTGGTACTCGGTGGAGTGGGTTATCGAGATGGTGGTGGACCAGGGTGTACTTTAGCAGGAGTTTCCAGGCACTGGGAATACAAGAACCCTAGACTGGCATTGGGATCCGGGTGGGACTACCTATCGTTTCCCAGGCAGGCTGGTTGACTATGTCTTGGAGGGTACAATTGGCCTAGCAGTTGAGCATGCACATTTTCTAGGGGAGTTTCGGTCAGCTCTAGTGGCCAACCAGTTTATGGGCAGACTCCTTGGGTTGTCTTGGTATGACATTTGTACGCAGGGTCACAGGGTGATCAACATACTTTGGCAGTAGCTTGTCAGAGGAGGTGGCATTGGCAGGCCACTAGACGGTGCCTTGTATGGAGCCAAGGATTCTTCACCTTTGCATGGGGCACAAAGGTTGTAGCGGAGCAGAGTAGTGGTGGCATCACTACTGACACATAGGGTGATTCACTTCTCGGACCCCTCAGGGAGGGTTTGGAGTGATGATCCATCCATCGACAGGTGTAGTGATGCAGCGGTAGAGGTGATGATACAGATTGGGGGTGGTCCAACATGTAGAGACACAACTCTAGGCCATCACATCCAGGGATGTGTGGGAGCATCTAGCATTGAGAAGTGGACTACCAATGGAAATGGAGGTGCATGGTGGTGTACTGTAGTGTGTGGGACTGCATTGTGGAGTAGGAGTGTCTTACATCACATGAGTACACGCAAGGAGTGACTGGTGCCTTGACACAAATAAGGCACGGGACAGTACAGGGTGGTACAACAGTAGCTGGCGTATGACGCAGTGTGTAGTGGCATGCCGAGGAGTATATGGATGATCGGTGGTATGCAGGGGTGTATGGTGCTACATAGTAGGGTCTTAGAGTATTGCCTCTAGGGAGACTCATGGACGAAGATACCAGGCATACCTTTGGGGGTAGTTCACCCAGGATCGACGAGGAGACAGATGAGCGATACTTGACAACATCCGTGGGGACTCACACACCCTGACCCTCTTCTACATCACTCATGGGCACAGTCAATTTTGTTGTTGTCCTTTGGCACTTTGGGCATGAGCAGCGAGGTACGCGAAGCTCGCCCAAGACATTTAGATGACACTCAGAAAACGTGGGGAGAGACTTCTTAGCTGTGGCATTGGGTCGGTGCGTTAGTTGACAACCACAGGTTGGGGGATGAGATGATCATCTGCAGGGGTGGCATATCAGTCATCACTGAGCCTATGCTTGGGGAGCAGGTCACGAGGGAGACATGTGTCACTCATTTCTCAGGGCATGTCGAGACTATGCATGAGCAAAGGATACAGGGTACAATCGAGGTAGCATCCCAGTATGTGTCTGGGCTCTAGACAATGTATCGACACATTATTGAGAGGGTGGATGGAAAGACCAGTGGAGATGGTTGGCAGGAATAGGAGGGATCCACAAACCTTGAGTCGATTGCGAGTATCAGATATCCATCTATTGGTTGCATTCAGGGGGTGGTTATTCGTCACATGTGGCTTCCAACAGTCATTGGTACTACACAGTGGCAAGCACAAGGCAGGTTCGCATGCATCAGATTTTCCCATGATATATGGACCCTCTATATTGGTCACATATAGGGACTAGAGATGAGGCATGGAGGGATTCCTGCAGTTGTCAGAGCTATGGTGCAGCAGGTCCAACTATGGGAGGTAGAGATTCAGTTGATTGATAGACCATTTCATCTCGTGATGGTCGGAGTCAGGATAGAGAGTGATCTAGCTCATTATTGGGTTGGCACATGGGGGTACTTAGAGGCCTCCGTCAGATGGCGAGGCCGACTTTCTCTGTTGCTGCATAGGATCAGAATTAGATGTGGAGGGGTAAATATTGGCATTAAGGTGATGCCTGGGCAGGACGAACTTGGCTTTCACCGAGCTTCCGCCACTAGGCCTCAGGAGAGGAGGATTCGATCTACACATGGTGGGGAGTATGCCATAATCAGAGTAGTGCAACATCAGCATGGTGGCACCACTCTGAGTTCAGCAGGGGGGTTGATCATCACCTCTCTTTATAACTCAATACCCCTTAGGGATGAGTTGGCTACCATAGGGGGAGATCATGCAGATCTTCCATTGGTCTTTAGTGATTCCCCGATGGCGTGGGGAACCTCAGTAGCTTGGCAGGTGGGCCAGCAACATGATATACGAAGAATCTCACGTGAGCAAGACACTATCTCTGCAGGGATTAGGTGGTATCTTCGAGGGTCTACCCTTGGAGTGCATGGGATGGACTACTTGGTAGGGAAACTTCATGAGGAGTGGGGCATAGTGCCATATCATCATGATTCACTACTCACTGATGGTGTGTAGAGGGCTTCTGTTACTTATTCCTAGCAGGATGGTGAGTGGAGCAGGGGGATTTTCATGTTGGACAGGATGGCTTGGGATCCTGATATTGAGGGATCCCTTCATATCAAGGCGATGCAGAGATCAGAGATGATTCAGTGGCGCATCTGGGACCCTGGAAAATTTTTCAATGACCGCAGGAGAGCGTCAGCTAGAGAGGATGCTTGTTCAGGCATTGCTTGAGGACAAGCAATTTTTGGTGGGGAGGGCTGTAATATTCCAAATTAGCAGTCAGCTAATTGGAATATTAATTTTGATTTATTTTGGCATTTCCTAATGTTGGGTGGAAATAAAGTGGGTAGGGGACCCACAACAAATAATTAAGCCAAATAAATTATTTTTCTAAATTCCCTAAGGGAATATTGTGGCTCTAAGGTGTGGGGTTGAATTGGCCTTAGGTGGCAGCATAGAAGAAGCACAAAAGGGACAATGTGGGATTAGCTAGAGGAAGGCAGCATGTGATTGGTCAAGGAGAGGTAGCGCAAGCCAAGGTGGGACCCAGGGCATACATTGGGAAGGCTCATTTGGATTCATTCATTCATTCAACTATTTTCTTCTTTTCATTTTGATAGAGCACGCTTGAGCCAGAGAGCCAAGTCTACAGTGTTGTTTAACACACGAGATCTTCAAGCGAAGATCTCAACCTTTGCCTCGGGGGACTTCGATTGCCCGCACAGGAGAGGAGTTCCACCCTTTTGTGAGGGAATTTTCTACCAGCATCGTCAGGAGGAAGCATAGCCATTTCTGGACTGCGAAGAGGAGGGGGCAAACTGCACAGTGGAGGATGCAGTGTAGTGAGGAGTTTGAGTAGGGAGGTTGGAGAGAAGGGAATTCTCATCAAGAGATTTGGAGGGGAGGCTAGCCACCTCCTACCAGGGTTTATTGCAGCATTCCGGAGACATTTTCGAGCATATTCTTCTAGTGGTTCGATTTTCCCCAGCAGTTCATTATGCCAAGCTCAAGAGGGCCAATTTTCGAAGTCAAAACTAGGACAAACCCTTTCTGTGTTTTTCTGGGTTTATTGAGGAGAGGCCATTTTTATTGTGGCACAATTTTCTGGGTAGAATTAAGAGGAAAAACCAGGATCCCAACTCAGCCAGTAGCTAGAGGAGCTAGGGGAAAATTAGGTAGAAATTTCGAGGTCAATATTTGGCAAAATCCTTCATGGGTTATTGTGGTTTTCTTGAGCAGAGACCGTGGTTAAAAGCTTGGAATTTTCTGAGCATTATTCCAAGCCCTAGTAGCAGATTTAGTGGAGTAGCAACAACATTTCTGGGCTAGGTAGTGCAAAGACAGAGCCATGCAAAGCCACTTCTAGTAAGAGATTTAGCTTGGGTTTGAGTTGTGCTTCAGCCTGCTTGAGTAGGCCCAGGTGCAAGCTTTCCAGCACCACTGTTGTACTCATTCCATTCAATTTAATAAAATGGCTCAGCAGTTGTTTTTGGCTCCAGTTAACATGTTTTGATGATGTATTTTCTGTTGCCATAGTTTTTAGTCTATTTGCTTTTTTATTACTGTTAATCCCAATTTGGGATATTACATCCTTTTTTTGTTACTCAGAAGAAAACATTGATTATATAATATCGTAGAGATAAGTACATAATGTACAACTTCAATAGAATTTGATAAAGGATAATTGTTAGAGTGGAGGAGCAAGTTTACTACAATGTGTGAAAATTCTATTGTAGTTAATTTGGTAATTAATCAGCTATCTTTAAATGATTATTTGTCCCAACAAATTAATTTACTGCAAATACTGAATAAAAACACAATTGCAAATTTCACCAATTAATAAACTTCAAAACTGAGAAAACAAAACATAAAATAGACACCCAGATTTTTGGACCAATTGTCCCTAGAAAAACCTTAATGTGGGGAAAACTAGTTCTGCAGATGTGGGTTTTATTATTCTTCATCAAATATGTAATTGAAAATTACATAAACTGCCTGCTATAAACTGACAAAGCATTGACAAATTATTTTCTTCACTTCAATTGACCAAATCAAACCTCTGAAAATCAAATTTGTCTTTAATTGGCTATGCGCACTTCCTTCCAGAATGACACTGCCCAAATAAAAAATGCACACTGGCCTTTCTGGCAGCTTGCATTGCCTCTGGAAATTCGTTTTTGCAAATTAAACTACCTCTAGGAACTTGTAGACGCAATTCACACTGCCTCCAACAATTTTCTCTAGCAACTAGCAATACAAATTGATCCTCAATGTTAGTTTTTGTAGCATCGAATGTTTTCTAGCCATAAAATTTGGTGGAGAGGCTAGAATACATGAGATCTCCTAAACTGAGAAATTGTTTTTGGAAACTCCACTTAGAGATGGCTTAATTAGATTATTAACCAATTTTTAAATATTTCTTAAGTTCAAACTTAGCGAATATGATTAATTAATCAGAATTAATTATGTCAAGGCGAGAAATCTCTAGAAACTCACATAGATCGACTTCGAGATGATCCTAGCCATTGATCAAGATTTAATTTTGGTCGTTGGTGCTCCAACAGAGGATTATAAGAAGAAGTCGATGGGCACTTGGAGAATACACACCAAAAGTTCGATTTCCTTGGTAGATCGATTTCCTGAAAGCAACAATAGTTGCCGGAAAGCTAGAGATCGAAGCAGAGACAGTGAGGGGCAAGGATAATGAGGCCAAAGGAATTTTTTTCCAGATCCGGACAGTCAACTACAGGAGGGTCAAGTTTTTTTAGTGAGGTTGTGTAGAAGATTTAGAGGAAGAGTTTGATTTGGCAAGATAGAGGATTGATTCAGTTGTTGGAGGTTGCGAAGATTTTCGGAAGGTTCCAACGAGACATTCCCAGAGGCTGGATTGGGCAGACGACTTGATCAGTTGCAGTTCCAGGAAGAGTGTTTTAGTGGCTGCATAGGGTTGACGCAAAGGCTGACGTAGGGGTTCGTGAAGCTCATTCAGAGCCAGTATCAGAGCTGGATAAGTGCCGAGTGAGACAAAATTTGTCTCACTAATTTTTGTGGCCAGTTTCCCTTGTAGTGGATTGTTAGTTTGTGCATCCAGATTGTACTCAGATTTCACTAATGCTTGATAATAAAACCCTCATCTGCTGCACCGATTTTCCCAAGTTGGGTGTTTCCAGGGACATTTGCTCAAAAATAACGATGTCATTTTTATGTGTGTGTGTGTGTGTGCTAGTATTTTCTCAGTTTCCAGTGCTATTTTCTTCCGCAGTTTTATTTGTGAAAATAACAGTGTGAATTATTTGGTATTTGCCATAGCATAATGCAAATAAATTTTTAAAATTCATTAATAATTAGGAAAATAATTTCCAGTTGTTGTGATAGATGAAATTTTCACACTCTGGAAACTCGCATTGGTAAATTGGAAACTCGCACTGGCTAATTCGGCCTCCTTCTATCTGTTGGGAAAAATACTGAGAGGGGGGGGGGGGTGAATCAGTATTTACTGCATATTCAAAACTTTTTACTTTTTCATTCCTTAAAACCCATACGCTACTTTAGGTGGAAACCCAAGTCGGGAGAAAACCACCGCTGCAGTTGCTCAGCCTTCAATATTTTATTATAGAGAAAACATATTACAACATATGTGCTGGCGCAGACTTGACCAGCACGCAGGCACCACGCGCTCGTTCGACCTCTACGGAAGGAGCTACGACCCCCGATCTCGTTTACCGACCTCTCTGGAAGGCTGGGCTTCGATCTCGTTTACCGACCTGCGGAAGGGCTACTTCGATCTCGTTTCTGACCTCACTTGGAGAGGGCTACAACCCCACAGTGAAGGCTACAACCTTCGACACCATAACCGGACACGTTTCATCGATTTTCATAACGGATCCAACCAACTTCAATAGAACTCAACTTACGAGGCCACATTTCATCATATTTCTGTGAACCCTTTCCATGCTTTTAAGCACAAACATACATCACCAACGAGATGTATCAACACGGATCGGATGGCGAGCACGGCGGAACGGATCGGATATTTCATACCCTTGTGACCAAACCTAGTTCGCATGCGCGCTTTCCCTTCAACGATGTCGCGTGTATACGTAGATCCTCAACGGGCGTATACCTCAGTGTATATTTTATTGCGCATACGCGCTTTCTCTTCGTTGAAGCCGCGTATATACGCGCTTCCTCCGCGGCGAAGTAGCGTATAGATCTTCAATCATTACAGAGCAGCATACTTCATCAGATCAGATATTCAGTTCAGATCTACCCTTTTTCTTCAGACAGATGTTCGCCTGGATGCTCGCCTCATCACAAATCTAAGCCTTCCATAATCAGATCTAGCAAATGCAAGAGCAATTCAGATCTAGATCCCCTTCTTCATCATTGGTGCATCATACATTCAGATTTATCATTCAAGTGTAACCCTTTCCATTCAGATATACTTCAGAGAGAAGTATTCATTCAAGCTCAGACATCTTGCACCCACACTCATGATATGCACAATGAATTTGTTCTCCTTATATAGGTTTATCCTTTTTCAATACCATGAGCCCCTTTTTCAATACCATGGGCCAAAACAATACCATGAGCCCAAAACTACCTGGACGGGGTCAATTAGGCGGATCGTTACCCAATACCATGGTGGTTACCCTTGGTTTTGCACTTTTTGAGCGCTTTAGCCCATACGCGACTTGGCACGTTCTTTTCCGCGTGCATACGCGACTTCCCCTAGGCCAATCCGCGTATACCTAGAGACATACTCTTTTTCATCATAGAATCTAGCACATGCTGAAATCCTTTCTTCATTGCCTTCTGTACTCACTGTAGATACCTCAGATTTTCTTCATCAAGAACATATTCTAGCAAGCACAACTTCATCAAGTAAGTTGCCATCATCTTTATCAAGTGGGTTGCCTTTCAGGGACAACACTCAACATCATAATATCAACAAGCATCATATCACATCAGATTTACATCATTTACCAAGTCCATCAAGTCAAGAATAACTTCATCGGGTGGATTTCCATCAAGGACAACACATGTCAACAGTCGCATGTCTTCATCTTCATTTAGTGGGTTGCCATCAAGGACAACACTCTGCATCATATTTCCAACAATCTCCCCCTTTGGACTTGATGGCAACCACGATGGTGTTTGGTTACCACAACAGATAAGTACATTGACACCATGTCACTTTCCCAATTCTTTGACACCATTATCTGCATTCAAACACCATGTCACTCTCCCCCTTTGACATCAAGGGCAAAGGGCGGATCAAAACCAGCGGATCAAAACCAACACATTCTCCCCCTTTGACATCAAGGGCAACGGGCGGATCAAAACCAACACACTCACCCCCTTTTCTTCTCCTCATGTGGAAGAAGCGTTCTGCAGATCTGATGTATACTGAAGTGGCCAAGCTCCCCCTGAGTTCATGCTGAATCTTCAAACATACTTTCCAATGGATTACATGACTCTATGAACTTCCTATCACCAAAGACTCATACTTACATCAAATATCCAACCAAGTGGATTTACATATGAGACTCAAATACCCTACCAAGTGGGTTTACACCATTCAACTCAGCTACCCAACCAAGTGGGTTTACAAATTTGACAAGTCCTTACATGACTGAATATTACAATTTTACATCATGGGTCTCAACAAGACCTTTTCAACAAATTACAAAGATGACCAATTAAGACCAACACCAGAAAGTCCTTAAGAAAGAGAACATATTTCAGAACCATCATAATGCCAACATTGCATTATACTCAGCAAAGCTAATGCTCCCCCTGAATCTGTGCAACCAAGCAATCTTTCCAAATGAGTAAGGCTCCCCCTTAGTTTGTGCATCCTGAAAACTTCCACCAACAAATCATCAAGGCATCTTCATCAAAACATTAGAAACAGAATTATGAGAACTGGAACACCACCAGAGATACCAAACAGTATCAGAGCTACCAAACAGCACTGCAGCTGTGCTGAAGAGAGCTGACTTCAACCAAAAATTGTCAGCAATCAGACATACGCGGTTTTCTGTGCAGGAACTCGCGTATATACGCGACTTTGTTTCATAGAACCCGCGTATGGAAAGTGAAATATAGAAAATTTCACACCTTCATCTCCTCCTGCAAATTTACCTTATGTTCCTGTCTTTTCTTCACATCAGATGCACTGTCAGAAATACATATAACCAGAATAATCAAATCAACCATGAGAGACATCATACATTGCTCCCCCTGTGACGATACATTACTAAATCTCATAGTGTATCCCACATCATTCCTGCAGTCAATCAGAGAAGTAAGCTTCAGAAGCGGATGACTGCAGTAGGGTCAGAATTCCCTACGTTTCTGATCGGTCCTCCATCCTTTTCCAGATTTGTTTGAACTTTCTATTTGTGTGCTGAAAATTGTCCACTTTCTCAGATTTGTTCAACCTGCATTCCTTTTCTACATGTCCATACTTGTTACAAGAATAACATCTCATGTGTCCAGAGAAATAAGCATAAGAATCATAATGAGTATTTCTAATCTTACTCCTTTTGCAATCAACTGCTTTATGTCCATACATGTTACATGAGAAACAATATCCCCTGAAGAAACTAGAGTACCTTTCTGAGTAGAACCTGTTTGTTTGTGGCTGAAATGATCTGCTCCTGCAATTTGCTGTAACATGCCCATAATTATGAAATTTAAAACATTCAATGTTCTTGAATGAATTCCTTTTAGAATTCATGATTGTTGGTTGATCTTTTGTCTCTTTCAACACTTCAGGTTTTGCATTGACATTCTCTGAATTTTTGGCACTTCCTTGTGAGCTAGATTCTCCTTTAACATTTTCATGGAAACCAAGACCAAGTTTGATAGCAGGAGACCTTTGATTACTCAGAATATTGTCCAAAATATTAGTACTATCTTGAAATCTCAAAAGTTTAACCTTTTCTTCTAATTTACCTTTGAGAATGTTTACCTCAACCTCCAAGGCTTGACATTGCTTTTTCATGCTTTCTTCTTTCCTTCTTCCATCTTCTACTTGGTCCTTTAGATTTAGAATCTCTTCTTTCAACCAATTTTCGTTTTCTTCACATGTTTGTTCCAGCTCTTCATTCTTCTTCTTTGATGCTTCGAGATTTTCTTTCAGAGAGATGATTTCTGCTTCAAGTCCTTCATTCTTCTTATTCGAGTCTTCCAGATCTTCTTTGAGAGAGACGATTTCTGCTTCAAGTCTTGCATTCTTCTTGTTTGATTCTTCGAGATCTACATTTAGATCGTTGACTTCTACTTCTAGTCTTTTAATTCGAGCAGATGCATAAGCATGAAACCTTTGGTACTTGTCTGTCTGTCCATTCAGTATTTCCATTTGTTCTTCCATTTGAGAGATCATCTCTTTGTACATAGCTTCACTTTTATTAAATGATCTTTGTTGTTCTTCAATTTTCTTGATAGCTTCCTTTAGATCCAAAACTTTACTTTGACTATCTTCACCATTGCATGTACAGGAAAGTGCATCACAAGAACAACAATCAATACCTGTTTCATCTTCTTCATTTTCTGCTGCACATGTTTTCTGAGATATCTCTTTTTCAGTAGCCTTCTTCTTTTGCTTCTTAGCCATGAGCACTTTCAGATCTTGGTCAGAATCTTCTTCATCTTCACTGGACACTTCATCATCATCTTCTTTTGCATAATAACTCTTTCTCTTCCCAAATTGTTTCCCTTTACCATGCTTTTCTCTATAAGGACATTTAGCAGCATAATGACCAACTTTTCCACACTCAAAACATTTGAAGGGAGGCTTACCTTTGAATCTTCTAGTACCTAATTGGAGCTTTCTCACGAAATTCGCTTCTTCTTCATCGGATATATAGCTGGATTCTTTGACAACTTCCTTTTCCTTTCCTTTTGTAGATGCCTTAAAAGCAGCTTCTCTTACTTGAGAAGGGCCTCCTGGTCTCATTTCAAAAGCAGTCAGAGTACCATGTAATTGAACAATAGTAAGAGTTTGCAAATCTTGCCTTTCTTCAATAGCTGAAACTTTAGAGTCAAATTTTGAAGTCAATGATCTTAAGACCTTTTCCACCAGAGTAGTATCAGTTATGGTTTCACCTAAATTTCTCATTCGATTTACAATATCATCCAGACGAAGAAAGAAACTGGAAACACTCTCATCACTATGCATCTTCAAATTTTCATATTCAATTCTAAGAGTTTTGAGTTTTGCACTTTTTACCTTTGTGTCTCCTTCATAGCTTAGAATGATTTTGTCCCATATTTCTTTTGCTGAATGTAGCTGCATCACTTTAGCACATTCTGATTCGGACATGCTTCCCAATAAGACATTCACTGCTTTGGCATTGATTTCATACTTCTTTCTTTCAGCTGCATCAGTAGGAATACTTGCCGGGTATTAATAACCTTCTTCCACGATTGCCCATACATCTGCACCAAGACTTTGCAGATATGCTTTTGTACATACCTTCCAGAATATCAGATTGCTTCCATTGAATAGAGGTGGCTTTATAGACATTACTCCTTCTTGACTTCCCATTGCGACGGATCTCCTTTAAGCGATCAAGCTTATGCACAAGGACCTGCTCTGATACCAATTGTTGGGAAAAATACTGAGAGGGGGGGGTGAATCAGTATTTACTGCATAATCAAATATTTTACTTTTTCATTCCTTAAAACCCATACGCTACTTTGCGAAAGCCAGTAGCGTATACTGCTGTGGATATCCTTCATAAAAGTCGCGTATACACGAGAGATCCAATTATGCCATTAGTTCTTCATATATCATTCCATCATTCATTCGTGAGAGTCTTATAACTTAGGTAAACATGTGCGGTAAGAACGAAATAAACCATCACACAAAGCATCACACATGAACACCGGATTTTTGGGTGGAAACCCAAGTCGGGAGAAAACCACCGGCTGGGTTGCTGGAAAGCCTTCCAATATTTTATTATAGAGAAAACATATTACAACATATGTCTTTGAGCGCGGAACCCGGCCGGCACGCGAGGCACCCACACTCGTTTGCCGGCCTCACGGAAGGCTCCAACCCACGACTCGTTTGCCAGCCCTCCTGGAAGGGGCTACGACCCCCCGATCTCGTTTACCGGCCTCTCCTGGAAGGGAGCTACAACCCCCTGATCTCGTTTACCAGCCTCACCTGGAAGGGAGCTACAACCCCCTGACTGAAGGCTACAACCCTCAGCACCACCTTGGACCACGTTTCATCAATTTTCACACTGGATCCAACCAACTTCAATAGAACTCAACTTGCAGGCCACATTTCATCATATTTTCACACTGGACCCTTTCCATACTTTTAAGCACAAACATACATCACCAACAGATATTTATCAACACAGATCAGATAGCAGAAACACAGCAGAACAGATCAGATATTTCATACCCTTTGCTTCAGCAAACCCTAGTTTGCATACGCGCTTTCACTTCACCGATGTCGCGTATATACGCGCTTCCGTCCACACAAACCAGCGTATACCTCAGTGTATATTTTATTGCGCATACGCGCTTTCTCTTCGCTGAAGCCGCATATATACGCGCTTCCTCCGCGGCGAAGTAGCGTATAGATCTTCAATCATTACAGAGCAGCATACTTCATCAGATCAGATATTCAGTTCAGATCTACCCTTTTGCTTCAGACAGATGTTCGCCTAGATGCTCGCCTCATCACGGATCTAAGCCTTCCATAATCAGATCTAGCAAATACAAGAGCAATTCAGATCTAGATCCCCTTCTTCATCATTGGTGCATCATACATTCAGATTTATCATTCAAGTGTAACCCTTTCCATTCAGATCTACTTCAGAGAGAAGTATTCATTCAAGCTCGGACATCTTGCACCCACACACATGATTTGCACAATGAATTTCATCTCTTTATATAGGTTTATCCTTTTTCAATACCATGAGCCCCTTTCAATACCATGAGCCCAAAACAATACCATGAGCCCAAAACTACCGGAGACGGGGTCAATTAGGCGAGATCGGAAGCCAATACATGGTGGTTACCCTTGGTTTGCACTTTTGAGCGCTTTGCTTCGCATACGCGACTTGGCACGTTCTTTTTAAAGCGTGCATACGCGAACTTTCCCTAAGCCAATCCGCGTATGCCTAGTTTCTCTTTTTCATCATAGGGCTCACAGCACATGCTGAAATCCTTTCTTCATTGCCTTTTGTACTCACTTGAAGATACCTCGATTTTCTTCATCAAACATATTCTAGCAAGCACAACTTCATCAAGTAAGTTGCCATCATCTTTATCAAGTGGGTTGCCTTTCAGGGACAACACTCAACATTATAATATCAACAAGCATCATATCACATCAGATTTACATCATTTACCAATGTCATCAAGTCAAGAATAACTTCATCAGGTGGATTGCCATCAAGGACAACACATGTCAACAGTTGCATGTCTTCATCTTCATTTAGTGGGTTGCCATCAAGGACAACACTCTGCATCATATTTCCAACACTATCTCTGAGAAACTGGAAATCACTGTTAAGAATATCTCTAACAAATCTCTCTGACAAATCTCTCCTCAATTACTGTTGAAACCCTCTGTTAGTATAAACCCACACTATTACTGTGCTCTTTCTCATTCACTATGATCTCCAGGATGCCCATCGACTTCCTCTTATAATCTCTCGTTGAGAAATCAACGACCACGATCTAATCCTAATGGATGGTTAAGATCATCTTGACTCTAGCAAATCACTTTTCTAGAAGTAACTAGAGAGAAATCGACTTGTCTTAATTAATATCGATTAATTAATTGTTTTCCCCAAGTTGGGCTTAAAAATTGGTTAATAATCTAATTAAGAAATTTTCACTTATAAAAATAAATGGGGCTTGGAGATAATTAATCTTTTTGTGTTCCTAGCCTCATTGACACCTTTTGAGACTAGAATGTTGATTTCTAGTAGCATCGGATGTGCTATAACCCTCAAAATTTGTAGGGAGGTTAGGACACATGTATTCCATAATACCGAGAAATCGTTTTGGGAAATTCCACCCGGAGGAGGTTTAATTAAATTAATGAATTATTTTTAATGGATGCCTAAGTTTATACTTAGGAAATTAAAATAATTAAAGTGAATTAATTAAACTGGGTGTGAAACTTCTAGAAAAAGACGGAGATCAAGTCAATATGATCTGAGCCATTGATTAGAATCTAATATGGGTCGTTGATTTGTCAACGAGAAGATTATAAGAAGGACTTAGATGGGCATTTGGAAGCGACATTGAGTGATATCAAGTGAAAGATTTCTCAAGTGAGCAACACAACAGTTGCAGGAGAGATCATCGAGAAGATTTATTGCACTTGGGGGAAGGGATAGTTTTCCGGTTAGATATTTCTTGAGCCAGGGATACAACACAGAGAAAGCAGAGAGAGATCCAAAAGAGGCAGCGTAAGAGCCACACTGGGCAGCGTAGAGGCACGTTGGGGCAACGCTGAGCTTGTGAGGAGATCCACAAATTTGCTGAGGGTCAGATCAGATCCAGTGTCGGGAACGAGGGTGTGAGACCAGAGGGCTAGAGGATCAAGCATCCAACCAACATATTGATCAGTCAGAGGGAGTGACGCAAAGCTTCATAGTGACTGTGTAGAGACAGCGCAGAGGTAGCTTGGGGCTAGCCATTTTAGGGCTGGATCAGTCTCGGATCGCCAAAGATAGTGTGAGGTATTTCTCACTAATTTTTCTGCCAGCCAGATTCTCTGTATTGGATAGCCAGTAAGGCATCCAAGATTGTATTCAGGACTATTGCTTAATAATATGAACCCTCAGCTGCTGCATCGGTTTTCCCGCATTGGGTTTTTCCGGGGACTTAGTCTAAAAATAACGGTGTCAATTGTGTGTGTGTTTATTTCTTCTTGCTCAGCTCTTGTTTCTGCATATAATTTAATTAGTGAAGGCTGCAATTGTATTTACTTCGATATTTACAATTTAACACAGTAAATAAATTGCATGAAATTAACAAGTAGAAGAAGTAATATTAGATTGTTGCAGTAAGGATTTGGGATTACGAATTTTCACATAGAACACTTGTCCGAGCTACATAAACTAACAGAATGGTACTTGGTGGAGTAGTAGGTATGTTTTTGGCTTTTATATTTCTTGAGGTTTTCTTTGGTTTTATCTTTTTGTAGACATTTGTCTTTTTTAGTACAATTTTATTGGATTTTGATAAAGGGAAATTACTAAAATGGAGGATTAGATTCGTTAGAATGAGCCCTGTGATGGAACAACATAAATACTTTTAGTTTTTATTTTCCTTTGCGTTTGTATTTGGTTTTTATATTTTTGCAAATATTTATCTTCTTGAGCTGTTGTCTTTGCCTTTCTTTTACTAAGGTGGTTTTTGGAGGTAGTTTTTGGATGGTTTATAGTTAATTTATGGAGGAAATGAGACATTGAGAAGAAAAGAATACATTGAGCCTTTGCTTATTTAGTTTTTTGTTTGGAGATTGTGTGAAGGTCTCTTCCACCCTCCATATTCATAGAGGGGCATGCAAGTACACATTTTCACTTGATGAATAAGATGATGTGGTTAATATAAGTGGAATTTTTCTTTCTTTTTTTATCTTTCTTTCATAAATGTTTTTTTTTCAATCTTTATGAGGTTAATGGAGTGTTTGATTGGTTTATAGTTAAATCTAAGATGGATTCAAGTTTTTATTGTGGAGTTAGTGTATGTACAATTATTAGAGGTATTCCCATCATTTTTTTTTCATCTTAAGCATCGAGAAAATAATTAACCCTATATGTGAAGTGGAATCTTGTTAAATTTATATGAAAATTGCAAGTACTTAGATGAATAACTAAAAAATTGAAAACTAGTTTAGTTTCACCAAGATACAAAGTTTCTTAACAATTCATAAGCAGCGAAATAAAAACACAGATAAAAACACATCACACAAATTGACACACTTATTTTCTTAGGAAACCCAACAGCGACAACTTGCTTCCTTGATGTGGTATTTTATTGATTGTCCTTGAGCAATTGAATCTATTACAAAGCAATCCGTCTTGAAGAAAGTGTTCTGCTTCTCATAAATCTCAGTTGATACAATTATTCTAAGCTTGCCTTGATCGCTGCTTGATCTCAGCCCTCTAGCTCACATTTGTTCCTCTACTGCCTCCTTGACTTGCTCTGTAAAATGTGCTCTTCTTTTCCTGATATTTGTGCACTAGAGGCTCCTTAATCCTTATGTACTACGTCCCTATTTCCTAGCGCACGTGAGCCCCTATTCTCTAGCACAGATCAACTCCTATTTTATAGGGAAAATCCCTATTTCCTTGCGCACTTCTTGCCTCTTATTTCTTAGGAACCTAGATCGTCAACCATACGCACAATCAATCTCCTATTTTATAGCGCACTTGGTATCTCTTATTTCTTGGGACACAAGTTCTGCGTTCTCCACAATCAAAGACTCTCTCATATACTCGTGAGTTGTCTTGTCTCACAAACCTTGTGCACAAAACTTATGAATTCTTTGTTCCCAATTTGAACATTCATGGAGGTCCAGTTCAAATTTAGAACTTGATTTACTGATTGACGACTTAACTGAGAGTTCTTTTCATCCTTTCTCCAATCATTGCAGATCTTAACTCATCCTCTCTCCAATCAACACTAGAGACCAACTCACTTTGACTGAACTTATAAATGCCACCTCAATATGTTGTCAAACTGATGAAGACTTCTCTTTAATTGAAGCTTTATCTCTACATATACTAACTTGATGTTTATTCGGTAAACTCGAAATAACTCATCCTAACTGAAGTCTAATTCATGTGGACAATTCTAGGTCTTCACTTTCTAAGGCACAAGCCAAAAGACCTTGCTCACTACATTTTCAACACTCCCTCTTAGTAAGGAAGGTACTTTTGGAAGAACCTCGTCCACCTAGATCTGTCTTCAACACCACCATGTTATCCACTACTGCAGGTGCTCCCTCTGCACTAGAAGACTTCCTTGCTTTCTATTACGGAATATGATCTAAAGACCTCTTCCTTCCAACCATGCTACTATGATCTGAGTCTATCACCTCAGTCATATGTGCCATGTACCCTATGTATATCTGTGGTTGCTTACTATGCATGAATGTGGTACTGGGAGCTCCAACTCTTTCATGATCTCCCCTAAATAACTCGTCTTCCCTCTTGGATCGAACTCTCCCTGTACTGGGATTCACTGACGGAGTGGCTTCCTCCACTTGCCTTGTTCTCTTCTCCTCATCATCTTGCTGGTTGGTCAACTTTCCAACTAGCTGAGACTCATACTGTGATACTAGTTGAAGCTCCATCTTGGGAGCTCTATCCTACTCTCGCTCTAAAGACTCCCTTAGAGCTTTGCTCTCCTCAACCCTCATGTGTCTACTTTGTGCACTTCTTACCTTGATGCTCAAGGCTATGCTTGTCTCAACCTGTAGCAGGTACAGATTCTTCTTCTTCACACCTATCTTCTTCTTGCATCCATAAGCTAAGTGCTTGAGGTAAGCCTTACCTCTGCTGAAGATGACATCATAACCCTTGTCCTCAAGGGGAGCTACTGAAACAAGGTTTTGCTTCAGGGTTGGAACATAGAAGACATATTTGAGATGGAGAGAGCTACTCGACTCCCTCTCAAAATTGGCATTACCAACTCCCTTAGTTGATTACTTGCCATCATCTCCTAGCTCAATTTGAAAATGCATGTCCTTCTCCTTTAGGTGGCTGAAATACTCCTTGTTCTCGGTCATGTGGAAGGATGCTCCTGAATCAATATACCATACATTATTGTCTACTGAGCTTGCCATGCAAGCTATCAATGATAAATCTTTCTCGAATTGGGCAGAAAACACATCTACCTCAGTTGATGCAGCTACATGATCCTTACTGGACTCCTCCTTCTAATTAGGGCACTTAGCGGCATAGTGCCCAAACTCATGGCAATGGAAACACTTGATCTTGCTCAACTCCTTCTTCTTCTCGCTCTTTTTATTGAAATCGACCTCTCCTTAGCCCCTCTTACCCTTGGCTTTGATACCTTTCCTTGCAAGGGAAAAGTTCTCCTCATCCTCTTTCGGAGTTGATCTCCCAACTCTCATCCCTCTCTAGATATCTTCTTGAACGTAATCACTCCATATTTTTTCCTAACTGGGAATATTCTCTCTGCCACTTACTACATCTTGGAAATTATCCCAAGACTTAAGAAGTCCCAGTAGTGCAAGACTCACAAGGTCATTGTCTGCTACAATCACGTCCACACCACCTAGCTCATCCCGAACTTGAGTGAACTTTGAAGGATACATGATGATGGGCTCTCCTTTGCTCATCTAGATGCTCCTTAATTTCTCCTTAAGAGAAAACTTCCTGGCATCGCTAGAACCCTGGTATAGATCTAAGATGGTTTTAAACATCTCATATGTTTCCTTCTTCTCATGGAGATGAGGGATAATATGATCACTGATCCCTCAAGAATTATCCTCCTTGCCTTGGTGTCACTCATGTTATGTTGGATCAATTGTTGGGCATCTTGAGGTGGAGCTATTGCCTGCTTCACATACTCGAGCACTCCATTATCTTCCAACACTATTGAGATCCTCTCCCTCCATGAGCAGAAGTAAGAGGCTCCCTCTAAACTATGATCTGACCTTAGTCCTCGGAACACCATACTACTATCCAAATAACTTATCTTCTCTTCAAAATCTAGCACAAGCCTTCTTCTTGATCTGCGTTGTCTACTAACTTGTCAATCTGGTGTTGGTCTTTATACTGATCTCTGCTCTGATACCATGTTAAATTTCCATGAAACTATGCAACTACTTAGATGAATAACTAAAAAATTGAAAACTAGTTTACTTTCACCAAGATAAAAAATTTCCTAAAAATTCATAAGCAACGAAATAAAAACATAGAGATAAAAACACATCACATAGGTTGACACACTTATTTTATCAGGAAACCAACAAGGAAAACTTGCTTCCTTGATGTGGTTTTTTATTGACTATCCTTGAGAAATTGGATCTATTACAAAGCAATATGTCTCTAAGAAAGTGTTATGCTTCTTCTCATAACTCTAAACTGATACAATTGTTTTCGACTTGCCTTGATCAGTATTTGATCTTGGCCCTCTATGTAGTATTCTGAATAGGAAACAAACAACAATACAAAGCAACATAAGCAAAACTACAACTAATAGAGATGCACCATAAAAATCACTGCAAACATTTCAGAAAAGCTGAGCCATTTTATTATATGTCTGGGAATAGGTAATGAGTACAAGGAGGTGATCAGAATGATGGCACCTTGGCTTGCTCAAGGCAAGCTGAAATATCTCTCAAAACCCTGCTATGAATGGTTGCTTATCCTAGTGACTACATAACTCCCTGAGCTACTGCTGCTGCTGCTGGAAAGTGCTGTTATTGGCTGGAATGGAGTTGCACTTTGGGGCTACTCAGAAAATTTTGAAACTCTGGCTATGAACTCTCCTCCCAAAACTCGGAAAAACTCAAGAAGGAATTCTGAAAAGGCTGACCCCGGAATTTGACCCCTTTGGGAAAATTACGCACTCCTAGTGAGTACGCTGGCCTTTGGACTGAATGACTAGAAATGCTGGCCTCTCACTACTCCAAAACACAACTTGTGAAGGGCTAATCCCATCACACTTCTCCTCGACTGAAGCTCTTGAATCTCCCTCACTCTCGGAGCTACCCTCCTTAAAGACTACATAATCTCTCTGAGTGACTGCGCTGCCTGATGAACTACGTAACTCTTGGATGATGGCTCTGCGTTCTCTGCTTTGAAAACTGATGGTAAAGCTCCTCACCTGAGCGGGCACTCGAAGTCCCTCGAGGCTGAGGTTGGTATCTCCACTCGGAGACACCCGCGTGCTGAACATCACTTGCAGACTTAGCTAAACAACGTAAGCGTGCTCAATATCTGTGAGGCAGAAATTTTGAAGATGAATGATAGAATGAATGAGAAGCTAGGCCCACATTCCCTTTTATGCTTGAGACCCTAACATTCCCTTGGGCCCCACTGCACTGCGCTCTCCTCCTTGCCACGATGCCGAGCCTACTCTGCATTATCCTGGCCGCGTTGCCACTGGGCCTCCTAGCCCACGTTGTCCCTGCGTTGTCACTTGGTCCCCTTGGGCCCCATGCTGAAAGCATCATGTTGGTCAAGTGACTTTACGAAATTATTTCTCCTAACATGGGCTATGGGTCCCAACACCCTTTTTATTTATGGCTGAATATTAGAAAAGCAAAATCTGGGAAAAATTAATATAGCCAATTAGCTGCTACCAATTGGGAATATTTCAGTCCTCCCCTCCAAAATGTTGCTTGTCCTCAAGCAACTACAAGGATAGATGTTGCAGGATCTTCTCACTCTCCCAAGTGGCATCCTCATCTAGAAATTTCCTCCATCTCACCAAGTACTCCTTGACTATCCTGCTCCGCAACTGTCTCTCTTGGGTGTCTAGAATAACCTCTGGCTGTAACACCGGATGCCCCTCATCATCCGTGGGTGGGAGCTCCTCGATTGCAGTCACTTGCTGCCCCAAAGCCTTCTTCAGGCATGACATGGAAAATGTTATTTACCCTGCTCCCAGTTGACAGTTCCAACTCATAAGCAACTACTCCTACCCGCTTGATCACTCTGTAAGGCCCATAGAAGCGGGGCTTAAGATTCTCTACTCCCTTCTCCTTCTGCGTAGATTGCCTATACGACTGAATTCGGAGGTAGACCAAGTCACCAACCTCAAACTGTCTCTCTACCCGCCCTCTATTCGCATACAACTTCTGTTGGTTCTGTGTTGTGGCTAAGTTGTCGTTAAGAGCCCAGAGTATATTTTGGCTCTCTTGGATCCAGTCCTTGGCGCTGGGTGCCTTGCTAGCTCCAAACATAACATCAACAAAAGTCAGAGCATGATATCCAAACAAATCATAAAATGGAGATATACCGATAGACATATGGAAAGTGGTGTTATAGCAGTGTTCTCCCAGGGGTAGCCAATGCAACCATGCCCTCTGTTGCCCTGTGACATAGTTCCGCAAGTAGCCTTCCAGCCACTTGTTCACTATCTCTATTTGCCCATTCGTTTGTGGGTGGTCGCTGGTACTAGGAGTTAACTCTGTACCCACCAAACGAAAGAGCTCCTGCCAAAAGTCACCCATGAAACGGTTGTCCCTGTCACTGACTACGGTCTTGGGGAGACCGTGCAATCTGAAAACATCACGGAATAATAGCTCGACCACCTGCACTGATATGGTGAAGAAATGTGCATAATTTGTTAGTCGATCAACAACCACAAAGATGCAATCCTTGCCCTGCGCTGTGGGCAACCCTGTGATGAAGTCCATGGAGATGCTTTCCCACTTTCCTTTCGGAATGGGAAGCAGTTGTAGCAAACCGGCAGGGTGGCTCATCTCCCCCTTATTCCTCTGACACACTTCACACTCCTTGACAAGCCAGAGTACATCCTCTTTGAGGCCTCTCCAAGAGAACCTCTCCCTGATGGCCCTGTAGGTCTTCGTGAATCCCTGGTGGCCTAATAGCAGACAGTCATGGGATGTGTGCAGTGTTTTCTCCTTAAGCTGGGAATTCCTAGTCAAGAAGATCCTCTCCTGGTAATAGATGATCTCATCCATCACCCTATACCTGTCATCTGTAATCTGGCCGTCCAACAACTCATAGGCAAAGCGGTCCTTCGAATACTCCACTAGCAGTTGAGCCCTCCAGTCTGTGTCTAAGCTCATCAAGGATAATGTTGTTGGCCTATGTGACAAAGCATCTGCCACACCATGTTGTTCTTCCCTTTGACATACTCAATGTTAAAGTCGTAGGCCTGAACCTTACTTACCCACTTCTACTGCCTCTCCTGTAACTACTTTTGCTCAAGGAAAAACCGGAAGCTGTTGTGCCCAATCCTCACCCGAAATGTGTTATCCACCAGATACTGTCGGAACTTGGCCAATGCATGCATAATGGCCAACATATCCTTGTCGTATATCATATACAACCTCTCATGCGGCAGTAGCTTCTGGCTCTCGAAAGCTATAGGGTGGCCCCCCTGCATCAACACTGTGCCTACTCCTTCCCTTGAAGCATCAAACTCTAGAATGAAGAGTTGTGTGAAGTCTGACAAAGCCAATACTAGACAGCTGCTCATCACCTCTTTGAGCTTATCAAAAGCTCTTTGCGCAGTATCAGTCCAGCCGAATGCCCCCTTCTTGGTAAGGTATGTGAGGGTTGCAGCAAGTTGAGAAAACCCCTTGACAAATTTCCAGTAGTAGGTGCAGATGCCTACAAATCCTCGGAGCTCTGTCACATTCTTCAGTTCCGGCCAATCCCGGATGGTCCGAATATTATCCTCATGGACTCTTACCCCATCCACACCAATGATGTGCCCTAAATAGATCATCTCTGTCAGCCCAAATTCGCATTTGTATAGATTAGCATGGAAATGCTGCTCCTCCAAAATATGCAGTAAACCTTAATGTGTTGCAAATGCTCCTTTCATGTGCGGCTGTAGATGAGGATGTCATCAAAGAACACCAACACGAACTTCGTCAATTGACCACGGAATATGTTGTTCATGTAAGACTAAAAGGTGGTCGATGCGTTGGTTAGCCCGAAGGGCATCACCAAAAACTCGAAATGGCCATAGTGGCACCTTAATGCAGTCTTGGGGACGTCCTCGTCTCTCACCTTGATTTGATGGTACCTCGACCCCAGATCAATCTTAGAGAAGAACTTCGATCCCCTCAGCTCATCCATCAACTCATCAGTCCTGGGGATTGGGTATCGATTCTTCATGGTCTTTTTGTTGAGTGCCCTGTAGTCAATGCACATCCGCAATGTGCCATCCTTCTTTTTCATCAAAACAACAGAAGAAGCAAATGGGCTAGTATTGGGTCGGATGTGTCCCAGTGCTAAGAGCTCATGGATAGCTCTCTCAATCTCATCCCTGTAGGCCTAAGGGTGCCTATAGGGGGTGGTGATCACTACCTGGATCCCCTGCTCCAGCTCGATAGTATTCTCAAACCCTCGGTCTGGCGGCTGCCCTGGTGATATGTCCCCAACAACCATAGAGTATCTCTCCAATATCGACTACACATCGGGGTGTACTGGCTGCCCTTTTACTCTTGCCTCTGAAATACGCAGCTCTACTACGCATTCTATGCCCCCCTGCCGAAAGTCTGCCTCCATTCGATGTGCTGAAACTGTCTGAGGAGGGTATGTGTGCATGTTTCCGATCATCACATGCTTCCCACTCTTCTTGTCTGTCCACTCCATCTCCAATGTCTCCAAATTTGTGGTGACCTTACCCATCGTAATCAACCACTGCAATCCCAATACCACATTGGTATCTGGGATGTCAACCACAAAGAAGTGGTCAATCATCGTGTACGTCCCCATGGTCACTGCGAATGTTGGAACATACCTCATGCACTGGATGGTTCTGGTGCCTGAACCAACACTGAGAACCCATCAAAACTCTTTGTCGGTATGCCCCTCCTCTGCACTAGGTGGGCATCAATGAAGTTATGAGTGGCCCCGCTATCCACCATAGCTGAAACACGCTATCCTTGGACGGTGCCTCGGACACGCAGTGTCAAATACTTAGGAACTCCTTGCAAGGATGCAAGGACTCCTCCTGTGGCTGCAAACACTGCCCCTACTGCTCCTGGGGTAGGTGGTGGTGGGTGATCTCCTCGGTGCATCAACGCTGACATCTCCCTCCAACTCCTCATTGTGAAAATTTACAAACAGTTGCAGTGATAGATTTATTTCTCTTACTTATTATTTCAATAAGTTATTATTCAAAAATCTTCTAGCAAATATCGAAATAAATACTATTGCAACATTCACAATTATATATGCAAAGAAATAAACAGTAGAGAACATAAGCACAAGAATCAATTATATGTACATAGTTATTTTTGGACAATTGTCCCCGGAAAAACCCAATGTGGGAAAACTGGTGCAACAGATAAGGGTTTTATTAATTCTTCAACAAATGATATCTTTACAGGGAAAATATACGACAGATAAATTTTGAACCACCTGAGACTGAATTTCCGGCTTACTCGGACAATTCTCTAACACCCAGAACAGCCCCTGCATGCCCCTGCATCCCTCTGCGTGATTCACTACGCAGTCCTAGCGGTGGTCTGCGTTAGTCTACATGGGGTATCTGCGCTGCAGCCTCAAGCTGCCTCTAGTGACCCACTGCTGCTGTCCGACCCTGATCTCAATCACACCTGACCTCGTCCTTCTGCTTCTGCAACTTCTCGCCCTGCAACTCTCCCACTGAGATCGAATTCTACATAAGAATGGATCTCCTTCGGGTACTGAGTGTATGCTCGTCTTGTTTTCCAAGTGACCCTCCAGCGTTTTTTAATAATCTTCCCGATGGAGAACCAATGGCCCAGATTAAAATATTAATCAGTGGCTAAGATTAAAACTTGACTTGATCCATGTTTTCTAGAAGATTCACACTCTAACTTATTAATACCCTTTAATTATTTCATTTCCCTAAGTTTAGACTTAGGGTTTGTTATCGCTTGCCGCCTACACCTACCTACTAGTTAGTGGTAAAAGCCTTCAACCCCACCAGGTGTCGTTGGTGGCAAGGAACTCAGAGAAGGGGCTGTCACCTATTCCCAACTCTCTCCGTTTAAGTTATCTCCTAGGTTAGCTAAGGGGGGTGGTCCCTAAAGGAGAACTAAGTCAAAGATGTGAGGTTTCTAGGAGAATATTAGAGTGAGATTAGATTACTATTAAAGATTCATGAGTATTTATGAGCAACTTTGAAATAATGACAAACCATTTAACCAGTGTCTTTACGAATAACGTGCTCAAAAGTAAAAGAAATGCTCAAAGAGATGACAACATAGTAATCTTGAAATGGAAACAAAAGATTGTTAGTACAAGATATCATAAATGCTTTCAAGATAAATAGATTTATGAATCAAAGCATGAGAAACTATCTTGCTCATAAGGAAACAATTAGTGTTCTACTTTAGGAGAATGTAAATGAGATGATAGAAAAAATCAAATGTTAGACCAAGATCACAACATGCAATTAAATTTGCAACACCAAATAAGGGTAAGTAATCTTGAAATGGAGAGAAAAGACTGTTAGTACAAGATATCATAAATGCTTTCAAGATAAATAGATTTATGAATCAAAGCATGAGAAACTATCTTGCTCATAAGGAAACAATTAGTGTTATACTTTTGGAGAATGTAAATGAGATGATAGAAAAAATCAAATGTTAGACCAAGATCACAACATGCAATTAAATTTGCAACACCAAATAAGGGTATTGCCAATGAAACGAGATATATCAATCATCCATAAGCATAATGATCATTAAAATGACAACATGTAATGAAGTTGCAAAAGTAAGCAAATTTCCAAGTACCATAAAATTAAACTTCTTGCAAAATTTAAAGAATTAAAATGCTTGCATGCAAAGTGCTTCTTGAGATAATATTTGCATGTGAATCTTTAAACCGTCAAGATAGAAAAAAATTTGGGAACTTTGCATGTAAATGTGATGAAATAGTGTTGTTGGTTTATTTAATTAATTAGTTTTAAGGCAAAGTTACAATTGAACTCTAATCATCAAACCTCACCCTCGCCCAAATATTTGGATATCAGGGTGAGGAGTCCATAGAGGTAGAGGGTCCTTGAAACGTCTATTCAACCAACTTAAGTTGGAGGTAAATTTTAGAGATGCAAGTCTAGTATGAAAAGTGAAATGCCTAAATGATATGAAAGTGAGCTTGCAAGTGCTATGTAAAAGATGGAGATGATTCAATTAAATATGCTTCATAGTTAGAACAATAACTCAAGTTGCCATAAAATGAAAGTCCTATGCTTCTTTAATTCTAGTATATTGTGAAACTTATTCAAATGAGAAATAGATCACAAAACATAAGTAAGTGATGACAAATGAGATTGCAATTTAAGAAATTAACGGACTATGCGATTTTTATTACTTCCCAATTAGAGCATGCATATGTGATGTGAAAGAAAACGGAAATGTCAAAACCACTAAGTCAATCCATCTACAAATTCTCTCCTTTGAAATGGAGAGATAGGGATGCCAATGGGTAAAACCCACGCTCCCACAACAAAAACATAAATTTTATTAATTTTACAAGAATGAAATGGCCATGAGGCCTTTTCTAAACCAAGGAAAGTCTCTTTACAAATATTGAGACCATAGACTTTTCATTGGTGAGAATTTAAAAAAAAAAGACTCAAAAGAATTCAAACTTTACAAAAGTAGAAGAGAAGCTAAGCTCCTTCAATTCCCACAACCAAAGAAGAGAAATTTATCCACCTCATTTGAAATTCGTAGCCCAAAGGTCCTCCAACAACTTGTTAGTAATTTCCTGTAGTTGTCCACTCAAACTGTCACAAGAAAAAGTTCGGAAAGAGGGCTACAAAACCAATCAAATATTAGATAGATAAAATTACAAAATATTGCACAACAATTTACAAAGGGCTAAGCCAAAGAGTTCGAGTAAACTCTCCTCTTTGCTTAGTCATTTTGAAGCTCTTAGATAGCAAATGAAAACATTGAAGTATAATATTTTAAAAGATATTCAAATTTAGAAGTATTCGTCTTGTATACAAGCTATGTCCCAAAACCCCTGCAAAACCACTTTGTAAGATAAGACACTGAAGGTTCAAAGAACAAATGAGAGCTTCTTTGAGAATGTATCAAGAGTGGGTTGGTCTCTCCAAAGACTTCCCCCAACACTTGATTCTTTGATACCAAAAAGATGTTCTCTTTACAAAGCTTCAATCAAAAATTAGTTCCATATAGATCTAACAATAAACAATGATAGAAAACTCTAGAAATTTATTTGAAACCAACTAGAGCATTCTATACCTAGAGTATACTCCTAAATCAAATGTCAATGCAAGATAGCTTTACATTAGCAAATCTACAAGAGCATATGGAAACAAATTAGATCAAAGCATGGGTAAAATGAATTACACCAATGATCAACAATTCATCACACTCCAAAAGGAGGAACACCTCATGAATGAAATCCCAAAGTCTTTATTGATATTTTTGAAAGTGTGTAAGGCAGCAGCGCTTCCGCAAGCACAATGGCTAGTAAACAATATTCAATATGAGAGCCCATGGCTCCATTATATAGAAAATTGGGAGCAAATCCCAATGAAGAACCATATGCCAAGTGGTGAGAGGGAGGAGATCTCAAGGCAAATTCGAATTTGGTAAGTGGAGCTCCAATGCCAAGTGTAAAATTCGAATTCTGGCAAGTGGACATCATTTTCTTCTTCCCTTATGTGCCAAATTCAAATTTTATGATGGAATGACATGTGTATATAGTTGGTAACCCATGTGGGGACAATTTCCCACAAAAATCTCCACCAAATATTCTCCCAAATCCTCCCAAATATGCACTAACTTCACAAATTCGAATTTCCAAGTAAGTAGCTCTCATTTAATGCCGGAAATTCAATTTTATTTGAGCACATGTCTTTTCCTTGATTTTAGGAGTCCACATCACCTTGGGACTTCACTTTAACTCCTACATAATATTCCATCTCATTTCCACCTCATTTAGCATGTGTGGATATTTATTTTTCTCTATTTATTTAATTTCTGGCTTAATTAATTGCCATATTTTCCACTTAACTTAGGAAAAGTGGGTTTTGAGGGTTCAAAACACATTTTTAACTCCTCAAAGTGTGTCATAGTAGAAATTTGAGAGTGAGAGGTGTAATTTTGATTACTCATATCCCATACAACTTCTCTAGACAACACTTATTACAATTCAATTACAATTTTTATTGCAATTTTCAACTTGCGGGAAATCTAAAAAATTAAAAAGTCACTACCCAGACCTAACCAAATTCCACGAAATTTTTTGTGTGATTTATTATGGTAATATACATTGACTCTAGACACTAGGACTTACCCAAGGCCTCACCATCAAGCCGTACTCCGGCTTTGGGGTAAAATTGGAGAAAAAAACTCGATTAATTATTAACTCTTGGTAGGGAGATGATAATTAACCAAGTAAAAAAAAACCTCGTAGAGTAATTCTCACTTGTTGGCAAGGTCCCAGGCTACCTAGGCCTGTTACAGAGTCAATATTGACTCAAAACTCATTATTAGTAGCATCACTTATTACAATTCCCCGTAGGGCGTGGAATCTGGGTACAAGAGAAAATGATAAGAAGTAAAAGTAGAATTTAAAAACTCTGTTGAACTGATGATATCTGATGATATCCAATGGTACAAATGTCTTCTGGGTCATCCTTGGGCATGGAGTCTTCTCATTATCATCAGGTTCCACTCCAGTGGTCAACAGGGTCTTCTTTAAAATAATTAATTATTTTAATAAGTCTTGAACCGAGTGGAATTTCCACAAACTATTTCTGGGTTCTTTGGAATGCTGCTGTCCAAGCCTCCCTGCAAAGTTTGAGACTTGGAACACTTCTGGATGCTACAAAAATCAACACTGCCTCTTAGCGAGGAAGGTGTTCCAACAATATGCCTGCTGCATGCTGCTCTGATTTTGAAGCACCCTCTGCGCTGCTGATCTCAGGATTCTGCTCCCCCCATCTGCTGCGATGCTGCCTCCTATACTCCTGCCTTTGACACTGCCATTGTCACTTGCTGCCTTTGTACTACAACTCCCTCTGAATACTAAATCTTTCATCCCTGCTACTGAAAGGGATTCTTCGTCATCTCCATCTTCTCTCTGAAGTAGACAAACTTTGTCTTTCCTAGAGCCTTTGTGAGGATGTTTGCCATCTGTTCTCCTGTTGGAGTGTACTGCAACTGAACAACTCCATGTTGTACACAGTCCATGAAGAAGTGACACCGGATGTCAATATGTTTCGACTTATCATGAAACATAGGATTCTCAAAGAGCTTTATGCAACTCTGATTATCACATAAGATGTTGGTCGCTTCCATTTTCTCCTTGAGTAGATTCACTAGCAGTTTCCTAAGCCATATGGCTTCGCAGGAAGCTGTGCTGGTTGCCATATACTCTGCTTTTGTTGAACTCAGTGCCATAGACTTCTGTTTCCTACTGCACCAGGAAGTCATTCCTGATCCCAGACTGAAACAATACCCACTGGTACTCTTCTGATCAACTGAACTTCCAGCCCAATCTACATCAGTGAAACCACTCAACCTGACATCATTGTCACGGGTGTACTTCAATCCAAGCTCAACTATCCCTTGAAGGTACTTGAGAACATGCTTGGCTGCTGACCAATGTGCCCTCTTCGGTTCCACCATGAACTGACTGAGGGTATTAACAGCATAACATATGTCTGGCCTTGTATTTACCAGATACATCAATGATCCTATGAGCTATCTGTACAACGTAGGATCAAATTCATCATCTTTGGACGTGTCGATTTTCCTCCAGTTGGTGATCATTGGAGTGGTCATGGGCCAACAATCCTCAATCTGAAATATCTTCAGAAGCTTTGTAGTGTATCTTCCTTGACCAAGAAATATCTCCCCATTCTGCTGCCAAACTTCCAACCCTAGAAAATAGTGCATTTGTCCTAGATCCTTCATGTCAAATTCTTTAGCCAAATTCTTCTTGCAATCGGTGATGAGCCATGATGATCCTGTCAAGAACAGATCATCCACATACAACACCAGTATCAAAGGCTCACTCCCTACTCTTAGGTAGTAGAGATTGGGATCTGCATCACTCTTGACGAATCCCATCTTCTGTAGGTAGCTGTCAATCCGACCATACCAGGCTCTAGGAGCTTTCTTTAGTCCATATAATGCTTTTTAAAATCTGCACACATGATTTTTCTGATCATGTGTCTCAAAGCCCTCTGGTTGTTCTATATAAACTTCTTCTATCACACAGTTCAAGAATGTCAGCTTGACGTCCATCTGGTGAAGTTCCCATCGCATTTGCGCAACAAGGGATATCACGGCCTTGATAGATGTGTATCTGGCTACTGGGGCAAAGGTTTCTTCATAGTCTATTCCTTCCTTCTGAGCATACCCATTAGCCACAAACCTGGCTTTAAATTTCTCGATGCTGCCGTATGCAGCATACTTTATCTTGTAGATCCACCTGGATCCTACAACTGATCTCTCCTGAGGTCTGGATACTACTTCCCAGACATCATTTGTCATGATGGAACTGTACTCTTCCACCATTGCATCAACCCACACCTGATGTTGAGTTGCTTCTCGAAAACTAGACGGTTCTCCAACTTGAGCAACCAAGGCTTGATACCTTTCAGGCTGCTTAGCTTGTCTCTTCTCATTTTGAGGGATTCCGAAAAAGTCCTATGCATCCTTCAGAATTTGTCGAAGTTCCCTACTCGTTCTTCCACTGGTGGTGGGTGGATTTACCGGGTCTCCTTCTTGCAAATCCTCGGGAGGCGCATCCTTTCGATCACTATGCCTTGGAGAGGCAACTGAATTTTGTGCTGCTGGTTGTTGGGGCTGGACCAGAGGCTCTTCCTCTGATTGTGTAGCAGAAGGTAGCTCTCGTGATCTTCTGAAGGCTTTCTCCTCCATAAAATTCACATCCCTTCGCTCCACCACTTTCCTGCTCTTAGGAATGTAGATGCAATAAGCCTTTGCATTCTTGTTGTATCCTACCAGATACCTCTTTTCAACAGTCTTCTCCAACTTCTTCCTCTTCTCACTGGGCACATGACAGTAAGTTGTACTTTCAAAGATCCTAAAGTGACTCACTTCAGGCTTGCTGCCAGTGAAGACACTTTCTGGCGTGATCTTTCCTAGTGCAGTGTGAGGAGTTATGTTCTGAATGTAGATAGCTGTATTACATGCTTCAGCCCATAGAAATTTGGGCATGTCTTGGTCATACAACATAGCTCTGGTTGCTTCAACAATAGTTCGGTTCTTACTTTCTGCCACACCATTCTGTTCCGGATTGTATGGGCTGTCCATTCTCTTTTGATGCCTTCTCTTGCACAGAATCCGGTGAAATATTTATCTATGTATTCACCACCATTAGCCGATCGCATTACCTTGATCCGCTTACTTGTCAGATTTTCCACCAGAGCCTTAAACTCTTTAAATTGACTGAATACTTCATCCTTGGTCTTCAAGAACTAGATCTAGGTTTTCCTGGAATGGTCATCAATGAAGGTGACGAAATATTCAACGCTGCTAAGAGCTCTAGTGGACATTGGCCCACAGATATATGAGTGTATTAGATCCAACACACCCTTGGCCCTATTGTTGCTTCTCTGATATGCTGCTTTGGCATATTTCCCCAATATGCACCCCTTGCAGACATCATCTCGTTTGGTGCTCAGTTCTGGAACACTTGTGACAGTCTTCTGGCGAGTTCTCAATGCCCCATGATGCAAGTGCCCCATTCTTCTGTGCCATAGGTCATTCAGGTTTGTTTCATCTGCGCTGCCAACGAGTGCCATTGGAGAATCAAGTTGTAGCTTGTACAGTTTGTTGCTTCTTACCCCGGTCCGTGCCTTCTTCTTCCAACTGGGGTGCTTGACGTAGACTCTCTTGCCAATAAAGTAGACATTGTGAGTAGATTCATACCCAAACCCAGCACATGTAGTACATTAGTGGCTCAGATTCTGTTTCCTGCCTCGGTCTGAAAAACTACGGTACCTCTCCCAATGGGAGTGCACTTTGCTTTATTACCCATGGCTATTTTGAAATTCATCTGCTCTTCTTGGTAGTTGGAAAAACAATCTCATACTCTCGTCAATTGATCAGAGGCTCCGCTGTCAATGTACCAGACCTCTGAAGACGCAGTGCTCGATATACAAGCAAAATCTTCCTCTAGTTTGGATGACAATATAGATACATCGTGATCCATCTGTTCTATCGTGCTTCTTCCCCCTCCTAGAGAACTACATGAACCCTTATGTGTTGTTGCTGCAACAGTAGATCTTCGTTCATTGATAGATGCCCCCTTTTTGTTATATATCTCTGGCTCCGATACCATGTGAAAATTTACAAACAGTTGCAGTGAGAGATTTATTTCTCCTACTTATTATTTCAATAAGTTATTATTCAAAAATCTTCCGACAAATATCGAAATAAATACTACTGCAACATTCACAATTATATATGCAGAGAAATAAATAGTAGAGAACATAAGCACAAGAATCAATCACATGTACACAATTATTTTTGGACAATTGTCCCCGAAAAAACCCATTGTGGGAAAACCAGTGCAGCATATGAAGGTTTTATTAATTCTTCAGCAAATGATATCTTTACAGGGAAAATATACGGTAGATAATTTCTGAACCACTTGAGATTGAATTTCCGGCTTACTCGGACAATTCTCTGACACCCAGAACAACCCCTGCGTCTCTCTGCATAATTCACTGCGTAGTCGCAGCGCTGGTCTGTATGAGTCTGCATGGAGACTGCGTGGGGTCTCTGCGTTGCACCTTCAAGCTGCCTCTAGTGACCCACTGCTGCCCTCCAACCCTGATCTCGATCACCCCTGACCTCCTCCTTCTGCTTCTGCAACTTCTTGCCCTGTAACTCTCCCACTGAGATCGAATTCTACATCAGAATGGATCTCCTTTGGGTACTGAGTGTATGCCCGGCTTGTTTTCCAAGTGACCTTCAAACCTTCTTTTATAATCTTCCTGATGGAGAACCAATGGCCCAGATTAA
The DNA here is from genome assembly GCA_034641835.2 of Pinus albicaulis. Taxonomy (NCBI): domain Eukaryota; kingdom Viridiplantae; phylum Streptophyta; class Pinopsida; order Pinales; family Pinaceae; genus Pinus; species Pinus albicaulis. The sequence continues at coordinate 553,912,189 of CM076575.1, read as the reverse complement.
AAGATTAATCAGTGGCTAAGATTAAAACTTGACTTGATCTATGTTTTCTAGAAGATTCACACTCTGACTTGTTAATACCCTTTAATTATTTCATTTCCCTAAGTTTAGACTTAGGGTCTTCATTAAAATAATTAATTATTTTAATAAGTCTTGAACCGAGTGGAATTTCCACAAACTATTTCTGGGTTCTTTGGAATGCTGTTGTCCAAGCCTCCCTGCAAAGTTTGAGACTTAGAACACTTTCGGATGCTACAAAAATAAACACTCATACGCATCTTCTTCTCCCTCACCGTCGGAGAAGACCTCGATGTAATGTGCCTCCCCTGCGGCACATCGATGACCCGGTGCCCAGGGCTCTTGGCATGTGAAGCATAGCTTCCTCTGTCTCAAATCTCTCCGGGTATCATCGTCCAAAGGCCCTCGGCCTTGGTTCCCCTTCGGCGGTGGAACTCTCATGTCTTTCCCCTTTGGCTGGAATGCCGGTCTCTGGGGGAAAGGAGCTCTCGTCTTGGGCAAAGCATCCTGCAAGTCCCTTGTCCTCCCAACTGCGTCCTGAAGTGTAGTAGGCCTAGTAGACCCGACTAACCCATGCAGAGGCTCTGCCAACCAATTAATGAACATGTAAATCCTCCTGGTTGCGGACAAGTCTAGCACCATCAATGAAAGTCTCAAGAACTCAGAGATGTAGGTCTTTGGGTTCCCAGTCTGTTTGAGCTTGGTCAGCTCGACAAAATTCTCTTCCTGATCCTTCCAGTCAAATCTATCCACCAATCTCCGGGTGAACTCCTCATACGCTGTCACTCCCGAGTGACCCAGCGTGGCCATCCCATGGAACCACCAGTCATGGGCTTCCCCTTCAAGGTGCGACACTGCCACCTTGATGGCCTCTATCTCCGCCATTTGGTTTAGCTGAAAGTAAATGTCCAGCTTTTCCACCCAAGCTTTTGTTGAACATTTTGATGACCCATCATATGTCGGCAAGAAAAATCTGCCCATGGTACGTTGCATTTCACCTCCCTGCGTGTACCCACCTCCTCTATTCTGGTTGCGGGGTTTGCTGTTGTTCTTAAGCCGGCAGAAATCATGGAAAGTGAGGGCTTCTCCAAACTCTCGCCCGTATTACTGATATTCTGCAAAATAATCCCCATAATGAGCCATCTTTGTCTCTTGGGGTCCTCCCCTTCCCGTACTTGCAGTCAAGAATGTGGGCATAGTGGAAGGTGGGGGAGTCCGTAGCACCACCTATTGCACTGTGTTCTGCTCCTGTATGTGATGAGAAGTGTCGAAACCATCCCCGATGTGAAATCCCCTTAGGGTCTGATGTTGTCTGCTCTCTCCAGCAATCTTCTGACCCATCTCTATTTTTCTGGAGAGTTCTTGTACAAATTTCAAGAGGAGATTACCGAACTCCTTCTCGTCATCTACTTCATCTGCCATGGGTGCTTCCTCTTCTGCGTCCTCTACTGGAACGCAGTCCCCTTCACCAAATGTGGGCTCGAGCCTTCGCTCTCCACTCCTGTATTGCTGCTTCCGGTAGGTGATGTATTCTTTGTCTTCGAGTGTCATAGACTACTCTGCTCCACAAGCTGTGCCAAGTCTATGAGCTCTGATACCACTGTAGTATTTCGAATGGGAAGTAAACAACATTACAAAGCAACATAAACAAAACTAGAACTAATAGAGATGCACCATAAAAATCATTGCAAACATTTCAGAAAAGCTGGGCCATTTTATTATATATCTAGGAATAGGGAATGAGTACAAGGAGGTGATCAGAATGATGGCACCTTGGTTTGCTCAAGGCAAGATGAAATATCTCTCCAAGCCCTACTATGAATGGTTACTTCTCCTAGTGACTGCGTAAATCCCTGAGCTGCTGCTGCTGCTGGAAAGTGCTGCTATAGTCTGGAATGGAGATGCTCTTTGGGGCTGTTCCCCTGCTCAGAAAATTATGAAACTCTGACTATGAACACTGCTCCCAAAACCCGTAAAAGCCCAGGAAGGAATTTTGAAAAGGTTGACCTCGGAATTTGACCCCCTTGGGAAAATTACGCACTCCTGGTGAGTATGCTGGCCTTTGGACTGAATAATTAGAAACGCTGGCCTCTCACTGCTCCAAAACACAACTTGTGAAGGGTTGATCCCCTCACACTTCTCTCGGACTAAAGCCCCTGAATCTTGCTCACTCCCGGAGCTGCCCTCCTCCAACACTGCGTAATCTCTCTGAGTGACTGCGCTGCCTGATGAACTGCGTAAATCTTGGATGATGGCTCTGCGTTCTCTGCTCTGAAAACTGATGGTAAAGCTCCTCACTTGAGCGGGCACTCGAAGTCCTTCGAGGATGAGGTTGGGATCTCCGCTCAGAGACACCCGTGTGCTTAACAACACTTGCAGACTTAGCTAAACAATGTAAGCGTGCTCAATATCTGTTAGACAAATTTTGAAGATGAATGATAGAATGAATGAGAGCTAGGCCATCACTTCCTTTTATGCTTGAGACCTTGACATCCCTTGGGCCCCACTATGTTGCGTTGTCCTCCTTGCCACGCTGCCCTACCTACTCTGCACTGTCTTGGCCCACGCTGCCACTGGGCTGCCTGGCCCACATTGTCCCTCTCCCTGCGCCCTCACTTAGTCCCCCTTGGGCCCCACGCTGAAAGCATCATATTGGTCAAGTGACTTTAGGAAGATTATTTCTCCTAAGTTGGGTTATGGGTCCCAGCACCCTTTTTATTTATGGCTGAACATTAGAAAATCAAAATCTGGGCAAAATTAATATTGCCAATTAGATGCTGCTAATTGGGAATATTACACTCTAGCTCGCAATTGTTCCTTTTCTACCTCCTTGAATTGCTCTGCAAAACTTTCTCTTCTTCTCTTGATCTTTGCACAGTAGAGCCTCCTTAATCCTTGTGCACTAGGTCCCTATTTCCTAGAGCACATGAGCCCCTATTCTCTAGCGCTGATCAACTCCTATTTTATAGGGAAAATACCTATTTCCTTGTGCACTTCTTGCTTCCTATTTCTTAGGAACTCAACTTCTCATGCCTGCGCACAATCAATCCCCTTTTTTTCTAGCGCACTTGTGATCTCCTATTTCTTAGGACATAGGTTATGTGCTCTCCACAATCAAAGACTCTCTCACAAACTCGTGAGTTGTCTTGTCTTACAAACCTTGTGCACAAAAATTATCAATTCTTTGTGCCTTCTTCCTCCTATTTATAGGACCAATTCGAACATGCAAGGAGGCCCAATTCAAATTTAGAACTCGAGTTCCTGTTTGACGAGTTAATTGAGAGTTTTTCTCGTCATTTCTCAAATCAACATTGGAGCTCTTAACTCGTCCTCTCTCCAATCAACACTGGAGACTAACTCGCTCTAACTAAACCTGTAACTGCCACCTCATTCTATAGTCAAACTAATGAAGACTCCTATTTAACTAAAGCTCTAGCTCTACGCATGCTAACTTGATGACTATTCCTATAAACTGGAAATAACTCATCCTAATTGATGTCTAACTCATGAGGACAATTCGAGGTCTTCACTGGCTAAGGGACAAACTAGAAGACTTTTCTCACTACATTTTCAATGGTTAGGAGATTGTGTGAAGGTCTCTTCCACCCTCCATATTCATCTAGGGGCATGCAAGTACATATTTTCCCCTAATGAATAAGATGGTGTGGTTAATGTAAGTGGATTTTTTATTTCTTTTTTTTATCTTTCTTTCATAAACGGTTTTTTTTTTTTTTTCAATATTTATGAGGCTAAGGTGGTGTTTGATTGGTTTGTAGTTAAATCTAATACGGATTCAAGTATTTCTTATGGAGTCAATGTATGTGCAATTCCTAAAGGCCTTCCCATCATTTTTTTTCATCTTAAGCATCGAGAGAATAATTAACCCTATATTGTGGTGTGGAGTCTTTTGACTAGGTAAAAACACATTTAAGATTTTTTTTAATCTTAAGCATCAAAAAAATAACTAACCCTATATGTGATGTGGAATCATAAAATTAATTGTTGTATCTCTACTATTTATATTACATCGCTGATAATCCAAATATTAGGAAATCACTATGAAATGCAAACATTTTTTTAGTTGGATATCTATGTAAACTTAGGAAGTGGTTGTGGTTGTAGTTGTGATTGGCATATGGTATAGTTTTTAATTTTTCCATTTAATATTTTTATTTTATATCGAAAATAATATTTATATTATATAAATATGCGCATGGCTCGCAGCAAATACATCAAGAATTATATAGCCACTTTTTCAAAAAATTTATCAATTTTCTCTTATCCAAGAGATATTCCAAACTTTCCTAAGGAGCATATTGTTGAGCAACAAAAAAGGGGTTTTTGTCAGTGTATAACTTACAAAATTTCCCCAGCATAACATAACATTTACAAAACATAAAACTAATGATTGAAAATAAGTCCTTGATGACAATGAAACTTATCTGATGACCTGATCTGCATTGGGTTAAATTAATGTTTGAGTTATTGGACTCCATTAAAGGCTAAGTGATGGCCTAATTTGGCCATCAATGCGCAATTCTCCTGCTTTCAATTTGCATCCATAATTAGCAAGCTTGTTTGCTTCTTTGTTATGGTCCTGTAATACATGAAAGTATGTTATTGATGGAATGCCTTTTACCATTTTCCGTGCTCTTTTCATGATATTTTCCAGATATTTTCCTTCAGCATCGATCCTTTAACTAAATGTTGCAAAATTAGGAGGGAGCCTCCCAGGATTGTGAGCTCTTTCACTTGATTTTCTTTGGCAATGAAGAGACCCTAATAAAGACCATGAATCTCTGCTTGATTATTTGTCATATGACCAAGTCCCCATGAGTACCTGAACACCTCATCATCCTCAAGGCCATAAATATCCACTCCCCCTCCTGCCACTCCTGTATTTGTTTGGATGCCCCATCAAGATAGAGAATCCATCATTGTCTACTATTCTTCCAAGTTCTAAATTCTACATCTGTCATTCTAAGCTTCTAGCATTCTCCCATCTTTTGCTGATGCCAGCCAGTAATTTGTGGGCTATTACCCATACCTACCAATTTATTGAGCCATACTTCCTCTATATGATCCAACTGTTTCATAGTGGAGCTACAATTATGCTTTTGAGCTTCAAATTTGGCACACAATGATAGTGCTTTAATTGCAGTGTTTTGGGGAGGAGTAAGCTTGTTATTAAAAATTGCATTATTCCTGGAAAGCCAAACTTTCCAACATATGAATTTGGGAAGGGCTTCCCAATAGGAGAAGAATTATTGTAGAGCAGAGGGCCATATGACCTTGTTGTGGAGAGATGTTGCCTCCATCCATACCTTTTTTGTATACTCACATTCCAAAAACACATGAGAGATATCTTCCACTTGCTTCTTGCAGAGAGAGCATTTTGAGGGGCCATGGATGCCTCTCTTTCTAGGGTTCTTAGCTGTCAAGATTTTCTTATGTGCAAGGATCCAACTGAAGGAATACACCTTTGGCTTAGCATTAGTCTTCCATGTGTTTTGCCAAATGTTGAGCTTTGGAGGCACACTAGACTGAGAGAGAAAATACGCATAGCCTTCCTTGACTGAATAACCTGAAGCACTCCAATTGATTTGATCTTCATCCTCCTTTCTCCAAGGCACACAACCTATCAGTCATTCATGGATCTTGGCGCCCAAAAGTTCGAGATTTGGTGGAGCATTCCTTAAATTCCAATTCATCCAATTTTCATCTTCATCCAAAATGGAGATGTTAGGCAATGTAAATTTCCTTTGAGCACAAAAATATTCTCAAAAGGGAAGGAATTCAAGAAATTGCTTAAGAGGTCGTTGGTTCGTAATCTTATCGGTCCATAGATTAATACTATTACCATACCACCCTGAGAGGATGAGGGGGGATGTTGAAACAAATAATTTCCAGATTGACGAACATCCTTTTATTATCTGGATGGATTCTAGGCATCGAGCTCTTTCTTCTTGAACATATTTTTCCTTCCAAGTGTGCTTTCCACCAATCTTCTTCTTTGGTGACAAATCTCCAAACTAGTTTTGCTCCTATTGCCTTACTCATTAGCAATGGATCCTGTATTCCCAAACCCCTATGATTTTAAGGGTCCTTTAGCAAAGGCCATTTAAACAAATGGAATTTTTTGGAGCTTGCCTTACCACCTTCCCGTAGGAATTTGTGAGTTTATTTTGCTAAAGATGAAAGGACACTCTGTGGAGGAAGGAGAGTTGGCAATTGAAACAAAGGTAGAGCAAAGAGTATTGCCTTGATAATAACAACACGACCAACAAGGTTGAGCCATTAAGCTCCCCAAGAGGCAAATTTCCCTTTAAATTTTGCTAGGACTCCTTCCCATGCTTGACATGAATGCTTTAGATTAATATTGTTAACATTTCCTGGCTTCCAATACAACCTTGAGGCCGTTGGTTCATAATCTTATTAGTCCATAGGTTAGTATTGTTACCATTTCCTGGCTTCCAATATAGCCTTGAGCGGATGAGGGGGGATGCTGAAACAAATAATTTCCATATCGAGGAACACCCTCTCATTATATTGATGGATTTCAGGCATCGAGCTCTTTCTCCTTGAACATATTTTTCCTTCAAGTTTGCTTTCCACCAGTCTTCTTCTTGGGTGACAAATATCCAAACTAGTTTTGCTCCTATTACCTTATTCATTAGGAATGGATCCTTTATTCCCAAACCCCCGTAATTTTTTGGGGCCTTCACTAGAGCCCATTTAAGAAAATGGAGTTTTTGGAGCTTGCCTTACCACTTTCCCATAGGAATTTGCGAGTTTCTTTTGATAAAGCCGAAAGGATGCTATGTGGAGCAAGGAGAGCCGAGAATTGGTATAAAGGTAGAGTAGAGAGAATTTCCTTGAGAAGAAAAACACACCCAGAAAGGTTGAGCCACCAAGCTCCCCAAGAGACAAATTTCCCTTTAAATTTTGCTAGAATCCTTCCCATGCTTGAGATGAATGCTTCAGATTAATAGTGTTACCATTTCATGGCTTCCAATACAACCTTGAGCAGATAAGGGGCGATGTTGAAACAAATAATTTCTAGATCGAGGAACATCCTTTCATTATCTCGATGGATTCTAGGCATCGAGCTCTTTCTCCTTGAATATATTTTTCCTTCCAGACTACTTTCCACCAGTATTCTTCTTAGGTGAAAAATATCCAAACTTGTTTTTCTCCTATTTCCTTATTCATTAGCAATGGATCTCGTATTCCCAAACCCCCATGATTTTTAGGGCCCTTCACTAGAGCCCATTTAAGCAAATGGAATTTTTTGGAGCTTTCCTTACCACCTTTCTATAGCAATTTGCGAGTTTCTTTTGCTAAAGCCCGAAAGGATGCTCTGTGGATAAAGGAGAGCTAAGAACTAGAATAAAGGAAGAGCAAAGAGAATATCCTTGATAAGAACAACACACCCAACAAGGTTGAGCCATCGAGCTCCCCAAGAGGCAAATTTCCCTTTAAATTTTTCTAGGAATTCTTCCCATGCTTGAGATGAATGCCATTTTAGGCAGATTGGAATTCCTAGATATTTGAATTCCTTTCATGATTCATCTGTTTGAAAACCCAATATATTCTTCCAATTTGTATTTGCTTCCTTAATGATACATTCCATATATAAACCTATAAGATTTCTCTGAGCCTGTTTGGCCTCTAGAGGCTTCAAGAAAGGAATCCAATTTTTTAAAACCTTCTAGCTATTATTGTGGAGGCACCCCCCAGCAAGAGCATGTCATTAGCAAATCGAGAGTGATTGATGCTTTTGATACCTTTGGAAAATCTAATTCCCAGAAGGCTCGGACATCTCCTTTCATATTCCAGCTTGTTGCTAAGAGAATTTGCCAAGATAATATATAAAAAAGGAGATATAGGGAAGCCTTGATGAAGCCCTCGAGAGGCTCGGAAGAAACCAACCACTTTTCCATTAACCAAAGGGGAAATCCATCGCATTTTCATACATAAAGAAACCCATCAAGTAAATTTAGCATCAAAACCAAATTTGTCCATTACTTTGAAGAGGAATTCATGACTTACTCTGTCAAAGGAATTTGCCATATCTAGTTCGATGATCATGCCTTTGTATTTCAAATTTTGGCTACATTTGATTGCCTCTTGAACCAGGATAATATTATCAAATATCTTTCTCTGATGCACGAATTCTCCCTGATTTTCCGAGATAATTTTGGGCAGAATAGGCTTAAGGATTTTGGCCAAAATCTTTGAGATACTTTATAAGAGACATTACAGAGTGATATTAGCTAGAATCTTGAAAATGAAGCATTATTTAGATATTTTTGGATCAGGGCTAAAAATGAAGAATTAATTCCACCCCCCATATAGTTGTTCTTTAAATTATAACCCACCATTATGCAAAAGTCAAATTTTATTACCTCCCAAAACTGTTGGTAAAAATGAGCAGCGAATCCATTTGGTCTTGGTGCTTTGTCTGGATGGAATAAAAGTCAGCTTGGCAGATTTTTTCTTCAGTGGGTTCTTTTGTTAGCGCAGTTGCTGCAAAATCTAGCAGGTCTTGGAGAGGAGCACCCTACATGGCTAACACTAGACCAAGAGACAACAATGTGGTAGTGGCCCACTGTCACCAGAGCCAAAACCCCTTTCTCTTTACGTATTTTCATCGATGGGAGGAGTCTAAATATGTGAGAAGGTCACCTAATGGATATTCTAAGGTTAGGGTACATGGCGATACAATAAGGCCTTCTACAAGAAAGGCACAATTTAGGTTCAAGGCTACAATTGAGGTAATTAACTTTCTTGATAGAGGCTTATTTGATGAGGCACAAGACCTAGGGTTTGATTGCTGATTTGAGTGTTGTTGTAACCAAAGGTCAAGGATTGGAGAAAAATGTTTCCAACAATGTATAGCAAGTCCAAGGCTCATGAAACCTTCAATGAAGCCCCTAAGTTCAAGAAAAACTATACTAGGGTCCCCCCTTAGGGAAAACCACTAGAGCAAGAAAATTTATCGACAAGATTGAAGTGGATGCCCACCAAAAAGATAGATTTTGTGGCAAATGCAATCTCCTTGATGTTTAGGCTCTTAAATCCCACAAACTCTCCTTGCCTAGAGATTCCCACTAAGCCCTAGTTAGCTCACTTGGCCTTGAAGGGGCCAAATTTAGAGAGATAAATTTTGGATGAAAAGAGAGTTTGATCACCAACAAAGTAGACCAGTGCCTTATTCCTTGGGCATATGGAGTCTATGATGTGTTAGATTTTCCAATTAGTCACTAAGGAGGCTGAAATTTTGATTCCTTAGCACCAACACTTCAAACAAATATCTATGTAATGAAAAAATGGAGTTTTCATGGGAGAGCTAAAGATAGATCACCACTAGGACATTCATTCACATGTTATATATGAGTAATGCATGCAATAGATCATCTAGAATAGAATTCAATATATCTTCAACAAATTAGGGTACAATTGCAAAGCCTAGAATCAACAATATTCCATACATTAAAAATGTAAAAGAAATATATTGAACGATTAGGTACACTTACAAGATAACATGCAAAATATACATCGATTCATCCAAAGAATAGCTCCAAATATCAAAATGTATCAATTGATCCAAATTCTCCACAAGTACAAGAGGCCAAAAAATGCGCAAGAATGTTGAAAATCCAAGTGTGATGATGATCCAATATCAAATGAACTCTCCTCTATTTATATGAGGAGGTCAAATGTTTAATTTAGCCTACTAGCCTCGTAAAATAATAAAATAATGTGTTATAGCATGCCTAGGTCACAAGATGACCTAGTAGCCAATGCAATAAGTCAAATCTAACCCACACATGTGCGCTGAAAGAGTAGATATGCTGACGTCATACATGCGTGAGCCCTCCTAGGGCTAGTGTTGAGGGCTAAGGGTATCGAATGATGTGTAGAGGCCCTCTAAAATCATCTCCTAAGGTTTGGCCCTTAGGTCTCTGACAATCTCCCTCTGTGGACCCCAGTTTTGGTCTTATGGGACAAACGTGGTCTCATGGGTCTCCAAATGGTCAAAATGCTTGTCTCTGCTACAATGTTGAGGGCTCTGAAGGTGGTGCTAGCACTCCCATGTATCAAGGTGTGAGACAATCCTCCTATGGGCCTTGAATCCAACTGCCAATCCTCATGAAGTGCTAAGTTGGTTGGGGGCATGCTTGGTCCAGGTGCATAATCCCATAAAATTCATCAATGTAGGGCAAAGTGATTCAACGTTGTGGGTGCTGAAGGTGGCTATAGCTATTTGTGATGGTTTTCTATAGCTCAGAAACCCATGGCTGTCAACACCTCACCCGTGGGTGCCAATATGCTCTTCTGGGGGACTTGGGCCCCATTAAGTTGCCTAAGCCATGATGGAACCACTTGAAAATTACACACAATATCTAGTGCTAGCATCTAAATCATACATTTAATCATTTTTGCATCTAAGTGAACCAAGCTTGCAAGTAATGGGAAATTTGACACTTCAAACAAGGCTTTCCTTCCAAAATTAAGGCTTTGAACTCGAAATAGTGTTACCTCTCTAGGTAGGAGTGGTTAATAGAGCACCCTATTAGGTGTTTCTAGCCCCTAAGGAGAAATAACATGTCCTTGGTCCACCCTTCAATTGATAGGTGTCATGTGAATAATGATGGAACAAAGGGGAGAAGACTTTATGGAAAAGTGCCATGGCCAAAGGGATCAACTATGATGGGATCCTCATCTTGAGTGTATAAATGCGGGGAGGGATTAATCGTGTATGCATGAGATATCAACTCAGCCATTGTTTTTCCACCCCTCTTCTGTGCCTTTTACATTTTCATGATTTTTCTTTGTATTACTGCATGTAGCTCAATAGTTAGAGCTTGCTTTGTATGATGTATAACAATGATTACCCCCTTAAGGGTAAGACAACTCATTTCCCACCAGGGGTTGGGGCATGCAAGGGTTCCTTCTCATAATATGATGAACAACATGTGCTCAGGAACTGGGTGATGGCCATAATGAGTGAGGTAGATATCATGCTAGGATTTTTCCCATGCACTAGTGTGTATGTCCTGGCTCTTTTACATTTTGATCTTTGTTTTTTTTCTTGTGTCCATTATTTTCTTTTTCTTTTTCTTTTAGCTGCATCAACCTCCCAGGGAAAAGTTCCAGGCCCTCCCCAAGTACGAGGATGTATGGTGTTGATCCCAGAGAACCAATGGTTAGTTGAACTCAAAGAAGGGAGGTGGAATATGAGGCTCATAATGTAATATGGAAATTGGTAAGTATGGAATAGGGAGAGATGAGAATACACTATCTCAAGTAGGGATTCCTTAGTAGTGCCCCTCCTATATCCACTGGGCCATTAGGAGAGGTCCCACTAAACTAGGATGAAAGATTAATCTCCCATTTAAGGTGAGGGAACAAAATGACTGTCAAAACCCCTCTTCCTTCCATGTTACCCCATGATCCATGCTAAATGCCTAAAATACAAACAAAAGCATAAGCACCTGATTGCAAAATGAATAAAGTACCTTTTGATCGACAGCCCACCTTCCAACATGTTCTCTTGCCAAATGGGTGAGGAAACATATGGTTGATGTAGGTGGCAGAGAAACGAATGAGACATCATCACTAGCTAATAGTGGTTGTCAGGGGTTGTAGGCTGCTAGCTGGAAGAGATGGTAGGATAAAATTTTCACCTATGGGGTCACCCACTTTTGGTGGGTAACAAGTGCTTACCTTAAATGGGAACAATAAATCAATCAATCAAAGTCTATTTCATAGGAAAGACTTGTTACCTTATCATTTTGTTCCCTCACCTTAAATGGGGGGTTAATCTTTCATCCTAGTCCAGTGGGACCTCCCCTAACGACCTAGTGGGTATAGGATGGGCACTACTTAGGAAACGCCACTTGAGATAGCGCAGTCCCATCTCTCCTTATTCCATACTTACCACTTTCCATCTTACATTATGATCCCCATATTCCACCTCCCTTCTTCGGGTTCAACTGACCATTGATTCTTTGGGATTGGCACCATAATCCTCATACTTGGGTCTCAACTTTTCCCTAGGAGATTGATGCATATAAAAGAAAAGGAAAAAGAAATTAATGGATACAAGAAAAAAACAAAGATCAAAATGCAAAAGATGTTTGGGACATACACACTAGTGCAGGGGAAAAATCCTAGCATGATCTCTACCTCACTCATTATGGCCATCACTCGGCTCCTGAGCATATCTTGTTTGTCATATTATGGGAAGGAACCCTTGCATATCCCAACCCTTGGTGGGAAATGAGCTACCTCACCCTTTAGGGGGTAATCACTGCTATACATCATACAAAGCAAGCTTTGACCCTTGAGCTACGAGTTGTAATATAAAGAAAAATCAAGAAAAAATAAAAGACGCATAATTGGAGTGGAAAAACAAAGGTCAAGTTGGTAACTCATGCATCCACGATTGCTCCCTCATTGCTTCTATTCACTCAAGATGAAGAGCCCATCATATCTTGTCCCTTTGACTATGGCACTTGGCCATGAAGACTTCTCCCCTCCATTTCATAATTATTCACATGACACCTATCATTTGAAGGGTAGACCAAGGACAGGAAACACCTAATAGGGTGGTCTATTATCCACTCCTACCTTGGGAGGTAACACTATTTCGAGTTCAAAGCCTTAATTTTGGAAGGGAAGCCTTGTTTGAAGTGTCAAATTGCCCATTACTTGCAATCTTGGTTCATTTAGATGTAGAAATGATTAAATGTATATGATGATTTAGATGCTAGCATTGGAAATTGTGTGTAATTGTTAGGTGGTTCCATCATGGCTTGGGAAACTTCACTGGGGCTCTAGTCCTCAGAGGATCATATTGGCACCCACAAGTGAGGCGTTGAGAGCCATGGATTTTCGAGTTGTAGCAAAGCATCACACATAGCCATGGGAACCTCCAACACCCACAACATTCCAACACTTTGCCCTAGATTAATGACTTTTATGGGATGATGCACCTGGACTAAGCATTCCCCTAGCCGACTTAGCACTTCATAAGGGTTGGCAACTAGATTTAGGGCCCAAAGGAGGACTTTCTCACACCTTGAGACATGGGAAGGCTAGCACCACCTTGAGTGTCTTCAGTGTTGGAGAAAATACATGCATTTTGACCACCTAGAGACCCATGAGATCCTTTTTTTTCCGCAAGACCAAAACTAGGGTCCACGGAGTGAGAGTGACAAAGACCTAGGGGCCAACCCCTAGGAGATGATTTTAGAGGGCCTCTACACATCATATCGAACCCTTAGTTCTCAACACTAGCCTGAGGAGAGCTCACGCATGAATGACATAAGCATATCTACTATTTTAGCTCACACGTGCGAGTTAGATTTGATTTATTGCATTGGCTACTAGGTTGGCTTGTGACCTAGGCATGTTATGACATTATTTTATTATTTTAGGGGGCTAGTAGGCTAAATTAGACGTTCGACCTCTTGATATAATATAGGAAAGTTCATTTGATATTGGATCGTCATCACACTTGGATTTTCAACCTTCTTGTGCATTTTCGACCTCTTGTACTTGTGGAAAATTTGGATCAATTGATGCATTTTCATATTTGGAGCTAAATTATTATGCTTTGGATTTTTTGGATGAATGGATGGATCTTTTGCATGTTATCTTGCAAGTGTACCTAATTATTGAATATCTTTCTTTTACAAGTCTAATGTATGGAATATTGTTGATTCTAGGCTTTGCAATTGTGCCCTAATTTGTTGAAGATATATTGAATGCTATTCTAGATGATCTATTGCACATTAATCATATATAACATGTGAATGAATGTCCTAGTGGTGATCTTTCATTAGATATCCCATGAAAACTCCATTTTTTCATTGCATAGATAATTGCTTGAAGTGTTGGTGCTAGGGCATCAAAATGTAGGCCTCATTAGTGACTATTTGGCAAATATAACACATCATAGACTCCATACTCCAAAGGAATGAGGGATCGTTCTATTTGGTTGGTGACCAAACTCTCTTTTAATCCAAAATTTGTCTTTCTCTAAATTCGGCTCCTTCAAGACCAAGTGAGCTAACTAGGGCTTGGTGCAAATCCCTAGGCAATGAGAGTTTGTGGCATTGGAGAGCCTAAACATCAAGGGGATAGCATTTGCCCTAAAATCTATCCTTTTGGTGGGCATCCACCTCAATCTTGTTCATAAATTTTCTTGCCTTAGTGGTTTTCCCTATGGGGGAATCCTAGTCTAGTTTTGCTTCAACATAAGGGCTTCTTTGAAGGTTGAATGGGCCTTGTACTTGTTAATATACATTGTTGGAAACCTTTTTCTCCAATCCTTGACCTTAGGTTACACCAACACTTAACTCATCAATCAAACCCTAGGTATTGCGACTCATTAAATAAGCCTCTATCAAGAAAGTGAATTGCCTCAAGAAAGTGTTGATCACCCTGCCACACCGGTTAAGTTCCCCACACCGTCAACGAATCACTAAAACCCAATGGAATATCTAGATGACCTTTCCCTGTAGAAACTAGCTCACCTCTACAAGTAGCTGAACTGATAAGCCCTACTATGCCAGAATCCCCTGGCCGTCGCAGAAGGAACCTACCCTGCTGACATTGTGACACCCCAGGCATGCCCAACTGCTTAACATGCTCGTACCAGACCCTTCTCTCCAGTGACGCTCGACCACTATATCTATCTCGATCAGCGCTAGGACCAACATGCCAGGAAAACTTTGCAATTCTAGAGTCCACCACTCCATGATTGGCCCTGATCCTGATTCGCAACCTGCCTCGCCATACAACGAAGGTCTCAGTGACTCCCCATGCATCAGCCTGGGAAAGAATTGGATCCCCCTCGATCGTAACCCTGCCCTTCGAGAAATGGAGTGATCCACTCGCCAACCGGATCCCTGGATCCCCCAACTGTACTAGGAGCTCACAACTCCCACTCCTCATGGGCTGTCGTTGTGTAGCATTGCTAGCTGCTAGAACCCATCTGGCCCTCATCTCTGACCCCTTTATGTATCCCATTACTGGACCCCAAGTATCAGGAATTTTTCCAATGCATGCCAATCTTCCTTTCTCCTTCTAGGCTGCACAGTGAAATCTATTATCCCAACTCTTCATGGTATACCCGAACACCGCTTGGAGTCTTGACACCCTCCGATAGATGAAGTCTACCATCCACTGTCCCTCATGCATGTGTAGCATCTCAGATTGCCTCGCCAAAAGTGTATCATGCAGCTCCCTAATGATCACCTCCCCAAGTGTGTGCCCAGGGGTGGAACATATGCTCCCTCGGCAGTAGACCACACCATCCTTAAGTCGATATTCGTCATCTCGTGTACCCACTAAATGCCTCAACTGGAGCGTCTCCCTCCTGCCCATGAAACACTGTGTCTCATCCAACTATCTAGGGTGAGCCTCCCATGTCTTACTACCTGTACAAAGGGTGTCGTGAGGCAACAACCCGACCCTCAGCAACTGTAAGACATGTTGGAGAGCGATAGGTATGTAAGTCCCCACGAGTATGACAAAGATTCTGCATGGAAACTGAAAGGTAATCCCATGGATGCCCCTCTCTCTATCCTGGTCCTGTTGATAACTCCATTGAAGATCTGACTCTGCTGAGCAGGATGTCCCTAGATGCTAAATAACACACCCATCCATACGAGGTGGGATGCATCCAATGGTGTGCCTCGTCTCACTCCATGGTGTAAACCCGCACACCATAGCACATCGCCATGCATCTACGTGCTCGCCTGCAAACCACTGCTCAACCCTACATTCTCCTACATGCCAGTGAATGCCAAGATATAAAACTGAGATAGTATGCATCAATCCGCACCCTACCAGTATCGCCTTCTCCACTGTTGTATCACCGTACCCTCTGATGCATGGGCCTCACCTCCAAATCCTCCCTGAGAGACACAAGAGGAGAATCCTCGTATGTACCAGTGGTGATACCACCACTGTGTTGCTCCTCAATGATTGTTGAGTCCCAGCTAACTGCAGAGAGTCCCTAGCCCCAAAAAAGGCACTCTCTGGTGGCTTACCAATGCCACCACCTCCAACAAACTCCTGCCATAGTATACTGATCATCCTGTGATCCCATGTACGAACATCATACCAAAACGACCTACGGAGTCCCCTCACAAACTGACCGACCACTGGCGCTGATTGAGACTCCTCTATCGAATGTTGGCGCTCGACCGCTCGGTCAAATATACCACCAATGTTGTAGTCAATCTGCATATCTGGCAAGTGGTAGGTAGTCCCACCCGGATCCCAATGCCAACCTGGGCCTCCGGTATCTCTGATGCCTGAACGTGCTTGATGACTCTCACCCCGACCTATAACCAACTCCATACGCTTAGCCCACTCCATTTCACCATCCAATCTCAAGGGAAGTGTTAGCTCCTTGTAATTAGCAAGATTGGCAAATTCCAACTGCAGGGAGAACACTATTTCAACCACTTTGGGATTCTAGGATCTAGCCCTCCTGAATCCGAAGAGGGATCTCTCCAATAAGTGCAAAGATGGATTTATCTTTAAGGTTTTTGGGTGATGATATTAGGCTAGTTATGAAGTCCGAGGGTTTTTGTTTGTTTTGGATGGTTGAGCATGATTATTATTTGAGTGGAAAGAGTTTCAAAAGTGTGAAGTTGCAAGTAATCAGAACAATTTTTGGCTAGAAGATAGATATAACGCTGGTTTTTAGTCCATTGGGCTATGGAGTCATAATAGGGTTTAATTGAAACAACAAGGTTCAAAAGTGGTCCATGGGGCAAGCCATTTATGTCTAAGGATCTCTTTAAAGTTGATTTTATGGAATGAAGTGATACAACAAGAAGGGGAATTAAACAAATGAAAAACAAAGAGCAGCCTAAGATCTGGTAAGTACTTTGAAACTAGCCAGCTTTTGACATACACTTAAGAAAGACATAAAAGTAATCTAAGATCTGGTAAGTACTTCGAAACTAGCCAGCTTTTGATGCACTTTCAATTAGAAAACATATTAAAAACAAGGGAAAACACATAAGATAACGAAGAATAGTCTAAGATCAGGTAAGGACTTTGAACCTAGCTTGCTTTCAACACAGTCTTAGGGAAACTTGCAGATAGTTTTTTGGGATAAAACTAGGACAATGCTCACCATAACTTCCTTAGTTCATCTCTACTTAACATAAACTGAAAATAACATTCAGGAACAACATCTAGCCTAGACAGTAGGACGAGGGAACGCCAGCATTCCTAATTGCTTGAAACTGAATTAAATCATTCCTAAACAACACAAATTGGAAGAAAACATTTAGATAAAGCTTATCAGTGAGAGAAGGGTACTGATATACAATAAATACTAACTCTATGCTTGTTGTTCTTTATCTAAGAAGATGGACAAAGTGAAAACATAAATAAAATAACAATTTACAATAAGAAAAAATCACCGTTGACATAGACTAGGATCCCATAAATTAGCTTGTATTGATGCTTCAAACCAGTTACAGCTTTAAGTCCAGTGTTTCATTTCAGCGATCATCTTCACTTCTCAGTCTAACCATTCTATCACAAACAAAGCTTCAATTTCCTTTGAATACTATTTACAATCAGAAGTTTCGAGCACAAGTATATTTCAAAGTTCAGCAACCAACATTTTCTCATCTTCTACAGGAGTATTTATAGAAGGAATGAGGAGGTGGGATATGATAAAAGATCTCCTGGGTTAATTAATACAGACCTTAATACTTCTTGGCCTTTGATGGGCTCGATGGAGAAGTTTACAGATGTTCTGTCTGTATTAATTGTTTTACATTTAAGAATTAAGCTCGGTGAGAGCTTTTGTTGACTTTGAGACTTTGATTCATGTTGTAATAACTCTGCTAATATTTTTTGCATTAAGTTCTTCTGGAAGAATTAACTATTCGGCTGCGCTGAGGGAAATATCTTCCTTCTTGATCATAACTCGGCCTCAGTTGAATGCTTTGAGGCTACAGGTGTCATTGGGTAGCTGAGAGGAATTAATTAGCCTCTGATGTGGCGGTGGAGGCTCTTTCTGACTGATAAATCTTTTGATTTGTCATTAACTGTGTTTGATTTAATGGATTAGGCTTTTGATAGTCGATCTTAGCCGTGATTCATTAAACTGTGGAATTAATCTTCAATCCTTCAGTTCTGTTGTGGTGAAGGTCTTCAACACTAATACTCTTTTGTTTGATTTTAATTCTCTGTGCCTTGTTGATGTGCAGGTTTATAAAAGGCCCATATGGCATCAATGCCCGTGAAGCATCGACGAGACGTGAAGTTTGGATCCTGTTACATGATCTTTCTGTATGCATGAAGGCGTGGGGGATTGTCATCTCTGGCCTTTATATAAGCATTGGGGCACATGTGCAGAAGTGGTTTAGGACTTTGCTCAAGGGGCTTAAGCCTGCAGTTTAATAGCTTATTTTTTATGAAATTTTTCACAGTTTTTGATGGATTTGGGGGTTTCGGCACAGTGTAAAAAGGAGTTTTAAACTTTGTAAAGAGGATTTTATGAAGGGAAAAGAGGAAAAATGGAAAAATAGAGGAATTTTATGGGGGAAAGAGGGAACAAATGAAGGTTAGTTTTTTTAGTGAAGGGAAGGGAAAACTGGTGTTTTGCAACAGTGTTTTATCTATGAAATCAGTAGAATTTCAGAGTTGGAAATGGAAACAACAGTAAAGATTTTTAAACAAAAAGCATGATGTCTTCATGAGTCTTTAAAAGATAACATTTTTAGCAATAAAAATTGTTTCTTGAAGGCTCCAAAAATGATTTAGCCACCTTTTGATATAACAAATTTTATTGGTGGCTAACAGTGGTTCCACTTGGGGATGGTGCCTTCTTGAAGGCATCAAGAACTTCAGACTTGCATTCTCTGAGACGCTGATCAGTGCCTTATCCATTGGACTGTCTTTTTGCTCATTTGAATAGTCTTTTGTTGCTCTGGAAAAAGTTAGCAGTCATGAAAAATAATGGATTTTCATCAATACAAGCTTTCTACCTACCCAATCCTATTGACCTAACATTTTTTTCTTCTTTTTAGAGTGCACTTGGATTGGTAAACTCTTTTTACAACATTTTATTCTTTTGAAAGCATAAAACTAATCTAGTTCTACTCCTTATTTCTCCATGAACTAAGATTAAACAGTTGAGTCCATATGATTCTCTACCTAATCTATCAATTTGTTAGGATTAAACAGTCTAACATATTTTTATTCTCTAATTTCTAAAACAGAAATTTAAAAGCATACAAGTCAGGATTGAACAGTGTAACTTGATGCTAATCTATGGCATAAAAAACAAGCTGTGCATAGATATTATTTTGTAGAAAATTAAATCAAAATGGAAGGCTTAAGATCTAAAAGTTCAAAAAACTTCATCTTTTTTTAGATTTGTTTTTGAGTTTATTCGAGTTGTTTTTGCTTGTCAGCTGGTTCAGATTTTGAGCTTATTAGAACCAGTTTTACCTCTGTTTTGATTCAGAAATTTAAACAGATAGGAGTCATTCTTTCTTTTGAAAACTTAGGTTCAGATTTTGAGCTTGTTTGAACCTTTAATTTCTAGCCTAATCTTCCTAACTGATAAGCCAAGATTAAACTGTTTTGCAAATCGAATTCACTATCCTATCAGCAGTCAATTTAAAACTAATTAGTCATGATTAGGCTGTATGACTAATTAGAAGTGTGTTTTTCAGGAGTGGCATTTGAGTTTGTACACTTTCAGATTTGTTTTTCTTTTTTGGTATGGGGCTGTACCTTTATTGTTTTAAAATCTGCCCTTTTTTCTTTCTTTTATTGTTTTTGTATTTTAGATTTTTCTAACTTTGAATGCAATGATGGATGAAATATTTATAATGGAAAAAAGATAAAAATGCTTCAAAACATGGCATGGTTCAAGAGAAGTAATGTTTAAGCATCCTGCCATTGACAGGACCTCCAAACATTTCAGCGCCATTCAACTCCTGTAAGAGAAAGACATTGTTACCAGCAGCTAAATGAATGAGATAAGGGCTAAGCCATAAGTTGTCAAATTTTCCATGCTTGCCCTTGTCTTTTCTCCTTGAATCCCACTTTAAAACTTTGTCCCCAATATTGAAATTGCTGGCCTTTGTTCTTCCGGCAAAAAACTTTTTGATGTTGTCTTGCTTTTGTAATGCTTGGTTATAAACCTCCTCTTTGGTCTGCTAAAGGTGAATAGTCTGATTTATCCTTCTGATCATGTCTTGTCTTTAGACTGAACCTCTTGAATCAACTTCATAACTGGTACACCAAGGCTGGTAGGAAAAATTGCATCAATGCCATACACAAGCTGGAAAGGTGACATTCCAATAGATTTCTTCACTGTCAATCTGTCAGCCCAAAGTGCATGCACAAGCTTTGTGTGCCAAGACTTCTTATTGTCCTCCAACAACTTCTTGATTATGTTCACTAAACTCTTGTTTGAGGATTCTGCAAGTCCATTACCTTGAGGGTAATAGGCTGTGGAACGACCCAATATTATCTGATATTTGTGACAGAATTCAACCATCTATTTTGATCCAAATGCTGCTGCATTATCAGTGATGATCTTGGTAGGACAGCCAAATCTAGAGAGAATATTAGTCTCCATGAATTTTATAATAACATAATCATTGGCTTGCCTACAAGGGATGTCTTCTATCCATTTGGTGAAGTAGTCTGTGGCAGTGAGAATCCATCTGTGCTGGGCAGAGGATGGGGGATGGATTTCTCCTATGAAGTCAAGTCCCCACTGTTTAAATGGAGCTTCAGCAGTGATTGGATGTAGAGGTAGGGGTAGCAGCTTCCTTTTGCCTTCAAAAAGTTGGCATTTATGACAGGCCATTATCATCTTATGGACATCTAGAAAGAGAGTGGGCGAATAATAACCAGCCTATAGGATTTTGTTAGCTGTTGTCTTCCAGTATAAGTGGCCTTCACACTGTCCTTCATGGAACTCGTGCTTAACCTTCTCTGCATCATACTCGGGCAAACATTTAAGCAATATACCACTTGCATTTTTCCAATAAAGACATTTATCTATATTGCAGTATTTTACAACTTTTAACTTTAGAAACCTTGCCTTTGTTTTTGTCAAACCAGGAGGTGTATTCAAATTAAGCAAAACATAAAGAATATCAGCATACCAAGAGGAATTCATAAAATGTTCTTCAACAATGGGAGTTGAGATTTCTTCTTGTTCATCCAAAGCATTAATCATATTAATATCAAGAACTTCAAAATTGGATTCAGCCATTAATCTAGCCAGACCTCGTCCTTTGATGAGTTTAGTGGGCTTTATCTCTAAATCATATTTAAGAATAACATTGATCCACCTACCTCTCTTACCATCTGGGTCCTGTGTTAGAATATCTTTCACAACTGAATTTGGAACAAAGGCAATGATGTGTGAGTGCAAGATGTATAGTCTGAAGTCTTTTAAAGCTTTAACTAAAGCAAAATCTTGCTTTTCCATAATGTTATACTTCAAAGGAGCATCTCTCAATGCCTTGCTAAAGAATGCAATAGGCTGCTCTTGTCCTTGTGGATTTTGCTGTAAAAGGACAACAACTATTGTATGTTCTGATGCAAATGAAAAAAATATAGAAATCATTTGAAAAATCAGGACTTATTAGAACCGGTGTTTTGGTTAACGCTTGTTTCACCAGTTCAAAGGACTTCTTTGCTTCCACAGTCCATTTCACCCCTTGCTCCTTCTTCAGCATGTTTGTAACGTTTCTAAGGAGCTTAGCTAAGTTGGGTATGAACCTTCTCAATAAATTAATCTTTCCAATGAAAGATTGCAATTCCTTGATGTTTCGAGGATGAGAAATTTGCAATATGGCCTCGATCCTTTTTGGGTCTATCTTAATACCCTCTTCTGAAATAATGTGCCCGAGAAGTTTACCTTCTTGGAGACCGAAAAGTGTTTTTTTAGGGTTTAAAGATATCCCAAACTTTCTGGATTTCTTGAAAACTTTCCTCAAATGTTCTAAGTGCTCTTCATCTATCTTTGAAAACACAGTGACATCATCAAGGTATATAATGATGAAGTAGCCTAGTTCTTCCGAGAATGCTATGTCCATGGCTCTCTGAAAAGTTGCACCAGCATTCATTAGACCAAAGGGAATTTTCACATATATGAAAGTGCCCCATGGTGTAGTAAAAGCGGTCTTTAATTGATCATCAGGATGAACTAAAATCTGATTGTATCCTGAATAGCCATCTAGCAAATAAATTCTTTTAGACCCTACCACCCTTTGTAAAATATGATCCATCTTAGGTAAAGGGTAGTTGTTTTTCAACAAAGCTTTGTTTATGTCCCTAAAGTCTATACAAAGCCTGATCTTTCCTGTTTTCTTCCTAACTGACACTAGATTAGACACCCACTCAGAATATCTAATAGGGACAATAATACCGGCCTCATACATTTTCTTGATTTTCTTTTCAACCAAAGGCAGCTGAATATGGTTTATTCTACGCAACTTCTGTTTGAATGGTTTTTGGTTTTCCTTGAGAGGGATTTTGTGCTGTATTATTTCAGTGTCATAGGATTTCAGATCTTCGTAACTCCATGCAAAAACATCAGAAAATTTTCTAAACAGCTCTATGTATTTGAGCTTAATGTGAGCTGATAAAGTCTTAGACATTTTAATCATCATAGGTTTTAGTTCACTACCTATATTGCACTCTTCCACTTCAGTCTCTACAGGCTCCAGTTTTGGCTTCTTGGACACATCGTTAAAATCAAACAACTCTTCTAAAGTGGCCAGACCCTTGGGCAAATTGTGATGTTTAGACTGCAGGGTTTCTAACTCCTCTGGTTCTAACGCCGCAATCATTTCTGTTGTGTTTTCCGGTTTGCTCGACAGCAGATTTATATTGGCAATCTCAGGAGACTGTTCTTCTTTACCAAGAAATTTTTCTTCACTATTGCAGTCTGTTTCATAATCTGAATCTGAATTATGCAGTTCAAATTCGTTTCTGAATTGCATGAAGTCTTCTATTTGTTTGTCTTCGTCGAACACTTGCCAATATTTTTCGTTATCAGGAACGACTGGTCTGAATTTAATCTGAGTTGTGCATTATTTGGTTTCGTATGGTGTTAAGCATGTTCTAGCTGCAAAAGCTAAGTTGTGGGTCGTGTTATTTCTTTTTCTTGGGACCAAACTCAATTGGGACTCCTCAAAAGTTGAAAATTTTTGGCGTTGACTTGTCTAATGATTAGTTCTGAATCCCCATGAACTTTAATGCTTTTGGCTCCTAACTTTTTCAACAGATGTAAGCCTAAAAGCAGGGATTCATATTCCGCTATGTTATTTGAACACTGGAAGTTTAATCTACAGGAAATGCTCTCTATGTAGTTGTTTTCAGTGTTACAAATCCAGACACCTGCACCAGCATTACTTCTAGTACACGATCCGTCAAAGTACATACTCCACAGAGGACTAGTTTCAGGTTCTTTCGTTTGATTACTATCCTCTTCAAATAACGTGCTTTCGGCTCTTTCTTGAGTATCAACACTTAGTTGAATTTGTTTTGACTTCTCAGGATTTTCATTAAGTTGAGGAATGATTTCTTGACTCTTAAGGTTAAATATTGATGGACGCATGATTTGTAGTTCAAGACCTGTGTTTGGTTTACTAAAGTTCTTAAATGTAGCAAACTGTTTTGACACTTCTGTGGTGTTTACCTCTTCCTCTCTGTTGGCCATTAACTTTGTTAAAGTCACCTTCTCAGTAAGTGAGTCATCGTTAGACAGGATAAAAGAATCGAGACCTGTATTTACAAAATACAAAGGAGAGTTTTTTGGTCTGTCTTGGGTTGTAACCATGTACTGCATATGTGACTCCCTGTACAGTCTTTTGGATTGATTAAACACAGGGATGGTTGCATAGGTCATGTCCATCTGCATAGTCCCTTGTAACTTAGCCCCCCAAGACTTAGATAACAACATTCCATACTTTGGAGGTACATCAGCCACAACAATATCCATAACCAAACATTTGGCTGGAATCTGTGCTAAGTTAACTAAGAGGTCTTTAATTAATCCTAAACATTTTACTCTGCTTGAGTCAAAGTAGTAAAGGTCTTTGTAAGGTCTGGTGATTTCTAGACCCAGGCTCTCCATCACCGCTTTAGGCATTAAATTATGAGAAGCCCCTAAGTCGTGCATAGCGTTGTGCAAAATCTTGTCATGAACGTTTAAACTTACATAAAAAGGAGGAACGGGTCCCTCTTGATATCTACCTTCAATCTTCGGATGAAAAATAAGCTCTGGTTGGTCATCATTAAGATTGACTTTGTCATTATTCTCTTCAATGTTTAAAGCCTTCAAAATTTGGGTCCTATACACATTTTGGGCAGCTAGTTCAGAGAGAGGAACAAAGATTTTAATTTTGGAAATTTCCTGCTCCAGGCTAAAAGGAATTTGATTTTTTGAAGTACTTGTCTCAGCCTTATTAACTGCCACTCTATTAGCAACATCAACTTGCTGATTTGTTCTATTTACATTTGACAAAATGGTTTTAACAGGAGTACTAGCTGAAGTGTTAGTACTGCTAAGGTTTTCACTCTGTTTTTCATTGTTTTGAGTGCCTTTCTCTTTACCTTTATCGGAATTTCTAGCCACTGTTTTCTCTTTTTGTTTTACAATTTTGGGTTTGTTTACAATGCTGTTTTGCGAAGATTTTTCAGAGGTTTTGGTGTTGGGGGTCTGTTGATTGGTTTTACTTATAAGGTCATACTCCCTTTGAGATTCTATGATAACATTCTCCATGTCTTGATAATAACTGTAATATTCCTAATTAGCAACAGCTAATTGGAATATTCTATTTTGTTCAGTTTTGCCGTCTATAGTTTGTAAATAAATAAAAAGTGAGTGGAGAGGGTCTAAGTCACTTAAGTGAATAAAACACCCTCCTAGTAGCACAACGTTGTGACTTAAGGGGGAGCCAAGGGGGGCCAAGCACCACGTGGAGAGGGGGTCAACGTAGGCTCTAGAAGCTACTGCGCAGGAGAGGATGAGCACGTGGCAAGAGAGGGAGGCTACATTGAGGAGGTGAGCCTTAGGGTTGGAGGAAGGCCAATGTTATAAAAGAGGGAGGAGCCTTCTCATTTCATTCATTCTGTTGTTGATGATATTGAGCTGGACGTTTTGTCTTCTTGAGCACGCTGGCTGTTTAGCCTGTCTGTAGCATTGTTTAGTGCATTGAGTGTCTCCGGTCGGAGATTTCGCCCTTAGCCCCGGGGGACTTCGAGTGCCTGCTCGGGCAAGGTTATTTCTTCAGTATTTTGTGAGAGGTTTTGGTGTTTGGGTTTGTTGCGGAGCTGGGCTTTCATAGAAACTGCGCTGTCACTGAGAGGGAGGACGCAGTCCATCTTGGAGGTGTTTCGGATCGGGATTTTTGCAGGAGATTGAGCCGAAATTTTGAGCAGAGGATCAGCCTTTTCCGTTGGGAGGATTTTGGTGGAGTTTGAGGCGGTGTTTCAGTCATTCTCATTTAGCCTCTGTGCAGACCCTGGGAGGCCAGCGTAATTCCCCAAGGGGGTATTTTCCAGAGGTTTTCGGGGTTCGGCTGTTTTTGATATGGTTTCTGGGTTTTGTTGGGATTGGTGAGTAGAGGAGGATTTCAGATTTTCAGCTCATTCCGGCAAGGGGATCAGCCCCTAGACTTCAGTCCATTCCAGCAGTAGCAGCTACATGGCAGTTTTCTAGCAGCTAGGACGTAGTTCAGAGAGCAACCATTTCCTAGTATATTCTGAGAGTATTTCTTCACTTGTCTTGAGCAAGTTTAGGTGCCATAATTCTGATCACCTATTGTACTTCATTATATTTCTCAGTTTAATAAAATGGCTTAGCATTTCCTCTCTATATTTCTGGATGAGTTGCCGTACATTCTGTATATGTTATCATATGTCTGCTGCACTGTTATTTTTTATACATTCTTGAGCATTATAGTTCTATACCACTTGGTGTGTTTATCTTTCACTCTTAGACTGAGTCTGGAAAGGGCCAGGTAGCCTCCGGATTTCGTCTTCTTTTCAGAGGCGGCATATCCGGTGAATGCCCTCCTAGTCTATCTCTAGTTGGAGTTTGCCATGTTTTAGAGATATCCCCGAAACGAGATATTACAATGGTATCAGAGCATAGTTCTGGCTGAGCCTGTGGTCTATGACACCGAGGAAGAGACCCTATATTTGTTATAGAGGCAGGAAGTACAAAGACCGTGAGCGTAGGTTGGAGAACACCTATGGAGAAGGAGACCGTGTTCAAGTGGTGGACACAGAGCAGGACGAACAGCCTGTGACAGACGCAGAACATGAGGAGCCTGTATTAGATTCAGAGCAGAGAGGGCCAATGGCAAATGACATAGAGGCCAAACAGTTTGGGGAGGCACTCCTCAAGTCAGTACAGGATTTAGCTAGACAAATTGAGGTGATGGGGCAGAGGTTCACTGCTGTAGAGGCTAGACAGCGTGTGACCCCACGGGTTTTTCAGGTAGGTGAGGGATCAGGTACCTCTCATCACTTGTCGGAGCATGGTGCTGCTCAGCGTGATACTCCTCAGCCGATGGCTTCACGTGCCCCTACTCGCTCTACCATGCCCACTTTCTTGAGAGCAGACACAGGGTCAGGAGCCCAGCAAGAGGCAGAGCTCGGACACATGGGCGAGTATTTTGTAGAGTATCAGACCTATGGACAGGGGTTCAGGGATGCTCTCTCGTTCCGGGATTTTGTTCAGCTTCAGCGGGACAGTAGAACCCGCGACCATCATAGAGGGCACCAACATTATCATGATGGAGATAACCCACCGCACATCTAGCAGATTCCATTTGCCTATGTCTGATGGCTCATCAAACAGTTCGGCAAAGTCTTGGGTGGAGAAGCTAGACATCTATTTCCAGCTTAACCAGATGTCGGAGACGGAGGCCATCAAGGTGGCGACGTCACATTTGGATGGTGAGGCCCAGGACTGGTGGTTCCATGGGATGGTCACACTCGGACATTCTACAGTGACAACATATGCCGAGTTTACCAGAAGGTTGATGGAGCGATTTGACCGGAGGGATCCGAAACAACACTTTGTTGAGTTGACGAGGCTCAAGCAGACTGGGAGCCCAAAGACATATATTGCAGATTTCTTGAGGGTTTCAGTGATGGTGCTAGATCTATCCACAGCACAGATGATCTATATGTTTGTGGAGGGGTTAGCAGAGCCACTTCGGGGTCTAGTGAGATCTACTAGACCAGCGACACTTCAGGATGCTATCAGCAGGACCCGAGACTTACAAGATGCATTGCCCAGGACTCGGACACCTTACCCCAGAGACAGGGTTTCCAGCCCAAGGGGAAGGATGTGAGGATTTCGCCTCCAAAGGGGAATCCGGGACAGGCATAGATAGATGATGATGCCAGGAGGGAGTTGAGGAAGAAGCGGCTGTGGTTCACTTGTCATGAGTCGTGGGCACCAGGGCATAGGTGTACGGCTGGCAAAGCACACTTCATTGAGGTCTTCTCCGATGATAGCGGGGAAGAGGATGAAGAGGAGGATGAGGAGGCAAGAGATAGTCAGACGGCCCAGAATCAGTTGTCGCCCCCACCTCTAGGGACAGGAGGTGCAACTTTTGCACCCACAGGAGGGACGCTTGCAGCCTTGCGAGGAGTTCCTAAGTATTTGGCGTTGCGCGTACGAGGGACAGTACGTGGCTAGCGAGTGTCACTCTTGGTTGACAGTGGGGCGACCCACAACTTCGTTGATGCACAGATGGTCGAGCGGAGGGCTATACCGACCGAGAGCTTTGACGGATTTTCAATCTTGGTCCCAGGAGCCCAGACGATGCAGTGTGCCTGGTATGTTCCGAAGTTGGCAGTGACGATGGGTACCTACACCGTGACCGATCACTTTTTCATGGTGAACATACCAGATACCAATGTGGTATTGGGTGTTCAGTGGTTGATTACTCTGGGAAGGTCACCACGGATTGGGAGGCCTTAGAGATGGAGTGGGATGATAAGAAGACAGGGAGGCATGAGAAGATCCGCGGGATGCACACTTACCCACCTCAGACAGTTGCGGCACACCGAATGGAGGCAGATTTCTAGAAGGGAGACATAGAGTGGGTGGTTGAGTTGCGGGCATCAGAGGCAGAGACCACCGGTCGAGCAGTTCATCCGGATATACGGGCCATCCTTGACAGGTATGATGCAGTGTTTGGGGATATACCACCAGGTCGGCCACCGAACCGAGAGTTTGAGCACACCATTGAGCTTGAGCAGGGCATTCAGGCGGTGATCACTACCCCCTATAGGCATCCCAAAGCCTATCGGGATGAGATTGAGCAGGCCATCCAGGAGTTGCTGGCTTTTGGGCACATCAAACTGAGCATGAGTCTGTTTGCTTCTTCCGTGGTGTCGGTGAAGAAGAAAGACGACACCTTGAGGATGTGCATTGACTACAGGGCCCTAAACAAGAAGATCCTGAAGAACAGGGATCCTATACCCAGGATCGATGAGTTGATGGATGAGTTGAGAGGAGCCAAGTTCTTCTCGAAGATTGATTTGAGATCAGGGTACCATTAGATTTGCGTGAGGGAATAGGACATTCCCAAGACCGCCTTCATGTGTCATTATGGGCACTTTTAGTTTTTGGTTATGTCGTTTGGGCTAACCAATGCACCAGCTACTTTTCAGTCTTGCATGAACCATATCTTCCGCAGTCATCTGAGGAAGTTTGTATTGGTCTTCTTTGATGACATACTCATATATAGCAGAACTTGGGAGGAGCATCTCCAGCATATAGAGGCAGTACTACACATTTTGGAAGAGCAACAGTTCTATGCTAAGCTCTCCAAGTGTGAGTTTGGGATGACAAAGATGTTGTATTTGGGTCACATTATTGGAGTGGACAGAGTG
Source organism: Pinus albicaulis (assembly GCA_034641835.2). Taxonomy (NCBI): domain Eukaryota; kingdom Viridiplantae; phylum Streptophyta; class Pinopsida; order Pinales; family Pinaceae; genus Pinus; species Pinus albicaulis. Next base: position 553,883,224 of record CM076575.1, on the reverse strand, counting down.
AGGGTCCATGAGGAGAAGATTAGGGCCATCAGAGATTGGCCGGAGCCGAGGAACGTGACGGAACTTCGAGGGTTCATTGGCATATGTACTTATTACAGGAAGTTCGTCAAAGGTTTCTCACAGCTTGCTGCACCCCTTACAGATCTGACGAAGAAGGGGGCATTCAGTTGGTCGGATACAGCGTAACGAACCTTTGATAGGCTCAAGGAGGTGATGAGTAGCTGCTCAGTGCTTGCATTGTTGGATTTTACGCAGCCATTTGTCTTGGAGTGTGATGCGTCGGGAGAGGGGATCGGCGCAGTATTGATGCAGGGAGGACACCCCATAGCCTTTGAGAGCCGGAAGCTCCTTCCGCACGAGAGGTTGTATTTTATATACGACAAGGAGATGTTGGCCATTATGCATGCCTTGGCCAAATTTCGGCAGTATTTGGTAGGGAACAGGTTCAGGGTGAGGACTGATCACAACAGCCTCAGGTTCTTTTTGGAGCAGAAGCAACTACAGGAGAGGTAGTAGAAGTGGATCAGTAAGATCCAAGCATATGACTTTGACATTAAGTATGTCAAGGGTAAGAATAACATGGTAGCAGATGCCCTTTCACGTAGACCAGCCACGTTATCTCTTATGAGCTTGGATACAGATTGGAGGGCTCGACTTTTAGTGGAGTACTCCAAGGACAGATTTGCTTGTGAGGTGCTGGATGGATAGGTGGCGGATGACAGGTATAGGGTGGTTGATGAGATCATCTACTACAGGGACATGATCTTCTTGACTGAGGGGTCTCAGCTTAAGAAGAAGATATTCCAGGCATCACATGATTCTCCATTGGCAGGCCATCAGGGGTTTACCAAAACCTACAGGGCCATTAGAGAGAGGTTCTCAAGGAAGGGCCTCAAGGAGGACATACTCCGGCACATCAGGGAGTGCGATGTTTGTCAGAGGAACAAGGGGGAGATGAGCCATCCCGCAGGATTGTTGCAGCCTCTTCCCATTCCGGAGGGGAAATGGGAGAGCATATCAATAGACTTCATCACAGGGTTGCCCATGGTGCAGGGCAAGGATTGTATCTTTGTCGTCGTTGATCGGTTGACAAAGTATGTACACTTTTTTGCCATATCCGCGCATTACATAGCAGCACAGGTGGCCGAGCTGTTCTTCAGAGAGGTTTTCAGGCTGCATGTTCTTCCTAAGACCATCATCAGTGACAGGGACAACCGCTTCATGGGCGGATTTTGGCAGGAGCTTTTTCGGCTAGTGGGGACGGAGTTGACATAGAGTACCAGTTATCACGCACAGACAGATGGGCAGACGGAGATAGTTAACAAGTGGCTGGAAGGCTACTTGCGTAACTATGTCAGTGGGCAGCAACGAGCATGGCTGAAGTGGTTACATTTGGGGGAACACTGCTACAACACGACACATCACATGTCCATTGGTATGTCATTGTTTTATGCTTTGTATGGGTATCATTCCTTATCTTTTGCTGATGTGATGTTCGGTGCTAGCAAGGCTCCTAGAGCCAAGATGTGGATCCAAGAGAGTTAGGACATCCTTCGAGCTCTCAAAGACAACATGGCTACAACACAAAACTAGCAGAAGTTGTATGCCGACAGAGGTTGGGTGGAGAGACAATTTGAGGTAGGGGACTTGGTCTACCTACGATTACAGCCATACCGACAGTCGTCGCTGAAACAGAAGGGAGCTGAGAAGCTCAAGCCTCGCTTTTACGGGCCATACAGGGTGATACACAGGATTGGGCAGGTTGCATATGAGTTGGTGCTGCCCCAAGGCAGCAAGATCCACAACGTTTTTCATGTATCATGCCTGAAGAAGGCGCTGGGGCAGCAGGTGACAGTGACTGAGGAGCTACCACCCACTGATGATGAGGGGCATTTGGTGTTGCAGCCAAAGGCTATTATTGATACCAGGGAGAGGCAGCTACAGATCAGGATAGTTCGGGAATTCTTGGTGAGGTGGAAGAATTTGCCGGATAAGGATGCCAATTGGGAGAGTGAGAAGATTTTGCAGCATCCATCACATCAGTTGCTTGAGGACAAGCAACATTTTGCCGGGGGAGACTGTAATATTCTTAATTAGCGACAGCTAATTGGAATATTCGATTTTGTTCAGTTTTTCCGTCTATAGTTTGTAAAGAAATAAAAAGTGAGTGGAGAGGGTCTAACTCACTTAAGTGAATAAAACACCCTCCTAGTAGCACAACGTTGTGACTTAAGGGGGAGCCAAGTGGGGCCAAGCACCACGTGGAGAGGGGGCCAACGTAGGCTCTAGAAGCTACTGCGCAGGAGAGGATGATCACGTGGCAAGAGAGGGAGGCTACGTTGAGGAGGTGAGCCTTAGGGTTGGAGGAAGGCCAACGTTATAAAAGAGGGAGGAGCCTTCTCATTTCATTCATTATGTTGTTGATGATATTGAGCTGGACGTTTTGTCTTCTTGAGCACGCTGGTTGTTTAGCCTGTTTGCAACACTGTTTAGTGCATTGAATGTCTCCGGTCGAAGATCTCGCCCTTAGCCCCGGGGGACTTCGAGTGCTTGCTCGGGCAAGGTTATTTCTTCAGTATTTTGTGAGAGGTTTTGGTGTTTGGGTTTGTTACGAAGTTGGGCTTTCATAGAGACTGTGCTGTCACTGAGAGGGAGGACGCAGTCCATCTTGGAGGTGTTCTAGATCGGGATTTTTGCATGAGATTGAGCTGAGATTTTGAGCAGAGGATCAGCCTTTGCCGTTGGGAGGATTTTGTTGGAGTTTGAGGCAGTGTTTCAGTCATTCTCATTTAGCCTCTGCGCAGAGCCTGGGAGGCCAGCGTAATTTCCCAAGGGGGTATTTTTCGGAGGTTTTCGGGGGTCGGTCGTTTTTGATATGGTTTCTGGTTTTTGTTGGGATTGGTGAGTAGAGGAGGATTTCAGATTTTCAGCTCATTTCGGCAAGGGGATCAGCCCCTAGAATTTAGTCCATTTCAGCAGTAACAGCTACACGGCAGTTTTCCAGCAGCTGGGACGTAGTTCAGAGAGCAGCCATTTCCTGTATATTATGAGAGTATTTCTTCACTTGCCTTGAGCAAGTTTAGGTGCCATCATTCTGATCACCTATTGTACTTCATTATATTTCTCAGTTTAATAAAATGGCTTAGCATTTCCTCTCTATATTTCTGGATGAGTTGTCGTACATTCTGTATATGTTATTATATGTTTGTTGCACTGTTATTTTTTATACATTCTTGCATTATAGTTCTATACCACTTGGTGTGTTTATCTTTCACTCTTAGACAGAGTCTGGAAAGGGCCAGGTAGCCTTCGGATTTCGTCCTCTTTTCAGAGGCGGCATATCCGGTGAATGCCCTCCCAGTCTATCTTTGGTTGGAGTTTGCCATGTTTTAGAGATATTCGCGAAACGAGATATTACAATAACTTTCATCATCATACCTTTTGTCATCATAAGGTGTGTATAAACCTTGTTTTCTATCATAATGAACCTCAAAGTCATCATTATCTACTCCCAACATGTTGATATCATCTTCCTCTATTTTCTCATTTGTTTCTTCAACCTCACTCACATAGTTTTGATGAAAGGGAGGAGTGATCTGTTGATCATCTTCCCTGGGTCTGTTTGGAGGTTGGTTCTTTCTAAAATTCTGATTTGGGTTCTAGTTTATGTTTTGGGGAGCAGTTTGGTTTTGACTTGCTTGTGCTCTTTCAAGAATGCTCATTTTCTTCATCATCTCCTCCATCATTCTTTCCATCTTTGCGCTGGAAGTAGAAGGTGTGGATTCCTCTTTGAAGGACACTCTCTTCTCATTTTTCATTCTTGCTCTTTTCTCCATTAAGTTGACTTCCACAACAAGAGCCCTTTTTTGCATATCTTCAAGGGTTAAAGGATCTCTCTCTCTCAGTTGATAGGCCATTTCAGGGTCAAACCCTTCAGGAAACTTGTTTAACGCTGAGCCTTGTGGAGGTTTTAGATCTGGGGGAAGGGCATTAGACACACTGTTAAATCTAGTGCAGTAAGCTTGTACACTTTCCTCAGTGTTTCTGTGGAGGTTCTTGTAATCAGAAAGAATTTGGAGAGGGTTCTTCTTCACTTCCCATTTGTTTAAGAATGTCTGATGGAAGGCTTGGAGATCATTTATATTATGGGGGAGCTAAGCCTTTAAACCATTTTCTTACTTCTCCCCCTAAACTCTGAGCAAATAGTCTTAGTTTGACAGATTCATCATCAATTTCATTTTTGTCAAAGTAGTCATTCATCTTATCCACATGTTGTGATGCAGTGGTAGCATTACTAGCATCATATAATGGTATTTTGGACTGATAGTCCTGTGGAAGATTGACTAAGGGTACAGGAAGGACTAAGGGAGCATACCATGCTGCCATGATATGTGGTGGAGGAGGATTAACAAGAGAAAAAGTGGGCTGAAGTGGAGTGGTTTGAACAGTGGATGTAGGATGAACAGATGTGGATGGACCAGGAATAGATTGTTGAGTTGATCTTGGATGAGAGACACCTAAATTGTGAAGTAAATGTAAATCAGGTGGTGTTGTTTCTCTACTACCAGGATGTTCACTTGTTTCTGGTGATGAAAGTGAAGACTCAGAGTCTATCTGAATTATATCATCAAGTGACCTAGTTCTAAATGGATTTACTAAGTCAACTTGTGATTGTTGTAGAGCTGAAAGATTTTCAGGAACTGAATTAGCTCTCAAGGGTGATCTGAAAACAGTTGAAAATTCAATCTTAGGAGACTTCCTAAGGATACTTTCAGGGTTGTTAACTATCTCAGATGGATTAGGGTCAGGAAAGGCTCTAGTATAAATCTTTTTAGGAGCCACTATGCTTTATTTCTCGGACCCAACTAAACAAGAAAAGTTCAACCAAATATGACAAATTTTAAGAGGTTAACTAATCTTTTTTACGCAAATTTTAATCCTACAGTCCTCTAACTGAGCTTAAATGATGTTACAATGATAATGGTTCTTCCCAGTGGAGTCTTAAGGTCTGTTCAGGATTGTGGAGTCGCCAAGTGGAATTTTTTAGCTCTTTTGGAGGTAAAAGGTTTTATGGTCCACCACCATGTTTATTGAATACCAATCTGAAATATTTTTGGGTTTTTGAGTTATTTTTCGGTCCTATTGGTTGTTAAGAATGTCCTAAATCTGTTTCACAACTTAGCTACGGTTATGAGACAAAGAGAGTCTACTCTCATGGCTAAGCTAGCTGATCCTTCAAGGTTAGATAAACTGTTATGAGAATCCTAGGGTTGTACCTAGCTTGTCACTGATTCAAATAAGTTTTACCATGATTACCATCAGTTTGGTAGTGCTTGAAGACGCTGCTTTTCACTCACTGCACAATGTTTTTGAATCGAAGGTTTCTTGAGGTCTTAAAGGTACCTAGGCCGAAAAAACACTCAAAACTCCCTAGTGGAGTCGCCAGAAGATGTTAGCTCCTTGTAATTAGCAAGATTGGCAAAGTCCAACTGCAGGGAGAACACTATTTCAACCACTTTTGGATTATAGGATCTAGCCCTCCTGAATCCGGAGAGGGATCTCTCCAATAAGTGCAAAGATGGATTTATCTTTAAGGTTTTTGGGTGATGATATTAGGCTAGTTATGAAGTCTGAGGGTTTTTGTTTGTTTTGGATTGTTGAGCATGATTATTATTTGAGTGGAAGGTTTTGAATGGAAAGAGTTTCAAAGGTGTGAAGTTGCAAGTAATCAGAACAATTTTTTCTGGAAGATAGATATAACACCGGTTTTTAGTCCATTGGGCTATGGAGTCATAATAGGGTTCAATTGAAACAACAAGGTTCAAGAGTGGTCCATGGGGCAAGTCATCTATGTCTAAGGATCTCTTTAAAGTTGATTTTATGGAATGAAGTTATACAACAAGAAGGGGAATTAAACAAATGAAGAACAAAGAGCAGCCTAAAATCTGGTAAGTACTTTGAAATTAGCTAGCTTTTGACATACATTTAAGAAAGACATAAAAGTAATCTAAGATCTGGTAAGTACTTCGAAACTAGCCAGCTTTTGATGCACTTTCAATTAGAAAACATATTAAACACAAGGGAAAACACATAAGATAACGAAGAATAGTCTAAGATCAGGTAAGGACTTTAAACCTAGCCTGCTTTCAACACATTCTTAGGGAAACTTTCAGATAGTTTTTTGGGATAAAACTAAGACAGGGCTCACCATAACTTCCTTAGTTCATCTCTACTTAACATAACTGAAAATAACATTCAGGAACAACATCTAGCCTAGACAGTAGGACGAGCGAACGCCAACATTCCTAACTGCTTGAAACTGAATTAAATTATTCCTAACCAACACAAATTGGAAGAAAACATTTAGATAAAGCTTATTAGTCAGAGAAGGGCACTGATATACAGTAAATCCTAACTCTATGCTTGTTGTTCTTTATCAGAGAAGATGGAAAAGTGAAAACAGAAATAAAATAACAATTTACAATAATAAAAACATCACCGTTGACATAGACTAGGATCCCATAAATCAGCTTGTATCAATGCTTCAAACCAGTTACAGCTTTAAGTCCAGTGTTTCAGTTCAACGATCATCTTCACTTCTCAGCGTAACCATTCTCTCACAAACAGAGCTTCAAGAGCCTTTGAATACTATTTACAATCAGAAGTTTCGAGCACAAGTATATTTCAAAGTTCAGTAACCAACATTTTCTCATCTTTTACAGGAGTATTTATAGAAGGAATGAAGAGGTGGGATCTGATAAAAGATCTCCTGGTTAATTAATACAGACCTTAATACTTCTCGTCCTTTGATGGTCTCGATGGAGAAGTTTACAGATGTTCTGTCTATATTAATTGTTTTACATTTAAGAATTAAGCTTGGTGAGAGCTTTTGTTGACTTTGAGGCTCTAATTCATGTTGTAATAACTCTGTTGATATTATTTGCATTAATTTCTTCTGGCAGAATTAACTATTCGGCTGCGCTGAGGGAAATATCTTCCTTCTTGATCATAACTCGGCCTCAGTTGAATGCTTTGAGGCTACAGGGGTCATTGGGTAGCTGAGAGGAATTAATTAGCCTCTGATGTGGCGGTGGAGGCTCTTTCTAACTGATAAATCTTTTGATTTGTTTTTAATTGTGTTTGATTTAATGGATTAGGTTTTTGATAGTCGATCTTAGCCGTGATTCATTAAACTGTGGAATTAAACTTCAATCCTTCAGTTCAGCTGTGGTGAAGGTCTTCAACACTGATACTCTTTTGTTTGATTTTAATTCTCTGTGCCTTGTTGATGTGCAGGTTTATAAAAGGCCCATATGGCATCAATGCCCATGAAGCATCGACGAGACGTGAAGTTTGGAGCCTGTTACATGATCTTTCTGTATGCACGAAGGCGTGGGGGATCGTCATCCCCAGCCTTTAGTTTTCCTTTAATATAATGGAAAAAATCATATAAAACTTGCAAAATACAAAAAAAAACAATTAAGAAATCCTGCATTATTGGGTAAAACTGCTTTGGAGGTCGTGGTGAGGAGCATGGCCGCTAGATGGTAGCATCCAACAGTGGAGATCGTGCGTGGAAGGTCAAAAAAGCGATATCAATATGGACCGTTGGTTCAGGGATTGGACGGCCGAGATCAGATCTAGAGCGAGGCAGGACCCACAGGAGGCAGACCTGTAGGGGTTAATATGAGCCGTTAGATGGAACAGATCAATGGCTGAGATGTGATCTGGGGTGTAAACGAAATAATACAAAGGTGGATAATGGGTTAATGAGGGTCGTTGATTTGTAGAGATCAACAGCTGAGATTTGGCAAAAAACATTATGAAGCGGGACACATGATTTAAACCAAAGTTGGGAAATGCAATCTGGACCGTCCGATCTGGACATGTGGACGGCCCAGATGCAATCGGAGCTATTGGCATCGGCGGGGCAAAGAACATGGAGGCGTCGAAGCGATTGTTTGTGGGCCGTTGATCTGCAGATCAGATCGACGATGGAGAATGGATCAGGGGATGCCAATCGGGAGGGGGGGAAATAACATGCGCCCGATAAAAACTTGCGATGCGATATTGCGCGGGTCGTTTGATCGGCTCAAGATCAATGGCGGATATGGTTTCAAAACATGCACCAGTGGAAACCCTCTAATACTTTATAAAAACCCAAAGTTTATGAACTGCAAAGGTTTATTATGGCTCGGGGCGGATTATACGTATGCGGGTTGGCGCCTAATCGCGGGGCCTGTGGTTTATATGAAAAACAAAAGGCTCGGGGCTTAGATATAGAAAGGGCCAATCAAGATTGGGCCTTCGGGCTTTTCAATCTACCCATTTTCATTAAAGAACATCGTTTTGGCGGGTTTAAACCAAAACTTAGGAAAAGGAGGTTTATTGAATAAATAAAGGAAAATAGCAATCGGGAATGGTTTTTATGAAATGTTAAGCGCGTAATTGCGGGCCCAAGGGTTACATGAAGTGGTAATAAGATCAGGGGTTATAAAACAAAGGGCTCATTGCATCAGAGGCCTTTAATATGGAAAAGAGACTTGCGCACTCGGATTTCTTCGATGCGATAAGCGCCAAATGGCTCTAGCACTCGGTTCTAGCGTCGGGGCACATGTGGGGAAGTGGTTTAGGACTTAGCCCAAGGGGATTAAGCCTGCAGTTTAAAAACTTATTTTTTATGAAATTTTTCGCAGTTTTTGATGGATTTGGGGGTTTCGGCAAAGTTTAAAAAGGAGTTTTAAACTTTGTAAAGAGGATTTTATGAATGGAAAAGAGGAAAAATGGAAAAATAGAGGAATTTTATGGGGGAAAGAGGGAACAAATGAAGGTTAGTTTTTTTAGTGAAGGGAAGGAAAAAATGGTGTTTTGCAACAGTCTTTTCTCTATGAAATCAGCAGAATTTCAAAGTTGGAAATGGAAACAACAGTAAAGATTTTTAAACAAAAGGCATGATGTCTTCATGAGTCTTCAAGAGATAACATTTTTTAGCAATAAAAATTGTTTCTTGAAGGCTCCAAAAATGATTTAGCCACCTTTTGATATAGCAAATTTTATTGGTAGCTAACAGTGGCTCCACTTGGGGATGGTGCCTTCTTGAAGGCATCAAGAACTTCAGACTTGCATTCTCTCGGAGGTTGATTAGTGCCTTATCCATTGGACTGCCTTTTCCTCATTTGAATGGTTTTCTGTTGCTCTGGAAAAAGTTAGCAGTCATGAAAAATAATGGATTTTCATCAATACAAGCTTTCTACCTACCCAATCCTACTGACCTAACATTTTTTTCTTCTTTTTAGAGTGCACTTGGATTGGCAAACTCTTTTTACAACATTTTATTCTTTTGAAAGCATAAAACTAATCTGATTCTACTCCTTATTTCTCCATGAACTTAGATTAAGCAGTTGAGTCTATATGCTTCTCTACCTAATCTATCAATCTGTTAGAATTAAATAGTCTAATAGATTTTTATTCTCTAATTTCTAAAACAGAAATTTAAAAGCATACAAGTCAGGATTGAACAGTGTAGCTTGATGCTAATCTATGGCATAAAAAACAAGTTGCACATAGATATTATTTTGCAGAAAATTAAATCAAAATGGAAGGCTTAAGATCTAAAAGTTCAAAGCAGTTCCTTCATCTTTTTTTAGATTTGTTTTTGAGTTTATTCGAGCTGTTTTTGGTTTTTAGTTGGTTCAGATTTTGAGCTTATTAGAACCAGTTTTACCTCTGTTTTGAATCAGAAATTTAAACAGATAGGAGTCATTCTTTCTTTTGAAAACTTAGGTTCAGATTTTGAGCTTGTTTGAACTTTTAATTTCTAGCCTAATCTTCCTAACTGATAAGCCAAGATTAAATTGTTTGGCAAATCGAATTCACTATTCTATCAGCGGTCAATTTAAAATTAATTAGTCATGATTACGCTGTATGACTAATTAGAAGTGTGTTTTTCAGGACTGGCATTTGAGCTTGCACACTTTCAGATTTGTTTCTCTTTTTTGGTATGGGGCTGTACCTTTATTGTTTTAAAATCTGCCCTCTTTTCTTTCTTTTATTGTTTTTGTATTTTTGATTTTTCCAACTTTGAATGCAATGATGGATGAAATATTTATAATGGAAAAAAGATAAAAAGATTTCAAAACATGGCATGGATCAAGAGAAGTAATGTTTAAGCATCCTGCCATTGACAGGATTTCCAAACAGTTCAGCTCCATTCAACTCTTGTAAGAAAAATACATTGTTACCAGCAGCTGAATGAATGAGATAAGGGTCAAGCCATAAGTTGTCAAATTTTCCATGCTTGCCCTTGTCTTCTCTCCTTGAATCCCATTTTAAAACTTTTTCCCCAATATTGAAATTGTTGGCCTTTGTTCTTCTGTCAAAAAGCTTTTTGATGCTGTCTTGCTTTTGTAATGCTTGGTTATAAATCTCCTCTCTGGTCTGCTGAAGATGAATAGTCTGATTTATCCTTCTGATCATGTCATTGTCTTTAGACTGAACCTTTTGAATCAACTTCATAACTGGTACACCAAGGTTGGTAGGAAAAATTGCATCAATGCCATACACAAGCTGGAAAGGTGACATTCCAATAGATTTCTTCATTGTCAATCTGTCAGCCCAAAGAGCATGCTCAAGCTTTGTGTGTCAAGACTTCTTATTGTCTTCCAACAACTTCTTGATTATGTTCACCAAATTCTTGTTTGAGGATTCTGCAAGTCCATTACCTTGAGGGTAACAGGTCGTGGAATGACCCAATGTTATCTGATATTTATGACGGAATTCAACCATCTTTTTTGATCCAAATGCGGCTGCATTATCAGTGATGATCTTGGTAGGACAGCCAAATCTAGAGAGAATATTAGTCTCCATGAATTTTATAATAACATAATCATTGGCTTGCCTACAAGGGATGTCTTCTATACATTTGGTGAAGTAGTCTGTGGCTATGGGAATCCATCTCTGCTGGGCAGAGGATGGTGGATGGATTTCTCCTATGAAGTCAAGTCCCCACTATTGAAATGGAGCTTCAACAGTGATTGGATGTAGAGGTAGGGGTAGCAGCTTCCTTTTGCTTTCAAAAAGCTGGCATTTATGACAGACTATTATCATCTTATGGACATCTAGAAAGAGAGTGGGCCAATAATAACCAGCCCTTAGGATTTTGTTAGTTGTTGTCTTCCAGTATAAGTGGCCTCCACACTCTCCTTCATGGAACTTCTGCTTAACCTTCTCTGCATCATATTCAGGCAAACATTTAAGCAATATACCACTTGCATTTTTCCAATAAAGACATTTATCTATAATGCAGTAGTTTACAGCTTTTAACTTTAGAAACCTTGCCTTTGTTTTTGTCAAACTAGGAGGTGTATTCAAATTAAGCAAAACATAAGGAATATCAGCATACCAAGAGGAATTCATAAAATGTTCTTCAACAATGGGAGTTGAGATTTCCTTTTCTTCATCTAAAGCATTAATCATATTAATATCAAGAACTTCAAAATTGGATTCAACCATTAATCTAGCTAGACCTTGTCCTTTGATGAGTTTAGTGGGCTTTATCTCTAAATCATATTCAAGAATAACAGCAATCCACCTACCTCTCTTACCATCTGGGTCTTGTGTTAGAATGTCTTTCACAACTGAATTTGGGACAAAGACAGTGATGTGTGAGTGCAAGATGTATACTCTGAAGTCTTTTAAAGCTTTAACTAAAGCAAAAGCTTGCTTTTCCATAATGTTATACTTCAAAGGAGCATCTCTCAATGCTTTGCTAAAGAATGCAATAGGCTGCTCTTGTCCTTGTGGATTTTTCTGTAAAAGGACAACAACTATTGTATGTTCTGATGCAAATGAAAAAAATATAGAAATCGTTTGAAAAATCAGGACTTATTAGAACTGGTGTTTTGGTTAACGCTTGTTTCACCAGTTCAAAGAAATTCTTTGCTTCCACGGTCCATTTCACCCCTTGCTCCCACGGTCCATTTCACCCCTTGCTCCTTCTTCAGCATGTTTGTAATTATTCTAAGGAGCTCAACTAAGTTGGGTATGAACCTTCTCAATAAATTAATCTTTCCAATGAAAGATTGCAATTCCTTGATGTTTCGAGGATGAGAGATTTGCAATATGGCCTCGATCCTTTTCGGGTCTATCTTAATACCCTCTTCTGAAATAATGTGCCCGACAAGTTTACCTTCTTGGAGACCGAAAAGTGTTTTCTTAGGGTTTAAAGATATCCCAAACTTTCTGCATTTCTCGAAAACTTTCCTGAAATGTTCTAAGTGCTCTTCATCTGTCTTTGAAAACACAGTGACATCATCAAGGTATATAATGATGAGGTAGCTTAGTTCTTCCGAGAATGCTATGTCCATGGCTCTCTGAAAAGTTGCACCAGCATTCATTAGACCAAAGGGCATTTTCACATACATGAAAGTGCCGCATGGTGTAGTAAAAGCAGTCTTTAATTGATCATCAGGATGAACTAAAATCTGATTGTATCCTGAATAGCCATCTAGCAAAGAAATTCTTTTAGACTCTACCAGCCTTTGTAAAATATGATCCATCTTAGGTAAAGGGTAGTTGTCTTTCAACAAAGCTTTGTTTAAGTCCCTAAAGTCTATACAAAGCCTGATCTCTCCTGTTTTCTTCCTAACTGACACCAGATTAGACACCCACTCAGAATATCTAATAGGAACAATAATACTGGCCTCATACATTTTCTTGATTTTCTTTTCAACCAAAGGCAACTGAATATGTTTTATTCTACGCAGTTTCTGTTTGAATGGTTTTTGGTTTTCCTTGAGAGGGATTTTGTGTTGTATTATTTCAGTGTCGTAGGATTTTAGATCTTTGTAACTCCATGCAAAAACATCAGAAAATTCTTTAAATAGCTCTATGTATTTGAGTTTAATGTGAACTGATAAAGTCTTAGACATTTTAATCATCATAGGTTTTAGTTCACTACCTATATTGCACTCTTCCACTTCAGTTTCTACAGGCTCCAGTTTTGGCTTCTTGGCCACATCGTTAAAATCAAACAACTCTTCTAAAGTGGCCAGACCCTTGGGCAAACTGTGATATTTAGACTGCAGGGTTTCTAACTCCTCTGTTTCTAACGCTACAATCATTTCTGTTGTGTTTTCAGGTTTGCTCGACAACAGATTTATATTGGCAATCTCAGGAGACTGTTCTTCTTTACCAAGAAAATTTTCTTCACTATTGCAGTCTGTTTCATAATTTGAATCTGAATTGTGCAGTTCAAATTCATTTCTGAATTGCATGAAGTCTTCTATTTGTTTGTCTCCGTCGAACACTTGCCAATATTTTTCGTTATCAGGAACAGCTGGTCTGAATTTAATCTGAGTTGTGCATTCTTTGGTTTCGTATGGCGTTAAGCATGTTTTAGTTGCAAAAGCTAAGCTGTGGGTCGGGTTATTTTTTTCTCTTGGGACAAAAATCAATTGGGACTCCTCAAAAGTTTTTAAAAGATCCACGACATCATTTCGGTAGGCCCTAAGTCTGGGGTGATTAGCGTTGTATTCCCCGTTGACCTGACTAATGATTAGTTCTAAATCCCCATGAACTTTAATTCTTTTGGCTCCTAACTTTTTCAACAAATGTAAGCCTAAAAGCAGGGATTTATATTCCGCTATGTTATTTGAACACTGGAAGTTTAATCTACAGGAAATGCTCTCTTTGTGGTTGTTTTTAGTGTTACGAATCCAGACACCTGCACCAACATTGCTTCTAGTACACGACCCGTCAAAGTACATACTCCACAGAGGACTAGTTTCAAGTTCTTTCGTTTGATTACTATCCTCTTCAACTAACGTGCTTTCGGCTCTTTCTTGAGTATCAGCACTTAGTTGAGTTTGTTTTGACTTCTCAGGATTTTCATTAAGTTGAGGAATGATTTCTTGACTCTCAAGGTTAAATATTGATGGACGCATGATTTTTAGTTCAAGACCTGTGTTTGGTTTGCTAAAGTTCTCAAATGTAGCAAACTATTTTGACACTTCTGTGGTGTTTACCTCTTCCTCTCTGTTGGCCATTAATTCTATTAAAGTCACCTGCTCAATAAGTGAGTTATCTTTAAATAGGATAAAAGAATCGAGACCTCTATCTATAGAATACAGAGGAGAGTTTTGTAGTCTGTCTTGGGTTGTAACCATGTACTGCATATGTGACTCCCTGTACAGTGTTCTGGATTGATTAAATACATAGATGGTCGCATAGGTCATGTCCATCTGCATAGTCCCTTGTAACTTAGCCCCCCAAGACCTAGATAACAACATTCCATACTTTGGAGGTACATCAGCCACAACAATATCCATAACCAAATATTTGGCTGGAATCTGTGCTAAGTTAACGCAGAGGTCTTTGATTAATCCTAAACATTTTACTCTGCTTGAGTCAAAGGAGTAAAGGTCTTTGTAAGGTATGGTGATTTCTAGACCCAGGGTCTCCATCACCGCTTTAGGCATTAAATTATGAGAAGACCCTAAGTCGTGCATAGCATTGTGCAAAATCTTCTGATGAACGTTTAAACTTACATAAAAAGGAGGAACAGGTCCCTCTTGATATCTACCCTCAATCTTCTGACCAAAAATGAGCTCTGGTTGGTCATCATTAAGATTGATTGTGTCATTATTCTCTTCAATGTTTAAAGCTTTCAAAATTTGGGTCCTATACACATTTTGGGCAGCTAGTTCAGAGAGAGGAACAAAGATTTTAATTTTGGAAATTTCCTGCTCCAGGCTTAAAGGAATTTGATTCTTTGAAGTACTTGTCTCAGCCTTATTAACTACCACTCTATCAGCGACATCAGCTTGATGATTTGTTCTGTTTACATTTGACAAAATGGTTTTAACAGGAGTACTAGCTAAAGTGTTAGTACTGCTAAGGTTTTCACTCTGTTTTTCATTGTTTTGAGTGCCTTTCTCTTTACCTTTATCAGAATTTCCAGCCACTGTTTTGTCTTTTTGTTTTACAATTTTGGGTTTATTTACAATGCTGTTTTGCGAAGATTTTTCAGAGGTTTTGGTGTTGGGGGTTTGTTGATTGGTTTTACTTCTAAGGTATACTCCCTTTGAGATTCTATGATAACATTCTCCATGTCTTGATAATAACTTTCATCATCATACCTTTTGTCATCATGTGTGTATAAACCTTGTTTTCTATCATAATGAACCTCAAAGTCATCATTATCTACTCCCAGCATGTTGATATCATCTTCCTCTGTTTGCTCATCTGTTTCTTCAACCTCACTCACGTAGTTTTGATGAAAGGGAGGAGTGATCTGTTGATCATCTTCCCTGGGTCTGTTTGGAGGTCGGTTCCTTCTAAAATTCTGATTTTGGTTCTAGTTTCTGTTTTGAGGAGCAGTTTGGTTTTGACTTGCTTGCGCTCTCTCAAGAATGCTCATTTTCTTCATCATCTCCTCCATCATTCTTTCCATCTTTGAGCTGGAAGTAGAAGGTGTGGATTCCTCTCTGAAGGACACTCTCTTCTCATTTTTCATTCTTGCTCTTTTCTCCATTAAGTTGACTTCCACAGTAAAAGCCCCTTTTTGCATATCTTCAAGGGTTAAAGGATCTCTTTCTCTCAGCTGATAGGCCATTTCAGGGTCAAACCCTTCAGGAAACTTGTTTAACGCTGAGCCTTGTGGAGGTTTTAGATCTGGGGAAAGGGCATTATACACACTGTTAAATCTAGTGAAGTAAGCTTGTACACTTTCCCCAGTGTTTCTATGGAGGTTCTTGTAATCAGAAAGAATTTGGAGAGGGTTCTTCTTCACTTCCCATTTGTTTAAGAATGTCTGATGGAATACTTGGAGATCATTTATACTATGACGGGCTAAGCCTTTAAACCATTTTCTTACTTCTCCCCCTAAACTCTGAGCAAATAGTCTTAGTTTGACAGATTCATCATCAATTTCATTTCTGTCAAAGTAGTCATTCATCTTATCCACATGTTGTGATGCAGTTGTAGCATTACTAGCATCATATAATGGTATTTTGGACTGATAGTCCTGTGGAAGATTGACTAAAGGTACAGGAAAGACTAAGGGAGCATACCATGCTGACATGATATGTGGTGGAGGTGGATTTACAAGAGGTGGATAAACAAGAGAAAAAGTGGGCTGAAGTGGAGTGGTTTGAACAGTGGATGTAGGATGAACAGATGTGTATGGAGCAGGAATAGATTGCTTAGCTGATCTTGGATGAGAGACACCTAAATTGTGAAGGAAATGTAAATCAGGTGGTGTTGTTTCTCTACTACCAGGATGTTCACTTGTTTCTGGTGATGAAAGTGAAGTGTCAGAGTTTATCTGAATTATATCATCAAGTGACCTAGTTCTAAATGGATTGACTAAGTCAACTTGTGATTGTTGTAGAGCTGAAAGATTTTCAGGAACTGAATTAGCTCTTAGGGGTGATCTGAAAACAGTTGAAAATTCAATCTTAGGAGACTTCCTAAGGATACTTTCAGGGTTGTCAACTATCTTAGATGGATTAGGGTCAGGAACGACTCTAGTATAAATCTTTCTGGGAGCCACTATGCTTTATTTCTTGGACCCAACTAAACAAGAAAAGTTCAACCAAATATGACTTTCTTTAAGAGGTTAACTAATCTTTTTTACACAAATTTTAATCCTACAGTCCTCTAACTGAGCTTAAATGATGTTACAATGATAATGGTTCTTCCCAGTGGAGTCTTTAAGGTCTGTTCAGGATTGTGGAGTCGCCAAGTGGAAGTTTTTAGCTCTTTTGGAGGTAAAAGGTTTTATGGTCCACCACCATGTTTATTGAATACCAATCTGACATATTTTTGGGTTTTTTGAGTTATTTTTCAGTCCTATTGGTTGTTAAGAATTTCCTAAATCTGTTTCGCAACTTAGCTATGGTTATGAGACAAAGAGAGTCTACTCTTATGGCTAAGCCAGCTGATCCTTCAAGGTTAGATAAACTGTTATGAGAATCCTAGGGTTGTGCCTAGCTTGTCAGTGATTCAAATAAGTTTTACCATGATTACCATCAGTTTGGTAGTGCTTGAAGAGGCTGCTTTTCACTCACTGCACAATGTTCTTGAATCAAAGGTTTCTTGAGGTCTTAAAGGTACCTAGGCCGAAAAAACACTCAAAACTCCCTAGTGGAGTCGCCAGAAGATGTTAACTCCCTGTAATTAGCAAGATTGGCAAAGTCCAACTACAGGGAGAACACTATTTCATCCACTTTGGGATTCTAGGATCTAGCTCTCTTGAATCCAGAGAAGGATCTCTCCAATAAGTGCAAAGATGGATTTATCTTTAAGGTTTTTGGGTGATGATATTAGGCTAGTTATGAAGTCCGAGGGTTTTTGTTTGTTTTGGATGGTTGAGCATGATTAATATTTAAGTGCAAAGTTCTGAATGGAAAGAGTTTCAAAGGTCTGAAGTTGCAAGTAATCAGAAAAATTTTTGGTTGGAAGATAGATATAATGCTGGTTTTTAGTCTATTGGGCTATGGTGTCATAATAGGGTTTAATTGAAACAACAATGTTCAAGAGTGGTCCATGGGGCAAGTCATCTATGCCTAAGGATCTCTTTAAAGTTAATTTTATGGAATGAAGTGATACAACAAGAAGGGGAATTAAACAAATGAAGAACAAAGAGCAGCCTAAGATCTGGTAAGTACTTTGAAACTAGCCAGCTTTTGACATACACTTAAGAAAGACATAAAAGTAATCTAAGATCTGGTAAGTACTTCGAAACTAGCCAGCTTTTGATGCACTTTCAATTAGAAAACATATTAAACACAAGGGAAAACACATAAGATAACGAAGAATAGTCTAAGACCAGTTAAGGACTTTGAACCTAACTTGCTTTCAACACATTCTTAGGGAAACTTTCAGATAGTTTTTTGGGATAAAACTAGGACAAGGCTCACCATAACTTCCTTAGTTCATCTCTACTTAACATAAACTGAAGATAACATTCAGGAACAACATCTAGCCTAGACAGTGGAACAAGGGAACGCCAGCATTCCTAACTGCTTGAAACTGAATTAAATCATTCCTAAACAACATAAATTGGAAGAAAAAATTTAGATAAAGCTTATCAGTCAGAGAAGGGTACTGATATACAATAAATCCTAACTCTATGCTTGTTTTTCTTTATCAGAGAAGATGGACAAAGTGAAAACAGAAATAAAATAACAATTTACAATAAGAAAAACATCACCGTCGACATAGGCCAGGATCCCATAAATTAGCTTGTATTGATGCTTCAAACCAGTTACAACTTTTAAGTCTAGTGTTTCAATTCAGCGATCATCTTCACTTTTCAGCCTAACCATCTTATCACAAACAGAGCTTCAAGAGCCTTTGAATACTATTTACAATCAGAAGTTTCGAGCACAAGTATATTTCAAAGTTCAGCAACCAACATTTTCTCATCTTCTACAGGAGTATTTATAAAAGGAATGAGGAGGTGGGATTTTATAAAATATCTCCCGGGTTAATTAATACAGACGTTAATACTTCTTGGCCTTTGATGGGCTCGATGGAGAAGTTTACAGATGTTCTGTCTGTATTAATTGTTTTACATTTAAGAATTAAGCTCGGTGAGAGCTTTTGTTGACTTTGAGGCTCCGATTCATGTTGTAATAACTCTGCTGATATTTTTTGCATTAAGTTCTTCTGGAAAAATAAACTATTCGGTTGCGCTGAGGGAAATATCTTCCTTCTTGATCATAATTCGGTCTCAGTTGAATGCTTTGAGGCTACAGGTGTCATTGGGTAGCTGAGAGGAATTAATTAGCCTCTGATGTGGCGGTGGAGGCTCTTTCTAATTGATAAGTCTTTTGATTTGTCTTTAACTGTGTATGAATTAATGGATTAGGCTTTTGATAGTCAATCTTAGCCGCGATTCATTAAATTGTGGAATTAATCTTCAATCCTTCAGTTCTGCTGTGGTGAAGGTCTTCAACACTGATACTCTTTTGTTTGATTTTAATTCTCTGTGCCTTGTTGATGTGTAGGTTTATAAAAGGCCCATATGGCATCAATGCCCATGAAGCATCGACGAGACGTGAAGTTTGGACCTTGTTACATGATCTTTCTGTATGCACGAAGGCGTGGGGGATCATCATCCCCGGCCTTTAGTTTTCCTTTAATATAATGGAAAAAATCATATAAAACCTGCAAAATAAAACTGCTTTGGAGGTCGTGGTGAGGAGCATGGCCGTTGGATGGCAGCATCCAACGGTGGAGATCGTGCGTGGAAGGTCAAAAAAGCGGTATCAATATGGACCGTCGGATCAAGGATTGTACGGCCGAGATCAGATCTAGAGCGAGGCAGGACCCACAGGAGGCAGACCTGTAGGGGTTACTATGAGGCGTTAGATGGAACAGATCAACGGCTGAGATGTGATTTGGGGTGTAAACGAAATAATACAAAGGTGGATAATGGGTTAATGAGGGCCGTTGATCTGTAGAGATCAACGACTGAGATTTGGAAAAAAACATTATGAGGCGGGACACATGATTTAAACCAAAGTCGGGAAATGCAATTTGGACTGTCCGATCTGGACACATGGACGACCCAGATGCAATCGGAGCTATCGGCATCGGCGGGGGAAAGAACATGGAAGCGCCGAAGTGATTGTTTGTGGGTCGTTGATCTGCAGATCAGATTGACGGTGGAGAATGGATTGGGGGATGCCAATCGGGGGGGGGAAATAACATGCGCCCGATAAAAACTTGCGATGCGATATTGCGCGGGCTGTTTGATCGGCTCAAGATCAACGGCAGATATGGTTTCAAAACATGCACCAGCGGAAATCCTTTAATACTTTATAAAAACCTAAAGTTTATGAACTGCAAAGGTTTATTATGGCTCGGGGCAGATTATACGTATGCGGGTTGGCGCCCGATCACGGGGCCTATGGTTTATATCAAAAATAAAAGGCTCCGGGCTTAGACATAGAAAGGGCCAATCAGGATCAGACCTTCGGGCTTTTCAATCTACCCATTTTCATTAAAGAACATTGTTTTGGCAGGTTTAGAACAAAACTTAGGAAAATGAGGTTTATTGAATAAACAAAGGAAAATAGGAATCGGGAATGGTTTTTATGAAATGTTAAGTGCCCGATTGCGGGCCCAAGGGTTACATGAGGTGGTAATAAGATTAGGGGTTATAAAACAAAGGGCTCATCGCATCGGAGGCCTTTAATATGGCAAATAGACCTGCGCACTTAGATTTATCCGATGCGATAAAGCGCCAAATGGGTCTAGCGCTCGATTCTAGCATCGGGGCACATGTGGGGAAGTGGTTTAGGACTTAGCCGAAGGGGCTTAAGCCTGTAGTTTGAAAGTTTATTTTTTATGAAATTTTTCACAGTTTTTGATGGATTTGGGGGTTTCGGCAAAGTTTAAAAAGGAGTTTTCAAATTTGTAAAGAGGATTTTATGAAGGGGAAATAGGAAAAATGGAAAAATAGAGGAATTTTATGGGGGAAAGAGGGAACAAATGAAAGTTAGTTTTTTTAGTGAAGGGAAGGGAAAAATGGTGTTTTGCAACAGTCTTTTCTCTATGAAATCAGTAGAATTTCAGAGTTGGAAATGGAAACAGCAGTAAAGATTTTTAAACAAAAGGCATGATGTCTTCACGAGTCTTCAAGAGATAACATTTTTAGCAATAAAAATTGTTTCTTGAAGGCTCCAAAAATGATTTAGACACCTTTTGATATAACAAATTTTATTGGTGGCTAACATGAAGGATCAAGAGCATGAACTCCCGTACATAGAACTAACTCTCCATTCTTGAAAGGCTGCACCTTGCGTAGCTCATGTCGCCTCATCTCACCATCCTAGTCAACACATAAAATATGTTGAGGCGACTCTGCCTCTCCCTCTCCAATGTGCAGTGCTACTAGTTCTACTAGCCTCATGTATGTATGTCTGAGTAGGGCTACCCCGTTGCTCCAATGTGCACTCCAGATGAGCCATTAGGGGACCCAATCGTTCCCCAATGCGAGTCAATTTGGCTGTTAACTCCGCACAAACTGCTCTCATGCCCTCTAGCTCCTCGTTCTGCTGTCGAATGGCTTCTTGCACTGTTGTGGCCTTCTTTCTCAACATTAGAAGGTTGGCTCGAAACTGATGAAATTGTGGAGGGTGACTATCAACTGTAAACGCGGTCACCACTTTGGACCCCTCCGTCTCTTCTGGTACCTCGTCAATGACAGGTATGCCTCCAGGAACTTCATCAACTTGTTGTGGCCAGCCATCGTCTAGAAACTCGGTTATAGAACTGGGTGCCTCATCAATTGTCAACATCTCAACAATAGATGGCCCTCCGAGTGTATGCTCTACTCGCTCAACCAAGGTGTCAGCTGGAGCTACCAAAGAGGTATCCAACAATGCTGACTCCTACGCCACACCGAGTGTATGCTCTACTCGCTCAACCAAGGTGTTAGCTGGAGCTACCAAAGAGGTATCCAACAATGCTGACTCCTACGCCACACCGAGTATATTGATTTGCCCCTCACCATCTTGCTTGCCCTCTTGTTCAACCTCCTCCTCAAGATCCTGACGTATAAATCTCGGTCTCTACCAGTAGAAATTCCCCCTAGTCTCACCCTCTAGTTGTCCTCATCCTGTCCACTCCCATTGAGGGGGTCTGGTGTCCTTTCGGTCGAATTTCTCCACGATCCTTTGTGTGAACTCTGTGTAGGATATGATACGTGCATGACTCAAAGAGATCAGCCCTCGGTACCACCACTCCATAGCATCTCCATCCAGGTGCAAAATGGCATGTCTAATAACATCTGCCTCCCTCGTGGGGTTTAGCCGAAAATATCGGTCTAGTTCTTGTACTCATTTTCTAATAAAACTCCTAGCTGAGCCATCAAAGTGGGTGAGGGTCATTTTTATCTCAATGCTACTCACTCTCCCATGAGCCACGAGTTTGTCTATGGTTCACCCCTCACAGTGCATACATGCCCAACGCCCTCATGATCTTTCTAACTCCCCACAATTGGCCAAGATCATGCTATGATACCACTGTAATTTTCCAAATTGGAATTTTAACATTGATATTTAAGCAAGAACACAATGCAACACAGAAAATCCAAACAACAATTAACACCATAAAATTTACACCAGAAATGCACCATACTGAGCCATTTTATTATCAAGAGGAGAGTACAAGTATATGGAATATGTGCACCTAGGCTTTCCAAAGCAAGCTAAACAACCGCAGGTGAGAAAATATGCTACCCAAATGTAACAAAATGTTTTTTCCTTAAGTTTTGTGTTGGCCTTGGAATTCTGTAACCGCTGGCTAGAAAGAACCTCTGTTTGAGCCCCCTAGAATGCTTAGAAAATTCCGGCAAATTAATCTTAGGATCTCCTCCGCAAACCCAGAAAAACCTAGAAAGGTTTTTGGAAAATTCTACTGACCACTTGAGACCCAAAATTTCAGCTCACTCCTCCCCACTGGCTGCCAAATAATTCTGTTGTATGGGGCACCAAAACTCCCCCAAAAATTCTGCAAAATTAGGAGCAAACTCCTTGACACATAGCCGACAAAACCCAAAAATGTTTTGGGCTAATTCTGACCTCCCAAAATTACCCAAAATTGGTGCTACGCCCTCCTTGGCAGAAACTGCGTACCCCCACAACCACAACTGCTAAATATGACACTTATCCCTCCTCAATCTGTTGTAGAACTGCCCTGGAAATTTCCTTCGAAAGAAGTGAGAGGATTTCCTTCCAGAATCCGGCATAAGAGAGATGGATTCTGCCCCACGAATTTTGCCCAGTGACACTTTTGCGCAGACCCTAGAATGGAAAATTTGGCTCTCTCAAGAGCACCAAATTACAGCCTTGAAATTCTCCACAATTGTTGGCCCACCCTTAGTGAAATTTCTCCTAAGTTCTTCGGCCAAAATACCCCTTGAAGCTCCCTCAACTAAGTGGTACGATTTTTGCTACTATGTCCTCCTATAAGTTGAAATTAGCTGAAGCAAGAGCTGATATGAGCCACAAACTCCAACAAATATCTTCCCACTAAGTCTTGAAATTCTCTCCTAAGGTGGCACTAAAGAGCTGAGATTTATGCTCGAAAATCTCTTTGTGCTAAGCAACATTGGTAGTCGTGGCTTAAGCAACTCAAGAGTACTTTTATTCATAAATTCAAATTGTCAAGCCCCCAAAATGATGCCTCTTCCTTCTACTTATCTTTGCTTCCCCCTTTCTCTCCTTGTGGGCCCCACCAATTCGACCTCCTTCTCCCTAGCTTGAATTTCCTTAGGGGTTCGAATTCCCCTTTTTGGGTGGCCCCCACATCCCACTACCAATTTAATTTTTCCTTTCCTCTAATGTTGGTGGCGTCCATCTCTCCGAAAATTTAGTGGGGATTCCCTCCACCCACTTTTCCTAAGTTTACCAACCAAAATATTTCACAACACCCAATGGCAAAAATGGGAAGTCTTCTTAGCAAAATTAATTTAATTGGGGACATTACACAACTCCTATATAATGTTTCCACGGAGGTGGCTATCCAAACCTTGACATATCATCAAAGGGATGAAGGTTCTCCTGACACTCCTTTCTTTGACAGAGTAAACATGAGAAGGATAATTCCTCCATGGATGCAATATGCCCTTAATCCATTAAGATTTGAAAACATTATAGGAGCCCCTCACCTTTTGCGTTCTGAATATGAAAACGCACCTGCTTTTATGATAAAAAGGATGAGAATCCTAAAGTGTTTTTTTTACACGATCTTGATGTCTGGGATAGAATCTTAAATTACTTACGCTATCAAACCAAGACTCACAATGAAACTACTTTGCACAACAGAATATAAACAACAGTAAATCTACTAGTGCACAAAATATAGAAAACTTTTTACACAATTTGTTACAATAACCCAACTTCGTTATATTATACAAACTGATAATACGACAGTCTAGGGCTCTGGTACGAGGGATAATGGTCCTCATACATCCATAAGTACAAGATACAAAACTGGGGTTTGGTGTTAGTCCATCGACAACCAATCTACCCTCAACAAGATCCTTTGAACATCTCGCTGATGTAGTCAACTTCACAGCTCCCCTCGATCGTACCTTGTGCTTGCCCAGTTCTTTGGATATCGGTCTGCAACACCTGCTTCTATCAATGCTCCAAGTCCATCTGGTCACCAAACCTCGACTATCCAATTTGCTCACTAGTTGTGCCTTAGTCCATCAAGGGCACAACACATTGAGACTCATGTCGAGTTGTTCACAACTCCGTTTGTGAACAACTCACAACTGCCCATTGCTGCTCCTTAGCTACTCAGGGACTTCATCCCACTATAGTCTTACTACACTGCTCCAATGAAGACTAATATAGGGCACAGAGGGCTGTCACCTATCATTGCAAGATGTCCATCTCCCACAATGAACATGGGCTAAGAGGACTGCCCATCTTCTATTGTAGATGTCCTTCTCCACACACAAGTCTAGGGTTGCTCAAAACTTCTCCTAGCTGATCAGATCCTTGAGCTCAACAACTGCCACTCTAGCAGCTAATTTTGTCCATCAAAGTGTTGTACACCGAGTTCCAACTTGGGCACTATCACGCTGCCCTCCAAAGACCATAAATGCCCAATCCACTCTCCACACTTGGTCCACTCTCATGCTGCTCTCCAACAGACCACGAGTGACTAATCCTTGTTGTAGCATCTACGCTCTGGTTAGGGCATCCAACACTTATGAAGACCCTTCCTCTTGGTTGCTAACATACTCCACCAATAAATCCTCTTCTAGGACACCCATCCTCAAGCATTCAACCATCATCAAGGATTCATCTAAAACATATTTTTGTTGCCTTCTTGCCTTGGGTTCTGTGCAATCTTTGAGCTCTGGTTAGGGCATGACAACAACCCTAATTCTTCAAGTCACTGAACCTCCCTATCCCACTAGGTTGCCCTTCTTTGTTTCTTGATACCCTTCTTCATACAATGTTGTAGGCCTCAAGGCTCCACCTCAGAACTCTTGCAACTCCACGTATAGCTACAATAAGGGTCTTGACTTACTTGGATAGGAAAATACCTTTGTTTGAGATGCGACCTATCCTTGATGACTAAGGCTAGGAGAGGGACTAAAATAGCCCTCTCGACTCTTCTACAAGTCCTCCAATGGTGTTGTACCTACAATACTTCTCTGTGGCCCTAAACATACACAAAATACTCATCAAAACATGAACAAATAACTACAAACCTTACATATGTACTGCGACCTCGTCTCCACAATAGATCTGAGTGTTTTGCTCCCAAAACATGGGTCTCATCCCTCTTGAAGATGCCCTATCTCAAACTCGGACCACCTGGAATTTCTTCAGATCTTCTGCGACCCTCCAATCTGAGGTAGACAAGCCCTAAAACACTACCAGAACAGTCCAAAAATCACCCTTTCCTACTCAGCCTCCAAAACAGTCACGAAGGATGCTAAACTTAGCCTCCTTTCCCTTCGCTTGGAGTCTACCCAGGCCTGCGACTAATTTAAAGATCTCCTCTTCTAAAGCGAGCTCTTTCTCATGCCCAAGGATGTGTAAAATAACCTCACACACGACTCCTTATATACGATTCTCAAGGGCTCCAACGAACTTCCCTTTGAGGTCTTTACAAGTGTCATTAGACCTCTAATAACTAGGCTGACTTGACCTCTCCTTATGCAAGCCCACACTCGTACTTCAAAAATTAATATCTCAAGATTGATAACTTAGATTTCAATGATTTTCGATGCATCCTGTTTCTCTCAGAGTCCTCTATCATCTCCACCCATCACATGTCAAAATCTCGTCATGGTTTTGGCCCAAAAACTTTGGGTGCAAAACCCCAAGCTTGGGTTTCAAGTCCATAGGGCCACTTGTCTAACTCCTTCCTCCAAACCGTTGATCCTCGAGGCTTGGAGTACCTCCCTATCTACAAATATCAACACTCCCTCTTAGCGAGGGAGGTACTCCCAAGACTAGAAAGTAACCATCAATGCAACATACTCTATGGATTGAACCCTACAATCTCGGTAGTGCCTCTACCTCATCACATATGAACCTGAAGATCCCAAACCTCCATAGGGATGCTCCCTCTTAGGCTAGACTCCCTCTGAGCCTACACAATCTCCATTGGCTCAGTCTTGCAAACACTCATCCTCCTGGATCAAATGCCACTCGTGCAAATCCCTCAAATATCGGAGATGCAACATCACGATCCGATGAATACTCTAGCCTTCGAACCTGTAGTCCATTACATGAAGCAATCTCAAATCATGTTGATCTCATGCACGCCAAAGAAACCCTCCATTTGTCCCAACCATCCATTGCAAATCATAGGAAGTCCATGATCAACAACCTGTACTACAACAAAATGTTGTTCACCAGGCTCACCACTAATCCACTAGAACTCCCAGCCAATCTCGCTGCCAAGCAAGTCAAGACCACATCTCCATGTCTTCAGTTGAACCCTCTGCTCCATGATCTAGACAATCCAACTCCCTCTGAGCTCCCTCACAGTGCACACTCTGATTCACTCTCCCTCAAAGTAGCTCAAATACGCTTTGATACCATGTTGTTTTTCCATGATCCTAGTGTCTAGGATAGAATCTTAAATCACTGACACTACCAAACCAAGAATCACAACAAAACTACTTTGCACAATGGAATATAAACAACAGTAAATCTACTAGAGCACAAAATATAGACAAATTTTTACACAATTTTGTACAACGACCCAACATCGTTATATTATACAAACTGGTAATACAATTGTTTAGGGCTCCCGCACTAGGCATAATGGCCCTCATGCATCCACAAGTACAAGATACAAAACTAGGGTTTGGTGTCAGTCCATCGACAACCAATCTACCCTCAACAAGATACTCTGACCATCTGGCTGATGTAGTCGACTTCACAGCTCGCTTCGGTAGTACCATGTGCCTACCTAGTCCTTCGACTCTTAGTATGCAACACCTGCCTCTATCAATGCTCCAAGTCCATCTGGTCATCGAACCTCGGGTATCCAATCTACTCACTAGTTGTGCCTTAGTCCATCAAGAGCATAACACATCAAGACTCTTGTTGAGTTTTTCACAACTTCATTTGTGAACAACTCATAACTGCCCGCTGCTGCTCCTCAACTACTCAGGGACTTCATCTCACTATAGTCTTCCTACACTACTCCAATGAAGACTATCATAGTGCACGGAGGGCTGCCACTTATCACTGTAAGATGTTCATCTCCCGCAATGAACATGGGCTAGGAGGACTACCCATATTTTGCTGTAGATATCCTTCTCCACAGAAAAGTCTAGGTCTGCTCAAAACTGCTCCTAGCTGATCAAATCCTTGAGCTCAACAACTTCCACTCTAATAGCTACTTTTGTCCATCAAAGTGTTGCACACCAGGCTCCAACTTGGGTGCTATCACGCTGCCCTCCAACATACCATAAATGCCCAATCCACTGTCTACACTTGGTCCACTCTCAGACTTCACTCCAACAAACCACGAGTGACCAATCCTTGTTGTAGCATCTGCACTCTGGTTAGGGCATCCAACACCTATGAAGACCCTTCCTCTTGGCTGCTAACAAACTCCTCCAATCAGTCCTATTCTAGGACACCCATCCTCAAGCATTCAACCATCATCAAGGATTCATCTACAACATACAGTTGTTGCCTCCCTTCCTTGGGTTTTGTGCAATCTCTGTGCAATCTCTGAGCTTTGGTTAGGGCATCACAACAACCCTATTATGCTTCAAGTCACAATACCTCCGTGTCTAACTAGGTTGCCCTTCTTTGCTGCCTTCTACCTTTCTTCATACACTATTGTAGGCCTCAAGGCTCCACCTCAGAACTCTTGAAACTCCATGAATATCTACAACAAGGGTCTCGACTTACTTGGAAAGGAAAATACCTCTGTCTATGGCCTATCCTTGATGACTGTGGCTAGGAGATACAGACTAAACTAGGTCTCTTGACCCTTCTACAAGTCCTCCAATGGTGTTGTACCTACAACACTTCTCTGCGGCCCTAAAAAGAGAAAAAATACTCATCAAAACATGCAAAAATAATCCCAAACCTTACCTCTGGACTGTGGTCTTGTATCCACAATAGATTTGAATGTTCTGCTCCCAAAACAAGGGTCTCAACCCTCTTGAATATTCCCTAACTCAAGCTCCGACCACCTGGAATTTCTTCAGATCCTCTGTGACCCTCCAATATGAGGTAGACAAGCCCTAAACCATTGCCAAAACAATCCAGAAATCACCCTTTCCTACTCAGTCTGACCTTCAATACACTCGGCCTCAAAACAATCATGAAGGATGCTAAACTTAGCCTCCTTTCCCTTCGCTTGGAGTTTGCCCAGGTCCGTGGCTAATTCAAAGATCTCCTCACCTAAAGTGAGCTCTTTCTCATGCCCAAGGATGTGTAAAATAACCTCACACAACACCTCATTATATAAGATTCTCAAGGGCTCCAACGAACTTCCCTTTGAGGGCTTGACAACTGACATTAGACCTCTAACAACTAGGCCGACTTGACCTCTCCTTATGCAAGCTGTTGGGTGATTTAATGGTTAGTTAAATCCCTGACATTTAATTTTCAACCTGGGGTTTTGTAAACTGACGAGGTGTACATGTACTATATGTACTAGGTGGTTATCTTTCAGATTAGATTAATCTAATGCAATTAAAACTAATTACAAAATAAATTAAATCAATCTAATTCGAACCTAATCAAACTAAATATAAAGAAATTGAAATCACACCTGCATGAAATTGAAATCACTCTTGCAGAATTGAATTCACACCACACTTGCATAAATAAAATCAAACCACTCTTGCATAATTGAAATCACACCATGCTTGCATAAATGAATTGCTGAATTGAAATCACACTCACACCTGCTGAAAATTAAAGCACACTTCACTGAAAGGAAAAACACACTTGCATAAAATGGAAATGCACTCACTAAAAAGAAATGAAATAACATAACTGAACTATGTTACCAATATGTACAAAGGTATGCAAACTGGGGTTGATGGGGGCCCTGCATTCCTCAGTAAGCACACCGAACAACTATCACATCTTGGAGATCAAAGTGAAAGTATGTATTTCATAAAATGATTTCAAGATATTACAAGAATTCTCTCTCCTCACTTTACAAATCACATCTTGAATGGAACTTGGAACCTCCAACTATCAACTAGCCACTAGATACCTCTAATCTCTAACAACTAACAATTTACAACCAATCATTTTCTACCACAATTGACAACCCTTTGTGTGAAGGGTCACTCCTATTTATACAAAAATTGAAGACAACAATAGATCCACAAATCTCTACTAAATCCACACTTATCTCATGTGGTTACAACCAATCTCCTAAAAATAGAAAATACAAATATTCTACAAATTCTCTCATAGTTTTGATAAAGGCACATATGAAAACTAAGTGTTGGATCAAATTCTCTCATCTAGATCCGAATTGGCAAAACTCCAGCTCCCTCTGCGCAGCAGATGTGTAGGCTTGAGTGGGGATGGTTGAGGGTTGCGTCACCTCTTCTCTACACTGATCTACCTCTCATAAAATCCAGTTTCGACCCTCCCAGCGCAGAAACCCCGATCTCCAGCAAAATTTAGACTATCCCTTGGAAGCTCTGCGTGGTCCCTGTGTGGGAATGCATCACCCCTTCTGTGGACTACGTCACCTCTCCTTGTGGTTGCGCTGCTTCCTCTGTTGCATCTCTGCTATGTATTCTTGGTCCTCCGACCAATAACTGCTTTTTCCCCTCACTGCTGCTGAATCACTCAGATCCTATCTTCATCTGAGCACTGCTCTGTCAGAAGAATTCAATCTCCAGATTCACTCGCTCTGTGTGTTCTCCAACTGACCCTCAAGCCTTCCTTTATACTTTTCCTGTTGAGAAATCAACGACTGTGATCTAATCCTTAATAAACGGCTAAGATTAAAATAGACTTGATCCTCGTCACTTAGAAGCTTTTCACCCACATTTAAATTAATTCACTTTAATTATTTAATTTCCTATGTTTTAACTTAGGCTCCATTAAAGATAATTAATTATTTGAATAACTGTAACGACCCATTCCCAAGTTATATACAAAATGATATTAGCTTGTGAACGATATAGGCATTTGATAGCTACACCTGCCTATACCGCACACATCGCACTAGTACACTTACCTACTAATATCAAGATTACATAAATTGGGAACTTAATATTAAGATTTCAGATTTATATTAAGTTCAACTAAGTATAAATTTTATGAAAAGAGCTAATAAAAGAAATGAAATAATAAAGTTAACTCCTTAAGTTAAGAATGAGTATGCAATATTAAAGATTAATATTAAAAATACTTAAATAAAGTGCCAAGCTCTATAAATAAAACAACTATATAATCCCACCTTCATGAATATATCTTCGTACTCACATTAATATGGATCACCTCACCATAAAAACATTTAATATGAACATAAGGATGGATAAGGCCTCGGGAGGTTAGAGGCGGTGGAGGAAGATTGTTTAAATTATATTCCTATCCAAATATAATGAAAAGTATACCACCATAAATACAGATAATATCACCATTAATAATGATAAGACCTCGGGAAGCAAGAGGCGGTGGAGGGAGCTTATTTAAGGGAAGTGATATGGAGGAGAAAGGGGGGGGGATGTTTTTGGAGGGAAAGAAACGAATTCTGCTTAAGTTACATTGAATTGTCAGATTGAATTGTCTGGGAAGGAGTCTTTGTTCTTCTTGGAAATCTGGGCACAGGGGCAGAGGAGACATCCTTTGGGCTGGGATTGTTCTCGGATTGGCTGGGAGGACTTGATTGTTTTGGTGAACTGTTTAACTATCCATAGCATCACACAACATCAACATCACGGAAGGAGAGCCACCATTAAAATCATCAACTGCGTTCTAGGTGTTTCTTTTAGGTATAGAATTGTTTCTCAATTAAATTTCACTGTAAATTTTCATTGAAATACATTACTGCTGAATATATACTTAGATTAATATATGTCTGAAATTAAATGACTGTGTATGGAACCCTACATATGGTATCAGAGGGTAGTTTCAAACCTTTTTCGACCTAATAAGCCCTGCAATTTCTGAAAAATTCCAGTCTATAGCATGAATAATTATATGTTATAGCAGTTGCTACTTTAAGTTATCTTCTGCTGGTGAGCAGTTCTTGAATGAGCAATCATTTAATGACTTTTCACACTCCAGAACTATCCCCAATTCCATCAAAGAAACTGCCTCCTCTGCCTATTGAATTAATTGGCAATTACAAAGATTTGTGTCTTCTGTGAGAACAAGCAGATCCAAGGCCTTTACTTGAAAGTTCAACTATGAATCTTGAGTTTTATGTTCTTGATAGCATGTTTCATGAGTCACAAAACATGTTTGTGGTTACAGAAAGTAGCGTAAAGCACCAATATGAAGCAACAACCAGACTGGGCATGTGATAGACAACAAATAAGCCTATTTGCCATTAATTTTTCTGCTAAGTTGACATTTACCTTTCAATTGGCATTACATACTGCAACAAACAAAGAAAATCTATTAAGCTTTCCAACGGTGGTGAAGTATTAATTGTGTACTCGTGCTGATATTAATAGGATTAAAAAAAAAAAAGAAAAAAAAAAGAAAAAAAAAAAAGGAATACTTCTGCTGGGTTTAAATCAAAATTTGTTTGACTTATATAGCAGCAATCACCATTTCTGGTATATTTCTCTACCAAAAATATATGTATGACGTGTCAAAGTTGAAACATGGAGTCTTCTTCAGTAAATCTTACCATCAGTCACATAAATTGCTGAGACTGTCCTTAAAGCATACATCAAATAGATTCTAAAGCATATATAATTTATGCTAAACTGAAACAGAGGGTATAGATCCTTGAAGTTTTCTTCGGAATTACTGAAGTAGTTGTGAATAAGATATAGTTCCTTTACTATGGTAACCTTTTAACATTGAAATACTCAAAAACAAGATTACAAAGCCAACATCAGGTAAATTATCAATAATAGATCATCGTACATATTTTGTAAGAGCTAGTTTAACTCTCGGACCTGTTATGATAATGTAAACTGAACTTAATTAATGACTGTCAAAGACTTGTGATTGTCTAAATAATTCTGTCCATGGAAAATCCGTTACAGTGAATCCTCTAAAGTATTGATTATTAACTTTAAAGAATTTTCCGTACATCTGCCCTCTCTCTTATGAATTTAAGAAGGGCTTTCCTATAGAGCTTAAATTTCAGTAAGATTCTGAAAATACACTTGTTTAAAAGAACTGAAAGTAACAAAAAAAAAAAAAAGAGATAAGGAACTAGTAAAAGACAGAAATTAATGAGAATCAGACAATTGTTTTGAAATTATCATACAGAATTCATAAGGACGGATTTATAATTGCAGAAGATGAGGTACACTGTACAACTGTCAGATTACTGACAAAGTCTCCTTAAAACTTTCGGATTTGTAGCCAGCCGCTCTATAAAAGAAAAAAAAACATACTTAGCATATATAAGTTCAGTTTCATAAAATTCGACCATAAATATTCTAGCCATCTATGATGGAACTTCAATCTGTTATACATCCCTTTAGAATAGCAAATTTATAATCAATGATTGCATCAAAAGATACAAGGCACACGACAATTTCTTACTGTACCTAAAGATGGACTGCCTTGTTAATTCATCCAAATTTTTTTGGAAGTCCAGCACCCCTCTCCCTTCCACTCACATGGTAGAAGCATAGAGAATTTCGTTGGGATACGATTTCTCTCTGGTGAAGGACTAATTTCAACTCCATGCCGATTGGAATAGATTTTAATAAATCATTATTATACGGGAAATTTGACCAACCAAGGAAGTGTCAATGGTAGCTGTGGAAGCGGTTACCTCAGAGCTATAAGTTAATTGGAATGACTTCTCTTGCTTTTGTTATCTGCAACATGGATAAGAGATGAATATGCCAAGGAGCTGTAGAAAAGAGTGGCTACCTTTTGTAGAGATGAATAACCAGAAGAATAAACCCAACGTACAACCATCTTATTTCAATCTGAAATTTGAAAAACATTGGACTAATTTTCCTCAGAAACCCTCAATATATAATGTTGCTTTATAAGAATTATAGATCACTAAGCATTGAACTCGCAGCCGCTAGTCGAACTGACTTATAGTTGTGACATGTAGTTTCTAGTATATTCGTATACCTCGTAAGCTCCTTCCTTAACGCTTCTCCCACATAAACAGCGAGGTGTTAGTTACTGTGTGCAGGGGTTATAATTACTAGACGCGTAGTACATGCGTATGCCTCGTGGACACCTTCCTTGAACGCTTATAGGTTTTGTGTATCCATTTGCATCGTGGCTTATGATAAAAATCAATACCATGACTCGTGGCAGTCAGTCGATTTCATAACGACTCATGAGCTTATATTTCAACGGCGGATGATAGATCTGTCAGATGAGGCGTATTTTATTTATTTATTTTAATTTAATTATTATCCATATTTAACAATTTCCATATGAAATATCTTCCATCGTAATTCATTCTTCATTAATTCACCATATCTTCCATAAGACTATGAGACCAATACACATAATTACTTTAATTATACATCAATATATGCAATACACTTTCGTATATCGGATTTGGTTTCTCTCTACTTCAATGTCCTAAAATATTTCAAATTCTCCTGAAACGTCAATTTTATTGATATATATTAAATATATAAATAAATGAATCTAATCTTTTGATTGTTTAACACTCAGTAATTATTAAATATATTGTGCGGTTACAAAAGAGATTAGAGATAATTGTCTCCTCCCCTAAAATAGGTCTGACAATAAACACATAAATAACAACCAGGAATGCCGCCTCAACCGAGTCAGTCGGGTTATGGTAGGGTTTCTACCCATTTCGGAATTTAAACTAAGCAAGGTCAATTCAAATAGAAATAGTTTTGTAACAGTTTTTAGTGGCAAGCTGATATAAAAGTATGTTGCCGTAAATAAGCATGTAACGGTAATGATTTAAATTAAATTATGGTATTTATTTAATTAATTAAGTAATTAAGTAGAATATAGTAATTTTATGATTTTAGATTTGAATTATTATTGTAATATTAATTTAAAGTAGTGGGTTTTGAAATGTTATATATATATATATATATATATAATTTGAAGATAAGATTTACATCTTTTATTTATTACTATCAAATGCAATGTATTCATTATTTTATTCTTAACACACATATTCGTCATTTGACGTACATAGTTATCTAATATGCACACTTATACATATATAAATTGAAATTTTATTCTCATCTGTTTTGTTACGCAGATAGGGTGAGTCAAGGGTGAAGAAAATTAATATTTCAGTATTAGTTTCAGTCTTAAGTAGCTGAAATCATTAAATCCCTTCTATCACTGTATCAGGGAATAAAATATTCTAGACAAGTTTATAAACTAACATTGTGATCGATGAAAAACCTTGCATTCCACTCTAGATTTAGTAAGCATACATTACCCTGCATAGGACAAGGAGGTCGCGTTGCCACCCTCCTTGACCTCGGTACCAGTAAGACCTGCCTGCAGGTAAAATAGCAAAAGAACTATACCCGTATGCCAACTCAAATCTGACGAAAATTATATTTTGTCAGTCTGAAAATTTACCCTCTTCTCATGAATTTATTTATGTATTTTAGGAAAAATTACCATGTTTAACACGTACCAAAGACGGCAGCGCCGCCACCTCCACCTTCACCATCGCCTTCACCACCATCAAGATCGCCGTCGGCATCTATTGCTCCGCTTGATCTCACTACTGTGAGCTCATTAGAAGCCATTATGGAAACCTTGAAAGGGTCGCAGTCGACCAAGAACAAGGAGGAGCGACGTCAATCAGAGGAAATACATTCAGAAAGGCCGAAGGATTTTGATGACAAACCTCACAGAGAAGATATCTCACGGGAACTGCAAAAGATTAAACTCCCATAATTCTCTGGAGGATGAGATGGAGAGCATGCCGAAGCATGGTTGGAAGGGATGATCAGATGCTTTGCATTAAGAGAATATTCTTCAACTTCTAAAACAAAGATCGTTGTTTTCCAACTCAGGGGGAATGCTCTGATTTGGTGGGGGAATATGGAAAAACAGCTACATCTGACATCAGATACCGTTCCTTGGGAATTTTTTGTGGACCGATTCCGTGCGAAATACTTACCTCCTTTCTTTCAAGAGCAGCAAGCTGGAGCTTTCCATACTCTAACCCAAGGGGGTAAAACCGTGGAAGAATACGAGATAAAGTTCATGGAACTTGTAAAATATGTTCCTTATCTAGACACGGATGAACGCCAGGCCGAGCGTTTCGTATTTGGGTTAAATCCTTGGATCCGAGCCATGGTAAGAATGTGGAAACCACCAACGGTGGCAGAAGCGGTGGAATGTGCTCGTTATGCAGAAGAGCATCTGGGGATTAAAAGGGATTTCAGGCTAGCTGAATCAATACCGCAGGTATTTACAGGAAAGACTCCCCGAAATTTCTTCCGAGGAAATAACTCGAGACCACCTCCTTATGGTAACAGATTTACCCCAAGAGGAATGGGGGCAGGAGCTCCCAGGACCATAAATACAATAGCTTCTGGGTCCTCAAACATCAGTACTTGGAGGTCTCGAGGGATTGGTAATCTGGGAAGGAATGGGAGAGGAAGCAGCACTAGGGGACAGAGTTCTTGGTCGGGGATTTCTCAGACCAACCCGAGTGGACTGTTGGGGATGTGGAGGACCCCATCTTTGACGGGGTTGTCCGGAGAACTCGCGGCAAACAGGAAAAGAACCATCATCAGATGCTCAAAGCAATCATAGAATCCATGCTGTCGTCAACACCAACCAAGCAGCGTATCAATCAACGGTAGTGGAATCTTCAGGTACAATCAATGGAATAAAACTCAAAATCTTGTTTGACATTGGAGCTACTGATAGTTTTATTTCATCTTATGCATTGAATAAATGTGGGTTGGTAGCCTGCAAACAAGACGATTTTAGACAGGTAAAAATGGCTTCAGGAGACCTTCAATCGGTAGAATTAAGTGTGGAGGATTGCAAAGTTGATCTAGGAGTCTGTTTGACCAAGCTAAAAGTACATGTCATAGCCCTAGGTACTTACGACCTGGTGATAGGAATGGATTGGTTAGAATCTCATCGAGCATGGGTAGATTGTTCCGGGAAAACAATACTTTGCGTAAATGATATGGGTGAGACAATCCAAATTCAAGGTATTAAGAGAAAGGTATCCTTGCGTTTCATCTCAGCCATGCAGATGAAGCGGTGCTTAAGGAAGGGTTGTCAAGTGTATGCCGTTCAAATGGTAAGCAAAGAAAAAAGGCCTTCCTTAGATCAGTATCTGATTCTATCAGAATTTCCGGATGTTTTTCCAAAAGAACTACCTGGACTGCCTCCTCAGAGAGAGCTAGACCTCACCGTTGAGTTGAAACCTGGTACGGAACCTATATCCAAAACTCCTTACCGAATGACTGCCTTAGAACTTTTAGAGTTGCAAATACAGCTAAAAGAACTGTTAGATGTAGGGCACATTCGACCCTGTGTTTCACCATGGGGTGCTCCTGTAATCTTTGTCAAGAAGAAAGATGGTTCATTACGACTGTGTGTGGACTATCGAGATTTGAACCGAGCCACGGTAAAGAATAGGTATCCGATGCCTCGCATTGACGACTTTTTCGATCAAATGAAGGGAGCTACAGTATTTTCAAAGATCGATCTGCAATCAGGTTATCATCAACTCAGG
The DNA here is from genome assembly GCA_034641835.2 of Pinus albicaulis. Lineage (NCBI taxonomy): Eukaryota > Viridiplantae > Streptophyta > Pinopsida > Pinales > Pinaceae > Pinus > Pinus albicaulis. Next base: position 553,846,357 of record CM076575.1, on the reverse strand, counting down.
ATTAGCGAGAGCGATGTTTCTAAGACTGCATTCCGAACTCGTTTCGGGCATTATGAATTCATTGTGGTGCCATTTGGGTTGACCAATGCACCTGCAGTCTTCATGAACCTTATGAATAGCGTTCTCCGCAAATATCTTGACAAATTTGTACAAGTTTTCCTGGACGATATTCTCATTTACTCTAAGAATGAGAAGGAGCATGAAGAGCATCTTCGGATAGTGTTATCTTGTCTCAGAGAGCACAAGTTATATGGAAAATTATCCAAATGTGCTTTCTTCCAGAAGGAAATCCATTACTTAGGTCATATCATATCAGGCGAAGGAATCTCTGTAGATCCTGAAAAGGTAAATACAATCAGGGAGTGGCCGATACCTGAGAATGCACATGAAGTACGTAGTTTTATGGGTTTAGCAGGTTACTACTGAAGGTTTGTAGAGGGATTCTCCAAAATTGCGAAACCCAATCACAAATCTTCAGCACAAGGGTGTTAAGTATGAATGGACTGAGGAATGTGATAAAGCTTTTTCTGAACTTAAGTGATTATTGACTAGTGCACCGATTTTGCGGGTACCGAATATGGATAAAGATTTTACTGTGTGTACTGACGCATCTAATCAAGGGTTAGGTGTAATTTTAATGCAAGAAGGAGGCGTAATAGCATATGCTTCGAGAAAATTAAAAACTCATGAAGAACTTTATGCTACGAATGATTTGGAGTTAGTCGCGGTGGTCTTAGCTTTAAAGATGTGGAGACATTACTTAGTGGGGAGAAACTTTGTGCTTAAAATTGACCACCAAAGTTTGCAGTATTTATTCATCCAGAGAAACTTGAATGCAAGACAAAGACGATGGAGTGAACTCCTAAGCGAATACGATTTTGCAATTTCATATATCAAGGGGAAGGAGAATGTTATAGCAGATGCATTAAGTAGAAGGCCTCGAATATTCTCCCTCGTACCTATCAAGGTGAACTTGAGAAATCAAGTGCTTGAACATCTTGTAAGAGATAGTTGGTACTTAAAAGTAAGGTCGGGACTCGAAAGCAACCGTTCGAAGGAACCTAAGTTCGAAGGGTATGATTTAGAAGATGACGGAATTCTACGATTTCACGGAAGGATGTATATACCAGAAAGTGGAGATCTCTGAAACACCATCTTGAAGGAAGCACACCGAGCAGTATATTGTGCACATCCTGGGGTAAAGAAGATGTATGCTGACACTAAGAGACTCTTCTTCTGGTTAGGCATGAAAAATGACATTGTCCAATTTGTTGCTAAGTGCCTCGAATGTCAACAGGTAAACGCTGATCATCGCCACCCAGCAGGTCTCTTACAACCTCATGACATCCCTATGACCAAATGGGAGATAATTTCTATGGATTTTATTGTTGGGCTGCCTCTTACGCAACAAAAGCATAATGCCATTCTGGTTGTGGTGGATAGATTAACCAAAAGTGCCCACTTCATCCCAGTAAGAGATACTTATGAAGTAGCTGATGTAGCACGGGTTTTCATAAATGAAATTATCAGATTTCATGGAGTACTTAAGAAAATCATATCCGACAGAGATCCCCGGTTCACATCAAGGTTTTGGAATTGTATGCAGTTGGCTTGGGAACTCAGTTAAATTTGAGTACAGCCTATCATCCTGAGACTGATGGACAGACAGAAAGGGTAAATCAAGTACTCGAGGATATGCTAAGGATGTATGTTATGGACTAACAATCACGCTGGGAAAAGTACTTACCCTTGGTAGAATTTGTTTACAACAATAGCTATCATAGTTCAATCGGGATGCCGCCATTTGAAGCATTATACGGAAGACCTTGCAGAACGTCGTTCAGTTGGGACAGGTTAGAAGATCGAATAATCGTCTGACCAGACTTGATCCAAGAGATGGAGGATCAGGTAAAACTGATTAGACAACGGTTAAAAGACGTTCAGGATAGACAGAAAAGTTATGCGGACACTCACAGGACAGATAGAAGCTATGTGGTAGGAGATCAAGTTTTCATTCGAATCAGACCAAATAAGAGCACCATTCGGTTTGGGAGGGGGACAAAATTATCCCCCTGGTTTATAGGACCGTTTGAAGTCTTGGAAAAAGTTGGACCTGTCGCTTATCGTCTTGCACTGCCACCCCACTTGCACAAAATTCATAATGTATTTCATGTATCTGCCTTACGACATTATATTGTTGATAAATCTCATGACCTTCAATGGAAGGAACTGCAGGTATCGGACGAGGGAACCCTAACGGTCGAACCATTACGTATTCTGGAACGTAGGGTTCGACAGCGCAGGAACCGCCAGATAGACCAAGTGAAAGTCCAGTGGGACAAGTATAGTCCTGGATCAGCGACTTGGGAGGATCCTGAGACTTTTTGCCAGAATTACCCCAGTTTATGCTAAATTTTGAGAACTGAAAATTTTTATGTATATAACTGCTCTATTTTGATACTTGAAATTTTGAAATACTACGTAAAGATGAGTTTTTACTTTACTGGTACATGGATACCCATAAAGCTAGAATGCTACTTCACTCTACTGATACAAAATATATGCTGTTTGTTTAAAATTTACTGGTGCATGGACATCGATATGCAATATGTCATTTAAATTAACATTGCAAGAATGTGAAATCATAGATTAAACATTATAGATGAAACTATCTGTTAATTTATTTCATTTCATTTCAAATATGATTGAAGGAAATGACATAGAAGAGTAACTACCTTTTTAAAATGTGAAAATACATATTACTATACCGATTGAAAATGGTTAAAGCAATGCATCATAAATAGAACATGAAGGAATTAAACAGAAGCAACATTTGAAATGAGAAATTTTATTGAACATATTGATACCTATGTGAACAACTTTTCTTTTTTTATATATATAAGTTCTAGGATTGAATCATAAATATCAAAGCATTTTGAATATGTAGTGGTTGTTATATGGGTAACAAATGGTTATGAACAATATAGATGCAACTGCTGTAATATGTGTACGAGTATTTACATTGCAGATTATGTATCAGTGATTATCATGCAGAAAAACAGATTACCGAAGCAATCTATGTGATGACAGATTTCCAAGAACAGTTGAGACTCCCCGAGATCCCACGATAGGGTGTTGACCCTAGTCCTACTGGGAGGGGTGGAGGTGTTGCCCACCGTTTATCCTCCAACACCTGGAGTCATGGGAGGACTATGCGAGTCATACTCCCCTAGACGTGTGATGATCACTACCGGATGCCTACAAGCATGTCAGGTCGACGTAATCGACACTGATGTCATTGAGGTCTATGAATAGATCAGTAAAACTGATGCCATGGCATATTCCTGTAGAGGACGGATAGGATGGGAGTGGAAGAGATTAGGAAGGATAGGATGATTTCAGAATAGTTTGGAGATTCGGTGAAGATGGGAAGTAACACTTAAATTGTAGATACATATTTATTTAAACGGAAATTCAATCTTAAAATACAAGCATTCTACAATCACCCTAATCTCTAAAAACACAATATTGATATGAGTATATAAAACCATCAACTTCGGGACGAAGTTTTCTAAAGGGAGGAAGTATGTAACGACCCATTCCCAAGTTATATACAAAATGATATTAGCGTGTGAATGATATAGGCATTTGATAGCTACACCTGCCTATACCGCACACATCGCACTAGTACACCTACCTACTAATATCAAGATTACATAAATTGGGAACTTAATATTAAGATTTCAGATTTATATTAAGTTCAACTAAGTATAAATTTTATGAAAAGAGCTAATAAAAGAAACGAAATAATAAAGTTAACTCCTTAAGTTAAGAATGAGTATGCAATATTAAAGATTAATATTAAAAATACTTAAATAAAGTGCCAAGCTCTATAAATAAAACAACTATATAATCCCACCTTCATGAATATATATTCGTACTCACATTAATATGGATCACCTCACCATAAAAACATTTAATATGAACATAAGGATGGATAAGGCCTCCGGAGGTTAGAGGCGATGGAGGAAGATTGTTTAAATTATATTCCTATCCAAATATAATGAAAAGTATACCACCATAAATACAGATAATATCACCATTAATAATGATAAGACCTCGGGAAGCAAGAGGCGGTGGAGGGAGCTTATTTAAGGGAGGTGATATGGAGGAGAAAGGGGGGGGGATGTTTTTGGAGGGAAAGAAACGAATTCTGCACAAGTTAGATTGAATTGTCAGATTGAATTGTCTGGGAAGGAGTCTCTGTTCTTCTTGGAAATCTGGGCACGGGGGTAGAGGAGACATCCTCTGGGTCTGGGATTGTTCCTGGATTGGCTGGGAGGACTTGATTGTTTCAGTGAACTGTTTAACTATCCACAGCATCGCACAACATCAGCATCACGGAAGGAGAGCCACCATTAAAATCATCAACTGCGTTCCAGGTATTTCTTTTAGGTATAGAATTGTTTCTCAATTAAATTTCATTGTAAATTTTCATTGAAATACATTACTGCTGAATATATACTTAGATTAATATATGTCTGAAATTAAATGACTGTGTATGGAACCCTACAATAACCTTCACTCTGGGTGGAGTTTCTCCAAACGATTTCTGGGTCTTGGAGATCTCATGTGTTCTAGCTCCTCCACAAAATTTCGAAGCTAGAGCACATTCGATGCTACCCAAAAATCAACACTCCCTCTTAGCGAGGAATGTACTCTAGCAATACTTCTCACCAGAAGCATCACCCTGATCCACGACATTGGTCCTCTTCCCTGCTGATGCTCGGCCTACTTCCCCTCATCCACTGCGCTGCTGCAATCTCTACTGCTGTCCATGACTTTACCATTGTCATTGCTACATCTGTACTGCAGTTCCCTCTCAAAATGTTGCATCATGCTGCCCATAACACTGCTACTGCTAACTGTTGCACTGCAACTCAGTTGCTGAGAGTCAAGCAACCGAAAGACATCCCAAATACTGACATACTGGTCAGTCTAGATGCACCTTGACGTTGAAGCTTCCTCTGTTGATAATCTGCTTTGTCCCTTTGATGCTAATGCGCTGCTGCTGCTCTGCACTGCGCTGCACCACTGTGCACTGCGCCGCTGCTGCTGCCTCTGCTCTGCGCTGCTTCAGACTTTGGTGCTCTAGCTCTGCCACTGTCGCTCCATCATCCCTTGCACTAACTAACTTGTCATTCTGCTACTGTTATTAAGGGCTCTCGTAGCCGTATGTGATCCAAGAGTTTGGGAACCTCAAGGATCCAGCCCTACGCTATAGCTTCAATCTATAACTCCATATCGCCCCACCTTTTAGGTGCATGAGCACTCATGGCGCAATCATCGTCACCCTCCTCATCAGCTTGAGCTGGAGCAACCTTCGAGTCAGATTCTTCTTTTCCCTTCTTCTTTAGAGGGAATTGCGTGGCAAAATGTCCCATTTCCCCAAATCTGAAGCATCTGACCTTCGAGAGGTCCTTTTTCTTCCTTCTTTGCTGCCATTGTTGTCCATTTGATGCGAGAGCCACATCTTCCTCTTCCTCCTTCTTGACTTTTACCCCTTTACCGCTCCTTCCCGCCTTGGTCCACCGTCTGATCTCTTCTTGTCGAAGAGCTGCCCACATCTCCTCCCATCTAGGAAGAGTAGCCTTGCCCAAAATGCTTTGGACAAAGTTTTCCCAGTCTTCAATGACTGCATTTAGGGCAGTCCTGACCATAAATCCAACATCTAGTGTAGCCCTTATAGAAGCTAACTGATCTCGGATCCCTTGCAATCTGATAAGGAAGGGATAGATCTCTTCTCCCTTCTACATCTGAAACAATCTAAGCTGATTCTCAAGCAACATCTTCCATTGGACGAAAGATCCCTCGTACAAAGTGGTCAAGGCCACCCACATTTCCTTTGCTATGTTCCTCAACAATGTGTGGGATCACATGATCCTTGACTCCATCCATGATCATGTGCTTTGATTTTGCTTGAGCCTCCGCGTACTTCTTGAGAGGATCAACATCTATCGGAACAAAAATCGTGTTCAAGGCATGATGCTTGATGCGACGTTCATCCAAAACTGCTAGGATCCTGGCTTTCTAGATGACAAAGTTGGATGCTCCGTCCAACCTGTCCTAATCCCTCAGTCCATTCACGTCCATCTTTGCTCAACTAAGTGTCGAACAAGTTCCTTTCTCCCTCTTTCGCTGCTGTCCTAGAAAACTCGGATATAGATTTCTTGGGCGTTAGAAATCCTCTAAGGAACAAGCTCCCTCTGAATCTCGATTTCCTTTATGGAAATCCTTCTGCCAACAAAATGTCGAATCACTCCTCTCTAATCTCTGTTTGATGCTGATCAACACTGGATCTAGAATTCTTAGCAAGAAATATTCTGAGGAACTGATTCCCTCTACTTTTCTTCTGCCCCACTAGACACTGTTCTGCACCAACATAATCAACGTCCCACCAACAACTTCAGTTAAAAATCTGCACTGCACCTCCAGCCATGGCAACCGAAAAACTTAGACTCAATAGCCTCTGCGCTAGCCCAACAACCATTGCACTGTCTTCTGCAGCTACAACGTTAGCCTCTGCGTGAGCCGTACCAGGTGACTGCCCCATATCGCCCCACCTTTTAGGTGCATGAGCACTCATGGCGCAGTCATCGTCACCCTCCTCATCAGCCTGAGTTGGAGTAGCCTTCGAGTCAGATTCTTCTTTTCCCTTCTTCTTCAGAGGGCACTATGTGGCAAAATGTCCCATTTCCCCACATCTGAAGCATCTGACCTTCGAGAGGTCCTTTTTCTTCCTTCTCAGCTGCCCTTGCTATCCCTTTGATGCGAGAGCCGCATCTTCCTCTTCCTCCTTCTTGACTTTGATCCCTTTACCGCTTCTTCCTGCCTTGGTCCACCGTCTGATCTCTTCTTGTCGAAGAGCTGCCCACATCTCCTCCCAGCTCAGAAGAGTAGCCCTTGCCCAAAATGCTTTGGACAAAGGTTTCCCAGTCTTCAGCGACTGCATTCAGGGAAATCCTGACCATAAATCCAACATTTGGTGTAGCCCCTACGGAAGCTCGCTGATCTCGGATCCCTTGAAATTTGATAAGGAAGGGATAGATCTCTTCTCCCTTCTGCATCTGAAACAATCTCAGCTGATTCTCAAGCAACATCTTCCATTGGGCGGAAGATCCCTCGTACAAAGAGGTTAAGGCCACCCACCTTTCCCTTGCTATGTTCTTCTCAACAATGTGTGGGATCACATGATCCTTGACTCCGTCCATGATGATGCGCTTCGTTTTCGAGCCTCCTCATACTTCTTGAGAGGATCAACATCTACAGGAACAACAATCATGTTCAAGGCATGATCCTTGATGCAATGTTCATCCAACACTGCTAGGATCTGGGCTTTCTAGATGACAAAGTTGGATGCTCCATCCAACCTGTCCTGATCCCTCAGTCCATTCGTGGCCATCTCTACTCAAATAAGTGTCAAACAAGTTCCTTTCTCCCTCTTCCGTTGCTGCCCCAGTAAAACTTGGATCTGGATTTCTTGGGCGCTAGAAATCCTCGAAGGAACAAGCTCCCTCCGAATCTCGATTTCCTTTACGGAAATCCTTCTACCAACAAAATGTCGAATCACTCCTCTCTAATCTCTCTTTGTTGTTGATCAACACTGGATCTACACTTCTTGGCAATAAATATTATGAGTAACTGATTCCCTCTACTTTGCTTCTGCCCCACTGCACACTGTTCTGCACTAACATAATCAACGTCCCACTAGCAACTTCAGTTAAAAATCTGCACCACACCTCTAGTCACGGCAACCAGAAAATTGAAACTCAATAGCCTCTGCACTGGCCCAACAATCACTGTGTTGCCTTCTGCAGCTACAACATTACCCTAGCAGGTTGATGCAGGCTTTGCGTGAGCCTTCCCAGGGGACTGCATCACCCTTCCTCTGCTTCTTTGGTTCATAATTGCACTGTCTCTCGGGACAACTACTTTCCTGCAGCAAATTTCCTTCTTTTATTTCGCTGATGGTTTCAGTCCTCCTTGATCTGCAATTTCTCTGATACCATGTGAAATTTTTGAATCTAAAACAACAAAAATCCTACTGCAGTTAATTGATTTGCATTTCCTACTTGTGTTCTTAATTAACAAGTTATTTACAAAATTATTCAGTAAATAATAAGGCAAATACTCTGCAGCCTACACAAATATATAGATCAAGTACTGAAAAATAAATGAGACAATCACACAAAGGACACGCTTATTTTTGGACTAACCTCACCGAAAAAAACCAAAGCGGGAAAACTAGTGCAACAAATCTAAGGGTTTTTATTATTAAGCAACAGTTTTCTGAGTACAACTAGGGTGCCAAATCTAGCTCACCAACAGAGAAAGATCCCGACAGACAGATACAATAGTGAGTTTTACCTCACACTGCAAGTCCCGACTGATCTTCATCCGAACTGGCGAAACCCCAGCTCCCTCTGCATTGCCTCTACGCAGTAGATGCATAGGCCTGCGTGGGGATGGATGAGGACTGCGTCACCTCTTCTCTATGCTGATCTGCCTCTCGGAAAATTGAGTTTCAGCCCTCCCGGCTCAGAAACCCCGTTCTCTAGCAAAATTCGGACAATCCCTTGGAAGCTATGCACAGTGCCTGCATGAGCCCTCGGTGGGCCTGCATCACCCCTTCTGGGGACTGCGTCACCTCTCCAGGTGGCTATGCTACTTCCTCTGTTGTTTCTGCTGACTCTCTGCTATGTACTCTTGGTCCTCCGACCAATAACTGTTTTTGTCCCTCATTGATCTTATCTTCGTCCAAGCATTGCTCCATCAGAAGAATTCGATCTCCAGATTCACTCACTATGTGTGTTTTCCAATTGATCCTCAATCCTTCCTTTATACTTTTCCTGTTGAGAAATCAATGACCGTGATCAAATCCTTAATCAACGACTAAGATTAAAACATACTTGATCCTATTCACTTAGAAGCTTCTCACCCACATTTAAATTAATTCACTTTAATTATTTTAATTTCCTAAGTTTTAACTTAGGCTCTATTAAAAATAATTAATTATTTGAATAAGTTTCACTTCGGGTGGAATTTCTCCAAACGATTTCTGGGTCTTGGAGATCTCATGTGTTCTAGCTCCTCCACAAAATTTCGGAGCTAGAGCACATCCAATGCTACCCAAAATAAACACAATAACATTAGTAAAACAGTGGAACATAAAGGAACAACAGAAAAAAAGCATACACAATAGAGACACCAGGAGTTAGGTTAATGACCATAGCAAAACCCATCCAAATTCTTCTATTGGATATTCATCAAATTTTTAGCGGGGATTTAAAGTACAAGGAGAATGAAACATCATCATCAAACACATCAAGCCTCCTAGGTCCAATCCAAGTTAGTTCATAAATTCGTTTGTGAACTGAATGAAATATAGAGCTACAGCCACATCATTGTTTACTAGAAACGTACATCAAAGGTATATTGTTTGTCCATGCCATACAAGGGTTTCTTCCATTAAGGCCACTGCTATCACTATCAAAATCATTGATATATATATATATATATATATATATATATATATATATATATATATATATAGGGTTCCTCAAGGTCATTTCCTATATGTCCTTCAAAGCTGCGATTATAAATCATATCGTATGTATCATAGAAAATCTATGTCATATTTATTGTAGAAGAGCACTATCAAATGCAACATAGAAGGTCACAGTCAAGTGTGCCATAGAAGATCACTGTCATTGGAGCACGGTCATAGATCAATGTTACATGTCGTAGGGACTGTCATGAATATCAAGAGGTGTCACTTATTAAAGAACACAATCACTGTCAAATGTCATCATTACTGAAAGTGCAAGGTCACTGGAATATTACTGGATAAAGACTGAACTATAACATCACAAATATAGGTTACGCACCTTTATTATTGTCATCATATATCAAGAGTTATACATCATGTGTTATTGCCATCAAGATATTAAGGTCACTGATGATACATAGCCATATGTAATATGTCAAAGATAACCATTGTCACAAGTGTCATAGAAGACCTCTGTCATGTGACATCATAAGAGAAAATCTAACTATTATCGAGGTTGCTAAACTTCATAGATAATAAGGTTTGTCGTAACTAGGATCATATATATGAATTACTGGAATCATATTACTAATATAAATAAGAGTGAGCTTCTTATAAGACACTGAATAGGATTCCAAAGCCACATATTATGAAAATGTGCGAGAGTCACAAAAAATGGTTTGGAACACAATAATTGATTGCCATAAAAACTTGCCACATAGAATCGACCAAACCGCAGTGATAGTTATATAGCGTGTGTCGAGATTGTAGAAATATAAGCTTGTCCAGACCATACATACCTTATAGGACGATAAAAGCTTGTTTATACAATCTTGTATATGATATTGCATTAGCATATGTGATCTGTGTCTAAGGTGTATGTATACAATACGAAATTGTAGATCAGATCCTATACAAAATTGTAGATCAAAGAGCATACCAAATTGAAGACCTTATACCATGTGATATTGTAGATCATGCCAAACGATGATTTCAGACCAAGCCAAGAGAAGTTGCAGACCATGCCAAACGAAGATTGCAGAGAGATCCGAATTTTTTTCATGTGAAAGTGACTAGCACGCTTGGGTATTTATAGTTGTTTCAATGTGTGAAAGGTGTTAAAATTATGCAAATGCGGTGAAATTCCACCTTGGACAGCTAATATGACAAATATTATGATTTCATTGAATTCCTCTCTTCGAGAGGACCAAAATCGACCTAAAGATTGCCTCATTTGGACAAGCAGAAGTTGGTTTTTGAATTTATGTACCCACTCATGTATATTGGATTAGGTTGGCCCTATGCACATGTACCAATGGACAGGTCGGCCTCAACATGAAGTGGACCCTCATAGAAACCTATAAATAGAAGAGACCTCAAACTCATTTGGACACATTGATCAGGCCATCTTCTCTTCTCTTCTATTGTCTTGGTTCGTATAGGTTTGACGGAGAAAGTTCTCACAAGGGTCTGAATCTACAGGGTCGAAGCTCACACGAATCTAGGGTTTCTGTTTCTCAGACGCTCGTACAGAACTGGATAATTTCGTCCATGGACGCACGCACAAAGTGGTCAAGGGTGCGTTCGGGAAGCCTTGGATGCACACACAAAAGCCTGAAGGGAGCATCCAAGGTTTCGGGCAGTCTCGTCCCCAGATGCACGCACAAAGGGGTCAAGAGTGCGTCTGGGAAGTCTCGGATGCACACACAACAACGTGAAGGGTGTGTCTGGGGGTTTGAGGCATATTGGAGTGTATTTGTCCGCAAATGCACACACAGAGTCCACTAGGGAGTGTCCAGGACTGTCATAGACGCTCGCACAACTCCTACTCCATGCGTTTGGGACTTAAAGATGAAAAATTCAGAACTACGAAGATTATGTTTAATGACAACAATGTTTAGCAGTAGGCTACAGACTGTGAGAGTACATTACAATCCTCAGAATCAGGGTTTTGATGTTTAGGTTCATTTCATGGATGTTCTAGTTTCTGTGAAGATATGGATCATTGTACTCTCTTTTGTTGAACCATTTGATGACAATATATTAGAAGAAGAATTTGCAAGGGTTTTCCCCATAGTGGGTTTTTCCCTGGTCTCCGACTAATCCTGGTGTCTCTATGTGTGCATGCTTTTCTTCTCTTGTTCCTTTATGTTCCGCTACATTGATGATGATGATATTGTTGTTTCTACATGGTTGCATATGATGATGTAAAACTGAATAATGTTATGATGTTATGGGGTGAACTTAATGTGTTAATGAAGAAATGCAATTATCAAAGCGAAGAACAATATAGCCCTATGAAAAATTTAACAAAATTTCGTGTCCATATGGGAGGCCGACATGAAGAATATGTAGCCAACTTAAAACTTTGGAGGGAATTGATAAATTTGAATTATCATTAAATATAATTTCACACGTGTCTTAATAATTTCTTGCCCATGACGTAATCAAATTAATATATCTCTTTTATTCAATTGGATTCTTCTTTGGGGCATAATGGCTTTCAAAAGGAAATTCATCCCAACGCTGCCCAATTTTCAACATCAAATAACACTAATTCTGGCTTGCACAGGGGTCATTGACCGAGGCTTGTGCAAGGGAGGAGAGATAAGAAGATTGAGAGTGATAAGGGTTGGAGAAATAAGAGAGATCCAAAGGTGATTTTTGTTGCGAGAAATTTGGGAGGCCTTGAGGGAATTTGGAAGCATTCTACAACATTTCTCCTGTATTGTGTATTGGAGGACAAACTGGACAACTCGTACTAATTTGGGGGTCACCAGAACTTGTGGATTCAGGCCAAACCCTTTCTGGGTTTTTAAGGGTTTATTGAGGGGATGCTCCATTTAATTTTGCAAAATTTTTTGAGCACATTTGAGGGTTGAAACTCCCATCCTTTTACAGTTGCAGACAAAATTTTCTGGGCCAGTGCAAAGATTATTGGGTGAAGTCATTCTAGCGCTTGGGCATCACATTATCACCTGGGTTTTTGCCTATATTTCTAACGCAAGCCTAGTGCATGTTTATGTTATTCACTTAATATTTCCATTAGGAATATTACAGTTCTATTAGAGCATTTTCTTGTCCAACTATGGACACAAGAGCATGTGATGCCCCACCATTTTGGTGGAGCAGTCTACTACAGGGGCATAGGCAGAGGAGGAAGAGGGGGTCATTGTAGAGGACGCAAGCTTGATCCCTTTTCAGATATAAAGGCCGAGAACACCAGAGAGAGTGATATTTGGGTAGAGGAACACCTGGAGAACGAGAGGGGACCTGAGTAGGGTGGCAGTAGAGTGAGCAATAAGACTCTGGAGGAGTTGGTGAGACAGAATAGGGAGATGATCAATGTGGTGAATAGAATGATGGGGCACTCATACAAAATCAACAGCGTCGAACCAACCAAATTTATGGCAGTTTCAGGATCGGAGAAGGGATTCAGGATCGGAGAAGGGAGCCACGCGCATGAGCATACAAACTAACAACCCAACATGCTTGTATGTGGATAGTCTGAATGCCCCACCATGCATGTATGTGGATATTTTGAACACCCCACCATGCCTCAGTTCGTAGATGAACCTTAAGAGAGAGAGAGAAATAGACACACTTGAAGATTTGGTGAGGCCTTTCGCTACAGGGGTTGAGGAGTACAATGGGTTAGACCCATGATTCAGAGGGACATCTCACTTTGGGAGTTTATTCACCTTAAAGAGAGGCACAAAACTGGAGTTGGGTCATCTCATAGAGGGGGTCAATAGAATTAGAATAAGGACACACAAAAGTTGGCAGGGAAGATTACACTTCTATACTTTGATGGGTCAGCCAAGAGTTCAGCCAGGGTGTGGGTACAAAAGATGGACACTTACCTTCATCTTAACCTCATGTGAGAGCTAGATGCTATTTTCTTTGTCACGTTTCACTTGGATGGAGAGGTGCGGGAGTGGTGGTACGATGAGCTGATTACATTGGGGCATGCCAAGATCATATTTTACGCTAAGTTTACAAGGAGGTTGGTTGAGAGATTTGACTAGCAAGATCTTGAGCCACATTTTTGGGAGTTGGCTAACCCTAGATAGATTGATAGTGCTGAGACATATAGTGATGAGTTCCAGAGACTAGCTATGATGGTCTCTGATATTTAAGAGGTAAGGTTGAACATGTTGTTCATCAAGGGATTAGCAAAGCCTTTGCGTGGTTGGGTGAGAGCATATAGGGCTACATCTCTATAGGATGTTATTGGCCGAACCAGGGACAAGATAGATGTGGTTCTGAAGAACAGAGTTACAACACCTCCTAGGCCTACCTTTCCCTAGAAAGGTAAGTACATCAGGCCTCCTCAAAAGGAGTGGAACGGACGTGGATAGTTGGATGATGAGACCAGAAGAGACCTCGGTAGGAGGAAGTTGTGCTTCTCATGCCAGGAGCTGTGGACACCAGAGTACAAGTGTACCAAGGGCAAGGTCCACTATATAGATATGTTCTTGGACATTGAGCCATATGCAGATGAACAAGGGCAGACAGGTGGAGAGGAGGAGCACCATGATGATGAGGGGCAACTTTCTTTCTAGGGGATTAGGGAGGCGCTATAGCCTCAATTGGAGGAGTTCCGAAGTACACTTCGGGTTAGAGGCACAGTTCACGGGTAGCGTGTGATGGCTCTAGTAGACAGTGGGGCCACCCACAACTTCTTTGATGTGTAGTTGGTAGAGAGGCGTGGGCTGCAAACATGAACCTTTGATGGCTTTTCAGTTTTGGTTCTAGGAGACCGGACTATGCAGTGCACTCGTTATGTCCCTAAGATCACATTGACGATTGGGAACTATTCAATGACAAATCATTTCTTTGTGGGGGACGTGTCAGACACTAATGGTGGTGTTCGGCATTCAGTGGCTATATTCCCTTTGGCAGGTTACTACAGACTATAAGGCGTTGGAGATGGAGTTTATGGGGTAGAACGGGACGAAGGGGTGTTGCGAGGCACGCATACCTACCCACCTCAATTTGTGACAACTAACAGGATGGAGGAAAACCGATGCAAGGGAGACATGGTGTGGGTTGTGGAGTTGAGGATATTCGAGACAGGATCGGGATCATGGGAGCCACATCCGAACATTCTAGCCGTGTTAGAGAGGCATCCAAACATATTTGGGGACATTCCATCAATTCGTCCACCAGACCGGGGGTTTGCACACACCATTGAGTTGGAGGAGGGCATGCATGCGGTCATTATCATTCCATATAGGCATCCCAAGGTGTACAAAGAAGAGATCGAGCGAGCTATACAAGAGTTTTGGGCTCTGGGCCATGTTATTGCTCAAACTAGTAGGGGTCCTAAAAGGGGATCCTTGAAGGGCTACCACTAGGTCAAGGGCAACAATGGAGAAATAGCTCACTGTCACCTCGGATAAGGCTCCCTACTCTTTACGAACTTTCACCGATGGGAGGAGACCCGTTATAATAAGGATCACAAAATTGAATAGAGGAATGATAGGATGAGAGGTGATCCTAAAAGCCTATTCACAAGAGAGGCTCAGATATATGCCTTTCTTGCTTTGAAAGCAAGGTGAAAGGTTCTATAAGAAGGGCTTAAGGGAATTCTAAAAGCTAGGGTTTTAGTATATGACTTGTCAGGAATATGCTTAGCTCCTAAAATCCTTGTGGAAACTTGGCTTCCAAGTGGTCTTTGTGAAATTGGCTTCAATAAGTTGTGGGACCACATGGGACCAAGTGGACCCGAGGTTAGGTCAAGGGAATGGGGTTGAGAAATCAATGATTTTCTTGACCTAATCAGGGAGGAGAAGGGGGACCAAGGAAGAAATTTTCATTGAAAGTTAATGCAATGATCCCAGTGAGGTTTCTAGCCTAAGGAAACCAAGGGCAAGAATCAGTTTTCGAGCTAGGGCTTGCGATATTTGAAGATCCCACCGCCAGAATCTCATGTAATTTGGAGGGCTTCTTGAGGACACACCAGCATAGTTGTGGACCAAAAATCGAAGTGCTTGGATGGATAGATTGTGAGATAATCTAGCCATCCAAGCACTTCGATGGGGCAGGTGGGAAAATATGTAGGCTAGTCCTAGAGAAGAGGGGAAGGTGAAAGAAGCAATCTTTGAGGTGATCACATATGGAGGGCCAGTGCCTAATCCTTTGGGGAGATTGGAGTCAAGTAGAACTATGACTATGGAAATTGAATTTTCTATGTCAAGTAGGCCTCAAAGACAACTTCGCATAACATTAGGGCAACAACAAAAGCAGCTTCAAGGACTTTATACTTCATTTTGCAAAATAGATGGATTATCAAGATGAATTTCAACCATGAAGCATCTCTACGAACATTCACTTGTAATACATGGCCAATAAATGAAGCATCACTATCTATAAACACAATTTCCACAACTTCGCATAAATGGATGCAGTAAATTAGCCCTAGTATAGCAAAATCCTAGCAACAATGTATGTGACAAAAAGAAAGAATAACATTAAATTACACTTACATGTATTAAGAGTATATATAACCATCAAAACTTTTCCAATCAGGAAGATCACAAGCTACTTATGAGAAAAGTGGGTAAATATACTCGAACGGGAGGTCATGAAAACACCAACAATCTTGGTTACTGTAGAACTGTTACCTGCACATATCCAAGACTAAACCCATGGGGAAGCATGTTTGTACGGTGTCTTATGATCACCCATGCTTGATGTTAGGCGGTAAAAATCAATAGGAAAATAAATGTTATGCAAATTTGATCTAAATGCAACTAATCTACCATGAGAAATATCATATGATGTTAGTTCTAATGAGAAAATGAGCATGTAATGCATCCTACCCTAACATGCATATGACAGAGCTAATATTAAGTGTAATCATAAAGCTAGTGCAACCAACATATCATCAAATCAATATAAATATACCTGCCTATATAATTACTAATGTAGCTAATCCCAAAGCAAATGAAAACCAAAACAAATGGAAGATGACATGGGCAGGAGGTGGGAAGATATGATTTCCATGTGAGGTGAGAGGAATCCCTAAGAGAAGGAACATGAGTTAATCTAGAAGTGCAGGGCCTTCCCTCTAACCACAAAATGGTGGAATGAAAGATCACCCTCAAGAATTCATTATCACAATCATTGTTTATAATATTCTGCTTTGTAGATGCCACAAGGTCGTGATGAGAGGGGGGCGAAGGGTGAGGGAAGGAAGGAGTGCAACAAATAGGTTGCTCACAGTGATGGTCACATTGGAGAGGGGAGGTTATGGAGTGATCATAATCATGAGGGTGTGTCAAAGGAGATAAATTATAATCAATGAGGGCCTCTTCCTTGACACTATAATTGGAAGGGGGAAAGGGCTCACTCCCACTTGAGATCATATGACAAGGGGTGAGGGAATCACTCGATGAAGACTCAAGATGATGACCAATAGGAAAATCAAAGGGGAGGATGAAGTATTGTATTCAATGGGCTTTTCTTCCCCAAAATAATAACTTGAAGGTTGAAGTGATTTGAACATAGAATCATACTCCAAAGAGGTGGGCGTTGTTGTAAGTGTAACATCATTTTATTTTTATGTGTATTTGTTGAAAAAATAGAAAATAAAATAAATATATATAAGAAAAAGAAAATAAAAAAATAAAAAATAGAAAAAGGGATATAAAAATATGTTATAAAAAAAATGATGATAAAAAAGGAAAAAATAAAAAAAAGAAGAAATAAAATCCCTAAGAATAAATCAAATATATGTGCGCCAGCCTAAATGCTGCATTCGATACTTTATTAATAGATTTTGTTTAATTGCCATTAAATGCGATTAACAATTGTAATAAAGTTTTTGAATATACGTTTTTTCGTCTTGTGGTATTAATCGCACAATAATGGACTGCTAAGATCCTCTCTGCCCAATCAACGGTGGAGAAAGCAATTTGCTCCCCCCCCCCGGCCTTTCTGACCTTTAACAAAGGGGGGGGGGGGGGTTCCCAAAAGCAGTCTCATATGAAACCGCCTGTGCAATGTGCTGGCGCCCGGTGCGCTCGTAAACGCCTCTCTCTCTAACCCCCTTTTGAAAACTACTTACCGCCAATCGCCCCCACTGAAATTCACCGATGACCATCGCCGAAACCGCCCACGTACTTATTTGACCATTCCTGCTCCTGCCACATCCACTTTGTTGTTGCCACATGTCCGTCGCCTGTTATGTAGTTCGATTCGTTTCCCAATCACAATCATTTCCGCCATAAATGCCCCGCGCCATATCAAACATCCAAAACGATTAATTCGCCCTCTATATAAAATAAACCTGTCATTGCCTATTACTTCTTTATGCAGTCTATTTGAAGAAATTGAACACCCAAGCTCTAGCATAACTAGAGCAACCTAGCCCACAGCACTGTGCGAGCTCGCCAATTTCTTGGTAAATAATCATTTTTTGTCCTTGGTTTCTTTTCAAAATGTCTTCAAAGGGAAAGTCTAAGATGACAGAGGAGAATCCAATGCTCCCGCCTGTCATAGACATGGATAAAATAAACTCGTCATTGCCTATTACTTCTTTACATAGTCTATTTGAAGAAATTGAGCAACCAGGCTCTAGCATAACTAGAGCAACCCAGCCCACAACACTGTGCGAGCTGGCCAATTTCCCAGTAAATAATCATTTCCTATCCTTTGTTTCTTTTCAAAATGTTTTCAAAGGGAAAATCTAAGATGACAGAGGAGAATCCAATGCTCCCGCCTGTCATAGACTTGGACCATTTTCCCCTAGTCGACCAAGAGTATAATATTTCAGAGACACAGTGTGAGTTTCATTTATATGAATTACGTAATTGGATGAAGCAAAAATTCATTGACCTTAGTGATGAATTGAGTCTGTGGGATTCTTTCCTGTCTCTATTCATATTCCCACAAACTCACCGTTTTCCTGAATTCATGTCCTGGTGTCAGTTTAGCTATATTCCCACCAAAGGTTGTTTTTGCACAAAATAATGACGTCCTTTTCACAGTTACAGCCAAATCTATTTGTCAAATGATGTAGATTAAATACTCAGATTCCCTACATACTTTTTCTGTAGAATCCCTCATGGATCTATACAAAAACATTACTTTCCCAAAACAAGCCATGATCTTTGAGATATTTCTGCCAGAGAATGCTGAATTGCCTAGAACCAATCCACCTTACCCAGCATCAATGTTTCCAGAGATGACCAAACAAATAATTTCCATAATTTCTTGTTTGTTAGGTTATCAGTTTGATCAATGGGTTGATGATACCATCCTAGGATTTTTGTCAGTGTTTTCTGAAGATGAGAAAACTTCTATCATTTTTAATTATAGTGAGTTCTTAGCAGAGACTATCCATGATCAGTTCATGAAGATTTCAACGAAAGGAACTTTCAAAGATGCATCCCTCCTTGTATATTTGTTTTTATTTTATCAGTCACACATGTTTTTGTTGGGATTTTGGGGTAGCATCGAATGTGCTCTAGCTCTAAAATGTTGTGGAGGGGTTAGAACACATGAGATCTCCAAGACCCAAAAATCATTTGAAGAAATACCACCTAGTGTAAAAGTTTTTCAAATAATTAAATTTTTTTAATGGGGACCCTAAGTTTTACTTAGGGAAAATGAAAAAGTGAATTAATTTACACATGTGGTGAGAATGTTCTAAGTGATGTGGATCAAGCTTTCACTAATCTTAGTCGTTGATTAGTGATTAGATCATGACCGTTGATTTCTCAATGAGAAAAGTATTAAAGGAAGGCTTGGGGTTAGTTGGAGAACACACACATAGTAGCGGCACTTGAGCTAAGTCGAAATTCTGGAGTGCGGTTTGCTGAGAATTTTCAAGTGAGCTTGCAGTGCTAGTGGGGGAATATCGGCAAGGGATGTTCTGATCCGAGGCCGAGAATAGATACATCAGAGAGGCAATATCATACTAGGCAATGCGAAGGTCAGCAGGAGGGACGCAACCCAGCCAAGCCGACGCAGAGACCATGCAGAGAGTGACGCAGAGGCATTCAGAGTGACACAAGGGCAGTCTATGTGCTGCGTAGAGGCTACGCTGGGCTAGAGGGGCTGATGCAAAGGCTGGAGGAGTTGCATTGAGGGTTCCAGTGGGTTAGAAAGGGCTTGTATTCAATAATTCCTAAAGGGTTTGAATCAACTATATTTTCTGTCTCCGAGTGATAAGGTACTACTATTGTGAATTTCTCTGTGGGGAAAACCACCACTGGTGCCATAGATGCAAAGAGTTGTTGCACCGGTTTTTCTGCATTGGGTTTTTTCGGGGACATTTGTACGAAAAATCACGTGTCCTTTGTCATATGTGCGCTATGCTTCAGTAAATGATCTGTAATTGTGTAGGTTGCTAGTTGTGTTTATTTCGCTATTTTCTAAAAATAACTTGTATAATTAAATCACAAGTAGGAGAAGTAAATTAAGATACTGCAGTAGGGTTTCTGTAATTTTGTATTTAGAATTTTTCACATGGTATTAGAGCATTGCAGATCAAGCTGAAGCCATCAGCAAGGGGCTAAAGATTTTTGCAGCAGGAAGGGCAGCTGAAGCAACACAAATACGGGAGAAGGTAGCGCAACGCTAGGAGGGGTGAAAACCCAACAGAAGGGATGCAGAGCCTGTTTGCTCATGCAGAGGTTGACGCAGGCCCTAGTGGGTGACAAAGAGCTTGTCAGGATCACGCTGGGCTGACGCAGTCCGAGTCGGAGAGACGTTGTGCCAGTTGCCGGGGCTTGAAGTCCAGCTTCTGATCTTCAAAGTTGCTCGTGGGGCATCAGTTTTGTTGGTACATAACAGTGCCTAGCAAAAAGGTGACAACGTAAAGGGAAACAATCCCTCAGCAGATTTTTGGCAAGAAATCTGAGATTCGATTAGGAGGGTGATCATAGAGGGCTGATTCGACAAAATTGGCGGAGGATTTTTGGGATGGAAATCAATCGTCAAAGGGTACAATTTCACTAAAGGGTTTCTATCACCAAGAAACCCAGATCCGATCTTCTATTGAGTGCAGCAGTAGTAGAAGGGAGAAGAGGACCTGTTTCGACTGTTTGAGCAGAGATGGCCCCGTATGGACTGAGAGATCAGGATAGGTTAGACGGTGTGTCTAACTTTGCGATCTAGAAAGCTAGAATCTTGACAGCCCTGGAGGAGTATGGTATCAGAGACCATGCAACAAATTTCCTAGCTGTGCCGATCGATGCAGATGCTTTGAATAAGTTCAACGAAAATTAGGTGCGGGCTAAGCACTTGATCATGGATGGAGTAAAGGATGACGTGGTCCTACACATTTTCGAGAAGAAGACGACAAATGAAGTGTGGACAACTCTGACCATGTTGTATCAAGGTAGCTCCGTCCAACGGAAGATGCTTTTGGAGAACCAGATGCAGATGTTCCAAATGCACAAGGGAAAGGAGATCGATCCCTTCCCCTTCAGATTGTAGACTATCCGAGACCAACTGATTGCCATGGGGGTGACTTCGGATGATGGGCTCATGGTGAAGACTACCCTGAATGTAGTCACCGATGAGTGGGAGACCTTTGTCCAAAGTATCTTGGGCAAAGCACAACTCCCAAATTGGGGAGACATGTGGGCAATCCTTCTACAGGAGGAGATCTGGACGGTGACCAAGAGGGAATTCAACAGCAGAGGAGTCGAGATAAAGAAGGAGGAGGAGGAAGATGTAGCCCTAGCATCTAAGGGACAATGACAGCAAGGGAAGAAGAAGAAGGACCTATCCAAGGTCTAGTGCTTCAGATGTGGCAAACTTGGACACTTCGTCAGTACTTATCCTAAGAGGAAGGACAAGGAAGCTTTAGATTCCAAGGCAATAGCAGTTAGAGGGGAAAATGGCAGCGAAGATGATGTGGCCATGAGTGCTCATGTCCCTCGAGAGAAGAGGTGGGGCGACATAGATCTGTAGATTGAGCTACAGATGGTGAGGCAAGATCCTTGAGGTGCCTCAACTCTTGGATCACATATGAGCTACAGGAGCCGTAAGACAGTAGCAAAATGACTGGAGCAGTGGGTGCAGAAGATCATGGAGAAGCAGAGGCAGTGCTGGTACGCTGGAGAGAAGAGTAGTGCAGTGCAGTGGTAGCAGCATCGTGGAAGCAGCAACGTAGAGGCTGATGGGACTTCAACAATGCAGAGGGGCAGTGCTTACGCAGTGTAGAGCAGCAGCAGCGCAAAGGCTTCAGAGGGGTAGCGCAGAGAAGTAGCAGAGGGTGCTTCAGTGATGAGATGCAACCAAACTGAATTATCTGTCAGTTTTTGGGTGTTTGCCCTTCAATTTCTCACTTCTCAGCGACTGAGTTGCAGTGCAGCAGTTAGCAGTGGCAGTGATATAGGTAGCATGATGCAGTAATTTGAGAGGGAGCTGCAGTACATATGTCGTAGTGACATGGGAAACATTACAGAAGGTAGCAATGCAGTGGATGGAGTGTAGCAGGCCAAGAATCAACATCGCGGGGACCAATGCCAAAGATCAGGGTGATGCTTCAGTGGTGAAGTGTTACTAGAGCACATTCCTTGCTAAGGAGTGTTGAGATTTTGGGGTAGCATCGGATGTGTTCTAGCTCTGAAACTTTGTGGAGGGGTTAGAACACATGAGATCTCCAAGACCCATTAATCTTTTGGAGAAATTCCACTTGGTGTAAAAGTTATTCAAATAATTAAATTTTTTAATGGGGACCCTAAGTCTAACTCAGGGAAATTGAAAATTAAAGTGTATTAATTTACACCTATGGTGAGAATGTTCTAAGTGATGTGGATCAAGTTTTCTCTAATCTTAGCCGTTGATTAGTGATCAGATCACGACCGTTGCTTTCTCAACGAAAAATTTATTAAAAGAAGGCTTGGGGTTAGGTGAAGAACACACACAGAGTAGCAGCACTTCAGCTAAGTCGAAATTCTAGGGCGTGGTTTGTTGAAAACTTTCGAGTTAGCTTGTAGTTCTAGTGAGGGGAAAATCAACAAGGGATGTTCTGATCCGAGGTCGAGAATACATAATCAGAGAGGTAGTACCGTACCAGACAGCACATAGACCAGCAAGAGGGACGCAACCTAGCCAAGCTGAAGCAGAGACCACGCAGAGGGTGACTCAGAGGCAGTGCAGAGGCCTTCAGAGTGATGCAGGGGCAGCTTGTGCTGCGTATGTTGGAAATACTGAGAGGGGGGGTGAATCAGTATTCCTTTCAATTAGAGCATTAGTTAATCTTCAATTATTATCAGTGTTTGTACAATGATAGCAGCAAACAAGAGGAACACAAATGCACACAGTTTTTAAGGTGGAAACTCACTCCGGGACAAAAACCACCTAATGCTTTTCTAATAATTCTTTAATATTCAACTCCAATTGAAAATAAAGCTCCAACTTCCTAGAATCTAGAAAAGCATTCTTCTCCAGCTCCCACTGGATGGATGCTCCAACGCCCGAGATTCTTCAGTAGTCAATTGAACGGATGCCCCAACATCCAATGAGCTACAACTCACCCTAGCACCACCCTACCACCTTGAAGTTTTCACAGGCTTGAACCTATTGATGACTTCATGCACCAGCCTAGCACCAGCCTACCACCCCATAGAAGAATAAAAGAAGAATGGAATCTCGTACTAGGGAAAATGGTCCACTTTACAATGATATAGAATGATGTAGAAGAAGAAGACACAATAGACCATAACCCCAACTATGACACAACCACCTAATAATGATCTTAGACCTCCCGACACTGCCTCTTCAACTCTTGGCAGATAGACACTAGTACAATTTTTACAATAATGTATTTACAATGACTTAGTGCAATGATACCTTTACAGTGACTGTATGCAGTGCTACCCACTTAAAGACTTCATGTGATGAACTTCTTGCTGCTGTTCTGCACCTTGATTGCTGCTCTTGTCATGCTACCCTCTGCTGCACCTTTCTTTGCTTTGTTTCCCTAGAAAGTCTAGTCCTTTGCAGCCCTTGACAACACATGATCTAGTTTTTTCTTGCCTTCTAGGAGCTTGATATTGAATTTGGTGTATCTCTGTTATTTCAGATCCCCAATATGTGATTTTTGGCCCTGTAG
Organism: Pinus albicaulis; assembly: GCA_034641835.2. Taxonomy (NCBI): domain Eukaryota; kingdom Viridiplantae; phylum Streptophyta; class Pinopsida; order Pinales; family Pinaceae; genus Pinus; species Pinus albicaulis. The sequence continues at coordinate 553,822,670 of CM076575.1, read as the reverse complement.
TATTTCTCTAAGTCTTCTTTCCAATGCCACAGGTTTGACCCAATTTTGATTCTTCAAGAGAGAGTTATGCCCAATCTCTCACAGTGCCTTAATTATGGATTGTTTCAGTAGAGCGAACTTGTACGACGTGCCACGTGTCATTGTTTCTTCATTCGACTCTGAAATTGATACAGCGAAAACTACAATCTGTGCACTATTCTCCACTATTTACAGAATTCCAATCCGATACTCAAAGAGAGAGTTATGACGACCTTACCAAGGTCACTTCTTTGAGATGAATTTCAGGAGCCTGCAAAAACACTGACTTCCACAGATCATATTTCCGAAAATATTGCGCACCTTGATTTGAAATTTTTACAGAAGCTTCCTCAGGATTTTGGCATCACATCATAAAATTTTCAGCTTTTGAACCTTTGTTGAAAAAAGTTAGAGCGAAAATTCCACAATGACCTGTTTCAGATAGCGAAATCCCTACATAAGGAGGATATGAGGATCACAATTTACATAAATGCTTAGGTTGAGAGGGGCTTCAACAAGTGAACGTGGGAGGGATTTTAGGAGCTTAGAATTTATTAATTATTGACTTTTCAATGACCCATTCAACAACCCCATGGGGTTTTAGCCCACTAACTGGGGTTACAAAATTCAAACATGAATATCTCTCAAACCGTGAAGAATTACGTGGCGTGCCATATATCAACGGAAACATCTTGACAAGTAGAAACCATATAAAGCATTCTTGACCCAGAATATAGTAATTTGGTAGGTCAAAATTCCCATGCAATATTGGGGTAGCCCCTGGTGCTGCTTGGGTTGACATCAATGACAATCACTGATCAATAGCGTAGAGGCTGCATTGGGCAAGAGGGGCTGATGCAGAGGCTGGAGAAGTTGCGCTGAGGGTTCCAGTGGGCCAGAAAGGGCTTGTATTCAGTAATTCTCGAAGGATTTGAATCAACCATATTTTCTGTCTCCGAGTGATAGGGTGCTATTGCCGTGAATTTCTCTGTGGGGCAAACCACTACTAGTGCCCTAGATGTATTCAGATATTTTGCTTAATAAATCAAACCCTCAAAGAGTTGTTGCACCGGTTTTCCCACATTGGGTTTTTTGGGGGACATTTGTCTGAAAAATAATGTGTGTCCTTTGTCATATGTGCGCTATGCTCTAGTAAATGATCTGTAAATGTGTAGGCTGACAGTTGTGTTTACTTCTCTATTTTCTGAATATTTCTGAAAATAACTTGTATAATTAAATCACAAGTAGGAGAAGTAAATCAAGAAACTGTAGTAGGTTTTTTGTAATTTTGTATTAAAAATTTTTCACAGTTTTCCATTCCACCGCAAAAATTAGATGAATTGGGGAATCCTCAATCTGTGATCCATTGGACTTCCCTGGTTAGAAAGTATACATGTGAATTCTCTTTCAATTATTACATAGCTCAATTTTTATATGCAGTTTCTTGTTTACTTAACTGTTATTTAATCCCTAGAATTTCTCCTGAAATTAAAAGGATTTTTCATATAAGTGAACAAACAAAGACAAGAGATTGGTATCTATATCAAAACTATACAGAGATCAGAGTGTATGGTTGTGAGCTTCCTCCATACAGGTTGCCCAAGTTTGTTCCTATCAGAATTTTTGCAATGGAATATATTAGACATGATAAATATGGATGAGCTACACTTTGTGTCAACTAAGAGAAAGTCCCAATTTAAAATTAAAACTCAAGTTCATCTGTAATGCCAGAACAACAATAAAGGGATCGGATCTCCTCTTAAAGGAAATTAAATTCAAACTGAGTTTCTCTTGGTCTTATGATCCCTTGGGGATCATTTCCAAGCTAAGGGTAGAACAAAAAACTACCCCTTATGCTCATACTCCTAGACCAGAGATTGAACAATATATGAATAAGGAGGAGTGACAAGAAAAAACTTTACAAGAAGTAGAAGAACACAGTTTTACTCCTACAGCATCTCAGACTCCAGTTCCCCAAGAAAAACACACAAAGGTAGTGAGGGAAACTGTTTCCCCTTCATTCACAGAGATCTAGAAAACATAGTTTGTGATGTACAAGAAGAAGAAAAATAATCCTCTCGAGGGCTCCTTTCTAGAATAAATCACACAGAAAACATTAGTCTTGACATGCCCTCATGCTACTGCCTTTCCTCCAATTGAAGAAATTTTTACAGGGTCACCACCAACTTCAGCTTCTCAAGAGTTATTGGGAACATCCCAAACAGGGGAATTAGCCCATGGATAGACTGAATCAAGCATTTTTGCTAGGTACAAGAAGATTAAGAGGAAAAATGAGGCATTAAAGGCTACTACTTACACAAAATTCTGGAAACAAACATCAACTTCTCAACACAGATCGCTTTCGGCCTTTGACACTGAAAAGGGGCTGATGCAAATGGCATTCCTTGAGCCCAAAGTTCCATTTCCCAATACTGTTGAAGGCTACGAGAAATCAATCTTTTCCTTTGATTCAAATGAAATTCATCCTATTGACCAGATTGATTTACATAAACAGGGCGGGGAATTGATTTATTCAGCTTTAACCAGTTCCGCTATATAGAAATCTAAGTTGCAAGTTTCATTGTGTAACATTTAGTCCCAGCGAAAGATGGAAAATATTTCCTCCCTAGCAATGGACACTAAAATAAAATCCTTGGAGGATCTAGTGATTAAATTAGGATATGATCCCAACAATGTTAAAGTTGCTGAGGAGATGATTAAGAAGAAAAACGCTGACATCCAAGCATTAAGAAAACAATTAAAACTTCCTACTACTGAAGATCCTCAAATTAAAGAAATTGGCGAGCTAGAGAAGGAAAAAGAGAACATGTTCAAAATCATAATTATAGAAGATGGAAACAAAATTGGAAATTTTGTTGAAAGAGAAAGAACAACAGACAACGCAAGCAACAATTATTCCTTTAGCAGCAATTCCCATTACAGGTATTTCAATAGCAGGGACTTCAACTTCACGAATCAGTACAACAGGAGAGACACAATGATTTGATCCAGCAACTGATCTAGCTAAGGCCATGGGAGATCTATCATTGAGGGGACAAGAAATTGAAAAATTGAAAGCACAACTTCATAACCTCTAAGAATATAAAATTAAGATTGACAATGCATATGTGGAATAAATCAAAAGAGTCGTAGGTTGACTCAAAGAATAGATACTTTGGAGAATGAATCAGCAATTGCTCAAACACTTGCACAAGACAAGGAAAACATATTGCAAGACAAATGAATACATGAAAGATTTATGGCCATTAATTGAAATTATGTTTGAACAAGAAGCATTACTAGAAAAATCAAAAGAACTAATAGCAGAGGTAAAGAAAGAATAGGGTAACAAATCAAGAGATGCAACAACATTAGTCAGGGGTCTCAATTCAAAAACAAAAGAAGATCTCGAAGAATATGACATAAATGACATAACTGAAACAATTCTGGGGGTTAGAAAGGTTCACATCAAAAGAAATTTAACGCTGCAACTTGAAAACAAATGTCACAATTTAGAAGCCATCCTCCAAAAATTTCAGAGAAATTTCAATGTGTTGCATCAAAAGTAGCTGCCAGGTTTAAGGGGAATTGGAGATAAGCTGATCACTCTTGAAGAATATTAGCGAAGGTTGTATTCAATTGTATTCAATAGCCACATACAAAGCCAAATTTTCCACGATCAAAGGAACAATTATAGGAAAAGGATTTCATTAAAAGTTTAACTTTTGACTTGTTAATTCAGCATGAGATAAAGCATTTGTTTGTATTCAAACCCACTTTTCAGAAGTACATTGATGTGGATGAAACTTACAAAAAGTTAATCAAAGCTACCATACCAGATGAGGAAAGATAGGACAAATCATGTTTACTCATTGACTGAGTCATAAAACAGGTTTACAACAATAATTCTGAGTTTCAGCAACAACAAGCATAATTGTAGGAAGAAATGGACAGATAGTCAAGGACAACAACTGAATAGCAGCTTTTCTAGCCTAGTCATTAACAAATGCCTCGAATTCAGTGCCAGACAACTACAACAGTTTTATTTTCCTATCTTACAGATCTATTTTTGTAAAACAATTTTGGAATATCATTGTAAACATATCTTGATATTTAATCAAGATATTTTAGACCAAATTGTATAAATACTTTGTAGAAAGAAGTATGATAGGTTGAATCATTGTGATAGACTTTGAGCAGACTTGTACCCTTGTAAGTTATTTTTAAGTAATACAAGGATTTTGGATTCATTTCAAAACAACTTGTGTCCTTTGTAAGTTCTTCTTTGTCAATTATTATCACTCTGTTTTTCTGCATGTGTTTTAAGTTTATGGGAGTTTGGGTAAGAATAGATTGAGTATCAATATTTCTAAAATCCCTTATGAAGTTGTAATCCATTAAAGAGATTAGTTTATGGGACTGTTTGTCTGAGATAACTCCTCTAGATTATTAAACACATATTGTTTGGTTGTAAAAGTATTTTGCATGCATCTACTGCATATGACAAGTTAAATAATCAATTTGATATTTAGAAAATCATATAAATTCTAAAGTTTCAACTTTACACATCTCATCAAAGCTAAATTACTGTTAGCAATGAAGAATCAACCTTTTTAAATACATCATCAGTAATTAAGAATTGCACCTGCTTTAAATAGTTTAGAACAAAACATTATAGATGCTTTGGCATAATTCCTGACCTAGAATTATCTACGGAGCTACAACATCAAATTGGCTTCGTTGCCTAGGAACGAAAATTTTGAGCTATTTTTCCTTGGAACAATGATTAATCTCTCCTTCTAATGGTGAATAAAAGGTCAGTAGGCTAAAATCTTTCACTTGGCGACTCCACATAATAAATCTGGCTTCACCAAAGCACACCAGATCTCACTCAGATCCTCATCTCTATTCTCCATTCTCAGATCCAGAGGGATTGGTGAGAATTGCCTCTTTGAAGAGAAGTTTAGAAGATTCATCTTCAACTTCTGCCTCATTTCCCCCTAAAATTGTTTCAAAGGTTGATCCTTTTAGTCCTGCATCAATCCCTCCTGAACAATTAGATCTACCACCAAAAGTGTTAGAACTTTTGTCCAAAGGAGTTGATCTGTAGTCAGGTCTTCTTGTTTACCAATTAGAGTGTTATCAAATTCCTAAAACTGTTTCAAAATCTCCCAAGTCAGAAATGGAACTAGGGATAGAATTTCCTGAATTAAAACCAAGTGATTATATCTCTTCTGTCATTCACACTTTTCCAACAACTACTAAAAAGACCTCAAGATAGTTTTTTTTGTGTACACAAATCCTTTATTTGAAAGTGAAGAAAAAATTGATCCAGAACTACAGAAGTTAGTGATCCAATCACCTTTTCCTAAAACTTCTACAAGTTCTGCTCATCTTCTCAAAGGACGGTCATCCACACCTTTATCATCATCTTCTACTTCAAGTTCTTTATCATCTTCACCTCAGTCACCTACTAGAATGGTTGGTTTTCGACCCATCATTCATGCTCATTATGCTGCACTAATTCTTCCTAATCAACTTAATGATTTTCCAGATGGATATCTTAAACACTTGCCTAGGTTTAATGGAGATACTGGTTCATCTATCGAAGATCATTTATATGCCTTCTTAGATTTCGATGACAACATGAACATTGAGCATGAATATGTGTATATGAGGTTATTTTTCCAATCTCTTGAAGGAATTGTAAGAATTTGGTTTAGACAATTACAAGCCAATTCAATTCGAACATGGAACGAATTAACAAATATCTTTAAGAATAAATGGGGAGTAAAAAAGGATCCAATCTATTACCTTTCAGAATTTGATGATTCAAAAAGAAATCCTGGAGAACTTGTCTCTAATTTCATTAAAAGATTCAATAAAATTTACAATAAAATGCCATCTGACTGTAAACCACCAGTCGCTGTAGCCAAGAATAGATTTTCAAAGGGATTTGATGATGATTTTGTTGTCATGCTTAGAGAAAGAAGATCTGTCACTTTAGCAGATATGCAAACAAATACTATAGAGGTCGAGGAAAACATATCTGCACCAAATAAACCTAAAGCAAAGGCTGAAAATGCTGAAATAAAATGAAGGCTAGAGAAGAAAGTACTTCTTTTCAAAGAGTAAGGAAGAAGAGCATAAGATAGATGAAATTACTTGTTTGTTAAGAAACCTTTCCAATAGAATTTCAAAAATGGAACACAGCCTAGGGTAGCTCAACCAGTGACAAACAGACCTCATACCTAATACAAAAGACCTTTTCAACCTCGAACCTTGCAAAGACCAAAAACTGACTAACAGGTCCAACCTCCATTATTAATTGATGATCAGGAACCTGAGGAAGCTGGCCAATCAAATACCAATGCCATTAATTGTCTAGGTGACATATCATTACAAAATTCCCTGGTTCCAACATCTTTTGATCAATCTTGAACCCAAGATCAAGAGGCTTCCCAAGTCTCAAATTATCAAGCATTCTTTGAATATCTTATTGCAGAATTAAGCAGAAGATATGATTTAAGGCCTAGACCAAACCCTGGTAGGCTAACTAAGAATGTCATGATTAATGAGCCTCCAGTAAAAACTGTTGAAACCCAAACAATTGTCATTCAACCATTAATTCAACCGAATGAACATAATGCACCTAAAAGAACTCTTCTAACAATTTTCAATGTAGAGAAAGAGTTAGAGAGAGTTAAAATTCCCGTTCCACTGTTTGAACTCTCCAAAAACCCAAGATAGAAAAACAAGGCATCAAAGTAGATCCAATCCTCGAGTATAGATGCTAAAGGGGACGTGATCAATTTACAGGATGAAAATCCTTCAGTGGTCTTTGGTCCTAGTTTTGACATGATTGATAAAAACGTTCCTCCCTTTTATCTTACTCTCAAAGTTCATGATTTTCTTTAATACAATTGTATGTTAGACTCTGGGGCCTCTCACAATTTGATGCCCAAAGTAATCATGGATTAACTACAATTGAAAATTACCAGACCTTACCATGATTTGTACACCTTTGACTGCAAGAAATTTCCTTGCCTTGGACTAATAAAAGACCTAGTTGTAACTTTAGCACAAATCCTTGTAAAAAGTGTAGTGCTAGATATTGTAGTCACACATATTCCTCCCAAATTTGGAATGTTGTTATCAGGATCATGTTGTGCCAAATTAGGTGGAAGTTTGCAGATGGATATGTCTTTTGCCACTATTACTATACATGGGGGTGAACATCTTAGGTTATATAGAGAGGTAAGATTCATTAACACTGTCTATAAAGCTGATCAAGCAATAAATCACTAGATCTATGTTGTTGATCGAGATTTTGGATGTTTCACATTGTCATCTAATGATCTCCAAAATTCCCAACTTAGCATCGAAAAGAATGTCAATAAGCCTAAATGTATAAAAACTGATGTGTGGAAGTTATACTTTGATGGGGCTTTTTCTAAAGATGGGGCTGGAGCAGGAATTGTATTAATTTATCGAGATAAAGAAAACATAACTCAATCCTTTAAGTTAGACTTTGATGTGACTAATAATGTAGCAGAATATGAATCCCTACTTTTAGGCCTTGAGTTAGACAAAAGTTTGAAAGTTCAAAACGTAAGTGTTTTCAGTGACTCAAAATTAATTGTAAAACAAGTAAGAATTCTATGCCAAGCAAAACATCCTAGGCTTAGATCTTACCGAAATGAGGTATGGGATTATTCTATAGAGAACTATTTCCAAGCTTTTAACATTACAACAATCCCAAGAAATGAAAACATGTATGCAGACTCTTTAGTAGTTTCTGCCAGCTCCTTTTAAAATTCCCGATCCAATTCAAATACAATATCAAATTCAGGTGAATATAGGCCTTCCATTTGTTGACACCTAATCCTATGGGATGGGTGTGGATATGTAATTTTGTATAATAAATAATATTAGGAAATAAGGAAGGCCAAGAGTCATTGGGAGATGAATCCCAATAGCCTCACCCCCATGTATAAATACATGTTCATTCTTCATTCAATAACACATTCTGATTTGAGGAGTTACCTCCTGGTTTGACATGGTATCAGAGCCAGTCCCACTATTGGCATTTTTGCCTGTGGTGTAACTCCCTCATTCCTTTGCTCAGTCAATTTTTATATATAGTTTTTGCTGCTCCATTAAATTGCTATACTGAAATTCTGCATTTTTTTTAATTATCTCTGCAATTCATGCACAACTCTGACATTTGCAGCTCCTGAATATTCTGCAATTTGCAGTCCCTGAAAATCTGCAATTTGCAGTTCCTGCAGATACCTGCCACTTTGCAAATCTGTTGTTCTGCATCTCTGCCATTCCAGTATTTTTTTAAACGACCTCTTGGCCTCATAACTCATCACTCACACTGCAGACCCATCTCAACGCTTACTACTCCCCTCCCTACCTATCTCCCTTCCTCTCACAAATCTGCGTCCTTCCACCCTCCCTCGCTCGAGCTCCTCCCACTCTACTCGTTCCCCCATCCCTTCGCTCCTGCTACCTATCTCTCCGCCCCTCAGCCCTCCAGTTCTGCATTCCTACTCCCACTACCGCCCTCACACTATTCCACATCCCACCATCTGCTACCCCGTGGCCTTTCGGCCCTCTCCCTTCCAGCGCTATCGACTCATATACATCCACGCATCTCACCACAAACATCCCCACTGCGCTATCCCCAACATCGACTCCTGGTCTATTTGTCATACCACTCCATTTCAACGACCTACCGCTACAGCAAACATCATATAATATTTACGCTGACATACGTTGTTACCAGTTATATTTCCGCCCTCGTCCCTCTCCGTGTCTTGTCGTGGCTCGTGGTTCGTGGTTGTTGTAAATCGTTGTCACATCAAATATACTCCCACCGCTTGTACACTCCAGTTATATATAATACGCCCTCCACGCTGTATTTCCCCTCCACGCTGTCATACGCTCCATTTGCATCGATTTGAACTCCACAACTCTGTTATCTACGTTAACATACGCTCCCACCATATGTATTACTGTGCTGTCTGTGGTTAACATACGCTGTCTAGTCCACATGTCATACAGCTCTGTCATATAAATAATACAACGCCCTATGATACCACATATCTAATACGCTATTTGTGTTATTAAATACCACTCCCGCCCTTCCATAAGTTCTGTCCATCGATGATGCAATACCGCCCTCTCCTGTCTGTCCCATTTAATAATACCGCCCCTCATTCTATTTACAATACCACTTTATAATACAGTTAACACACCATTCATACATTCATAATACTGCCCCATCCATATTCATAATACCGCCTCCACATTTTCAATACATATATATTTTCCTTCTTCAAACACAAAAAAAATACATATACTTTTTTGGTGCAGAATTCAGTCTTCGTATTTTTAGCAGTGTTTTTGTCCTTTTAAATTGAGTATATTTTCCAGCAAAGATTTTTTTTTTTTTTTTCTCTCCTTCAAGAGAAATTTTCCAGCAAAGTTTTTTTTTCCTCCTTCAAAAGAAGATGACAGTCCCTTCATCTTCTGAAGAGGCTGCATACTTGGCACATAGAGAAAAGAGTCATGTTTCAGATTCATCCAGAGAAAGAAATGGCAGAAAACGAAGAGGAAGAAGAAACTTCAGAAAAAAGGGGGGCAGACAATCTGACACACATTGGGAGAAAATTGAGCAGCAAAGAAATCAAGACAAAGGTAAAGCCCCTGAATCTGCTCACTATGTTCTAGCACATTGTAACAATGGAGTAACTGAAAACCTATTTGATGTTTCATTTACTTCATGGAGAGATGATTGGCTGCTAGATTCAGGAGCAACATGTCACATGACATTTAGAAAAGATTTTTTTGAAGAATTCAATGACAAAGTTGATGGAGCAGTATATTTCGCAGATAAATCCAAACTCAAGCCATCAGGGCTTGGCACAGTCAGGCTTAAACTGCCTGGTCTTCCAGATCATATCCTACATGAGGTTCTATACCTCCCTGAGTTGAAGAGAAACTTACTGTCCCTGGTCGAAATCCGGCAGCAAGGACACTCAATTCACTTGTTTGATGGCAAGGTAGAGGTCAGAAAAGCATCAGATCACTCACTTGTCATGGAGGGAATAGAAGAAGGGATACTCTTGAAGTTGAAAGGTTCATCTGCTCATGCTCAAAACCTTGCATTCAGTTCACATCATGATGAAGGTACATTTCCATCAAGTCTTTTATGGCATGCTAGATTTGGACACTTAAACTATGACAGCCTTCGTTTGTTGAAGAAAAATGGTGTTGATGGACTGCCTACAATTCCTAGAAAACCTAAGGAATGTGATGCTTGTATTCTATGAAAGCATAGCAAACAGCCATTTCATGATTCACACTCAAGAGCACATAGGAAACTTGAACTTGTTCATTCAGATTTATGTGGCCCTATGCCTATTGCTTCTGCAAATGGAAACAAATACATGATGACATTTATTGATGACCACACCAGAATGTGTTGGATTTACTTACTGAAGAATAAGTCTGATGCTTTTCAAACTTTCAAGAATTTTCATGCATGGATTGAAAATGATGCACAAACACATATTGGCTCTCTACGTATTGATAATGGAAAAGAATACACTTCAAACGAATTTGAAAATTATCTTTGTCAACATGGAATCAAACATCAAACAATTGTGCCATATAATCGACAACAGAACGGTGTAGCTGAAAGAATGAACAAAACTATTTTAAATATGGTCCGCTCCATGTTATTTTTCAAGAATGTAAAATTGATGTTTTGGGCTGATGCAGTTCTATGTGTTGTTTACATAAATAATAGGTGTCCTTCAAGTTCAATTAGAAAAAAAACTCCTTTTGAAATGTGGCATGGCCACATTCCTTCGGTAAAGCATTTCAGGGTCTTTGGGTCCACCTATTATGCCTTGATACCCAAGGGTCAAAGGAACAAACTTGGTGCTAGAAGCAGAAAATGTATCTTCTTGGGGTACTCCAATACCTCCAAAGGATATCATCTCTATGATGAAACAAATAAGAAGTTTGTGATAGCAAGAGATGTCATATTTCTTGAAACTTCCAAGAGTGACAAGGTTGTTGAGCGACAACTTGATTGCCTGGATAGATTCACACATGCAAAGTCTTTCCAAGAATTTGATAATGTGATTCCACATCTTGAAGGGGGATTCCGATATTGAATCAAACTGTGGAATCATGTCCTGAAGCACTCTCTCCCCCACATGAAGAAACAACCACGGATGACACATTGGATGATGTGATTGACAGAATTGGAAGATTGAATCTTGAATCAATCCCAACTCAGTCAAATGACAAGCCTGGGCCATCTCAGAAAGGTCCCCCCAAATGGCTGACAAAGACACTTGAGAATGTTCATCCTGATGACGTTGGAAAAACAGGAACAAGAAGTTCCACTCAACAAATCAAAGGTGATGTAGATAATTCTGATTCTCCTGTTGATATGGATATTGCTTATAACTGTGAATTGAGTTTGTCTACAGATCATGAACCAACTTCCTTCAAAGAAGCCGCTTCTCATGATGAATGGAATGAAGCGATGCAAAAGGAGTATGATGCCTTGACAAAGAATGGCACTTGGAAGCTGGTTGATCCGCCTTTGGGAACAAAACCAATTGGCTGTAAGTGGGTCTACAAGAACAAGTATAAAGCAGATGGCTCACTTGACAAGCACAAGGCCAGGCTTGTGGCAAAAGGTTTTGCACAAAAAGGAGGAGTCGATTATGAAGAAACTTTTGCTCCCACAGCAAAATGGACCACCATCCGGACTCTCTTTGCCCTAGCAGCTCAGAATGGATGGAAAGTCCATCAGATGGATGTAAAAACAACCTTTTTGAATGGAGATCTAAAGGAGAAAGTTTATATGTCCCAGCCAGAAGGATTTGTGGTAAAGGGTCAAGAACACAAAGTTTGCAAACTTGTAAAATCCTCGTATGGCCTTAAGCAAGCATCACGAGCCTGGTATGAGAAATTAATCGAGCATCTTCTGAAACTTGAATTCAAACATTTTGATCTTGATGATGCAACTTTGTTTGTTAAGAAAGTTGGAAAAACAGTTGTATATCTTGTGGTATATGTAGATGATCTTTTGATAACAAGAAATAATGAGAGCTATATTGCATCCATGAAGAAAGAATTGAAGAAAGGTTTTGAAATGACTGATTTGGGTCATGTTCATTACTATCTGGGTATTGAAGTAATTCAACATCCTAAATTTATATTTCTTTCTCAAAAGAAGTACATTGGAGATCTTTTGAACAAGTTTGGCATGGATGAATGTAATCCCTTAACCACTCCAATGGAAAAAAACTTGAAGCTCACATCTATTGAAGGGAAGGAATTCGAGGATGAAACTAAGTATAGACAGTTTATAGGAAGTCTTATCTACCTGACCACCACCAGACCTGACATTTCATTTGATGTTGGAATCCTCTCAAGGTTCATGAAAAAACCTTGTGAATGACATTGGTCTGCTGCAAAAAAAGTGTTAAGGTACTTGAAGGGGACTTAAGACTTTGGACTCAAATATACACAGGTAGGTGACTTCAGCTTGATCAGATACTCTGATTCAGACTTTGATGGTGACAAAGAAACAGGGGTGTCTACTACAGGTTACACCATGAGTCTTGGATCAGGAGTTGTCTCATGGAGATCACGCAAATAGTCAGTTCCAGTAGATTCCACGACCGAGGCAGAATATGTGGCAACAGCTGAAGCAACAAAGGAAATTGTGTGGCCTGGAAGATTTGCAGATGAAACAAATGTATTCCACACCACTCATGATCGACAACACTTCTGCAATAAAGTTGGCCAAGAACCCAAAGTTTCATGATCTAACAAAGCACATCAATACAAAGTACCATCTAATTCGACATCATGTTCAGGCCAAAACTATCCATCTACATCATTGTTCCACAAATGAGCAAACTGCTGATATCTTCACCAAAGCGCTTGGAAGAGAAAAGTTTGAAAAGTTCAGATCGATGCTTGGGCTCACCAACATCCCTTCGGATTAAAGGGGGGAATGTTGACACCTAATCCTATGGGATGGGTGTGGATATGTAATTTTGTATAATAAATAATATTAGGAAATAAGGAAGGCCAAGAGTCATTGGGAGATGAATCCCAATAGTCTCACCTCCATGTATAAATACATGTTCATTCTTCATTCAATAACACATTCTGATTTGAGGAGTTACCTCCTGGCTTGACACCATCCTTGACAATATTAAACACTAGCAAGTGTTTGAGGATGATGAACAATTGAAGAGTTTTTTGTAGGCAATTGATGATTTTGCAGCCTTACAAATTGAGGGAGAACATATCATTGATCAAAATGCATCTCATGAAAATAAATCTTGACATTTGAAAAATAAGATAGCTGATCATGATATCCTCCAATTGCTCGACAAATTCATTCCCAAAGGTCTGATCCCTCTTGAAAAGTTTTTTGATAATAATGATGTCTTAAAAACTTCGTTATTAAATACACAACAACAAGAGGATGTAGAAGACTATAACATTGGAATTGATGAAGGAATTAGGAATGTGAAAATTTCAGCATCATTACCAAAGGACATAAAAGACATATATCAATCTTTTAGAGCATTATAAAGATGTCTTTGCTTGGTATTATGAAGAGCTTAAAGCTTATGACACAAACCTCATTGAGCGTAAGATCCCTTTAAAACCAGAAGCCAAACCATTCCAACAAAAATTAAGAAGAATAAATCCAATTTTGCTTCCAACCATTGAAAAAGAATTTAAGAAATTATTGGATGCAAAGATTATTGTTCCTCTTAGATTTTCTGAATGGATTGCAAATTTAGTTCCTGTAACGAAAAAGAATGGTGAAATTAGATTATGTGTAGATTTTATGAATCTGAAAGAATCATCCTTTAAAGACAATTATCCATTTCCTAAAATGGATCAATTACTCCAAAGAGTTTAAGGTTCTAGTAGAATTTCCATGCTAGATGGTTTTTCTGGATTTAACCAGATTTTGGTGAGTCCAGAAGACACAGAGAAAACAACATTCACCACTCCCTGGGGTACATTTATGTATGCTAGCATGCCATTTGGCTTGACTAATGCAGGAGCAACATTTCAAAGAGCCATGGATTTAGATTTTGTTGGAAAAATCAATAAATTCATTGTTATTTATCTGGATCATCTAACTGTGTTATCAAACTCTGATGAAAAGCACTTAAAGCACTTGAGAAAGGTTTTTGATAGGTGCTGAAAATTCGGAATCTTGCTCAACCCAAAGAAATCCCTTTTTGCGATAAAATAAGGGAAGTTACTTGGCCATATCATCTCAAAAGGAGTGGTAATTGATCCAAAACGAGTCTCAGCCGTTGAGGTAATTACTCTTCCCAAAAATAAAAAGGAAGTTCAAGCTTTTTTAGGAAATATTATTTTTCTAAGAAGATTTAGACCAAACTATGCTGAGATTGTTATAGATATCACTGCTATGCTGAAAAAAGATCATGAAATTAAATGGACAGTGCAGGATAGATTTGCTTTTACACAAATCAAGAAAGGCTATTTTTGAAGCTCTAGTACTAGCCAACCCTGATTATACCAAAGCCTTCAACATTTTCTCTTTTGCCTCTGACACCACTTTTACTGCAAAAGAATGATAACAAAGATGAACAGCCAATTGCCTTATTTAGTAAAGTGATGAGAGATGCAGAGCTAGAATATGATATCATTGAAAAATAAGGCTATGCCCTTGTAAAAGCCCTCAAATCTTTTAGAACTTATTTCCTTCATTCTCATGTTATTGCTTATGTCCCAATAACGCTATCAAAACTATTTTGACCCAACCTGGTATAGATGGTAGGAGAGCGAGATGGATAGCTAAAATCCTTGAATTTGATCTAGACATCAAATCTACTAAGCTGATAAAAGGACAGGGTTTAGCCAAGTTGTTGACTAAATCTAACTATAAGGTTTTGAGAATAAACACCATGATGCAGGTATCAGGAGAGAAGAATCCACAAGAACCTTTTCCAAGTTCAAGAGAGAAGAATCCACAAGAACCTTCCTCTAGTTTATCAGAGAAGAATCCACAAGAACTTTCTTCCGCTGATTCAACTCCTCTTCCACTTCATATTGAGGAAATTATTTTGTTATCTGAATGGTATGTTGATGTTGTAAACTTTCTTTGTGATTTTAAGTACCCTCCTGGTTTCACAAAAAATCAATGCATAACTCTTAGATTAAAGGTTATGAAGTATTGTGTTATCAATGCTAACATATATTTGAAAGATCCATTAAACATCTTACTTCTATGCCTGATTGAGAGTGAAACAAAGGGTGTTATAGATTAGTTTCATGAAGGAATATGTGGAGGTCATTATGCTTGGAGAGTAACAACATACAAAATTTTGTGAGCAGGTTTCTATTGGCCAAAGTTGTTTTCATAGGTTGGGGCAAAAGTTAGAAGCTGCATTCCATGTCAGATTTTCGTTGGCAAACAAAGATTGGCAACACTTCCCCTTGTTCCAGTTTTGATTGAGGCGCCATTTTTACAGTGGGGACTAGATTTCATTGGAGAGATACATCCAACATCTAGGAATCAACATAGATGTATCTTAACTGCCACAGATTACTTTACAAAGTGGATAGAAGCTATCCCAGTCAAAAATGCTACAGATACTGTTCTCATTAAATTTTATTGAGGAAAATATACTATCTAGATTTGGTTTCCCTCAACAGATAGTCACAGAAAATGCAAATGCATTTAGTAGTGTTAAAATGATAGATTTTTTCCAGAAATATCAAATTTTATTGCATCATTCTACTCCATACTACCCTCAAGGGAATGGATTGGCAGAGTCATCCAACAAGAGTTTGGTAAAGGTGATAAAAAAAGTACTTGCAGATCATAAGAGAAATTGGGACAATCACCTTAAGTATGCAGTTTGGGACAACAAAATTTCACCCAAAATATCAACAGGTAAATCTCCTTTTTAGCTTGTCTATGGCACTGAAGCCATTTTTCGTACACAGCTAGCCTTTCCTGTCATGAAGTTTTTACAATAATCAAATGAAGAACTTGATGATTTTTCTAGGAGAGTCAATCATATTATAGAGTTAAATAAGGATAGAGATGAAGTTCAGTACAAACTTCGTCAAAATCAAAACAAAATGAAAATTTTTGTTTGATAGGAAATCTAGAGAAAGAGATTCTAGGGAAGGAGATTTGGTTTTGAAATGGGATGCCCAAAGAGAAGAAAAAGGGAAACATGGTAAATTTGACAATAATTGGTTGGGACCATTTAGCATTGTAGAGGTCAAAGAAAACAATACTTTTATTCTGCAGAACCTGGAAGGAGAATACTCTACATTTCCTGTCAATGGACAGTATCTGAAACACTATATTCAATAATGAAGTTGATTGTAGTCCTAGTTCATTGGACATTATCGGTTTTATTTATTTTTCACTATCATAGTATGATTTCACAGCAAAGACTCCATAGCCTGAGGAGAAGGCACGTGGATCTACTTGTTCTCTGTATCTCACAAGGAAAAGCAGTCCCCAGATGGAGCCAATGTTGTAACATCATTTTATTTTTACATGTATTTGTTGAAAAAATAGAAAATAAAATAAATATATATAAGAAAAAGAAAAAGAAAAAAACAAAAAATAGAAAAAGGGATATAAAAATATGTTATAAAAGAATGACGATAAAAAAGGAAAAAATCGAAAAAAGAAGAAATAAAATCCCAAAGAAAAATTAAAAAATGTGCGCCAACCTAAATGCCACATTAGATACTTTATTAATAGTTTTTAATTAAGTTTAATTGTAATTAAACGCAATTAGTAGTTGTAATAAAGTTTTTGAATACATTGATGTTTTGTCATCTTGTGGTATTAATTGCGCAACAATGGACCGCTAAGATCCTCTTTGCCTGGTCAACGACGGGGAAAGCAGTTTGGGTCCTCCTTCCTTTTCGACCTTTAATCAAGGGGGGGTCTGAAAAGCAGTCTCATATGAAACCACCTGTGCAACGTGTCAAGCACCCAACTAATTCAGACCCCCCCCCCCCCCTCTTTTGAAAACTACTTACTGCCATCCCCCCTCTGAAATTTGCCAATGACCATAGCCAAAACTGCTCACGCGCTTATTTGACCATTCCTGCTCCTGCCACATCACTCCGTTGTTGCCACCTATCCGCCACCCATTATGTAATTTGCATTGTTTCCAGATCATAGTCGTTGTCGCTGTTAGCACTCTGCTAGATTCCCAGATCAAAAAAGATAGTGCTTCAGGAGCCTACCATTAACTGGCCCTCCTAACCAACTTTGCCCATTTATTTCTTCCAAGAGATATGCATTTTGTCCACAAGAATCTCCAATCTTAAAAGGACCTTTTCATAAATTGTCGAACTTCCCGTGCTTACCCTTGTCTTCATTCCTGGCATCCCAGCGGAGTACTACATCATTGATCTTGAAATCGTCTTGCTTGGTTTTTTTGTCATAGATTTGCTTGATCTTATCATGGAGCTTAGAAATGTTCTGAAACACTTCTTCTCTTGTCTGCTGCAAGTGAATCATTTGGTTTATTCTGTGTTGTATGTCATTTTCTTCACTTCCCGCTTCCTGGAGAAGTTTCATGACTGGGACAGCTAACGACGGAGGGAAAACTGTATCCACACTGTAAACTACCTAAAATGGAGACATGCCAATGGATTTCTTGATGCTTACCCGATATGCCCACAGTGCATTGATTAGCTTCTTGTGCCAATTTTTCTTGTTCGCCTCCAACATCTTTTTTATTATGCTGATCAAAGACTTGTTGGAGGACTCTGCCAATTCGTTTCCCTGTGGATAATATGTTGTAGAATGACCCAACTTAATGTTATACCTATCACAGAATTTTGTCATCTTCTTTGATTTGAAAGTTGTTGCATTATCCGTGATGATTTTTCTAGGACAACCAAGCCGAGACAAGATTTTAGTTTCTAGAAATTGAATTATAACTGAGTCTGTAGCTTGCCTGGTTGGGATCGCTTCCATCCACTTTGTGAAATAGACTGTGGTGGTAAGTATCCATCTGTGTTGAGCAGACGAGGGTGGATAAATTTCACCAATAAAATCTTAAGCCCCACTGCTGGAAAGGAGCTTCAACTGAAATGGGCTGTAATGGTAAAGGAAGAAGCTTACGTTTACCTTGGAAAAGTTGGCATTCATGGCAGCTCATGACCGTCTTGTACAAATCTGCAAACAATGTCGGCCAATAGTAACCTGCTCTCAGTGCTTTGTTGGCCGTGGTCTTCCAGTACAATTGACCTTCGCAATCTCCCTTGTGAAATTCCTTCATCACTTCTTTGGACTCATCTTCAACCAAGCAATTGAGTAACACTCCTCCAGGGTCCTTCCATTAGAGTGCACTATCTAGTATGCAATATTTTGAAGCCTTAAGCTTCAAGGATCTGCTCTTACTCTTTGACATGCCCAGAGGAGGGTTCAAATGTTGCAAAACATAAATGATATCAACATACCGTGGAGATGATGAAAAGAGATCTGATACATGAACAAGAATTATACCTTCTTCGTCATCGGAGAGTGTTGATATGAGATTGATGTCAAGTGCATGTAGATTAGACTCAGCCATGAGTTTGGCTAAGCCTTGCCCTTTGAATAGCTTGGTCAGCTTAATCTCAAGGTCATACTCTAAGAGCACTGTTATCCACCTAACTCTTCTTCCTTCTGGATCTATTTGTATGAGTACTTCTTTAACTGCTGCATTTGGAACATATGCCAAAATATGTGAGTGCAGAATATAAACACGGAAGTCCTTGAGTGCTTTAACCAAAGCCAAGGCCTGTTTCTCGATTATGTTGTATCGGAGGGCTGCATCCCTGATTGTGCGACTGAAGAGTGCTATTGGTAGCTCTGTTCCATATTTTTTCTGCATTAACACCGCTGCCAAAGTATGCTCAGAAGCAAAAGAAAATATAATGAAATCTAGTGAATAATCGAGACTTGTCAAAACTGGAAGAGTGATCAAAGCAAATTTTACCGAGCTGAATGACTTACGAGCATTTTCATACCATTTTACATCATTCTTCTTCTTCAGCATGCTAGTTAACTCTCTAAGATGTTCTACTAAGTTGGGAATGAACCTACATCGGAAATTCATCCTACCATTGAATGCTTGGACTTCTTTCTTGTTACACAGGAAATCAATTTGCTGTATCGCTTCAACTCTAGAAGGATCTATCTGGATCCCATCTTTTGAGACGATGTAACCCAACATTTTTCCTTCCTCCATAGCAAATAGACACTTTTTAGGATTTAGGGAAATCCCAAATTTTCTACATCGCTGCAACACAACTCTCAAATGGTGTAAATGCTCATCATCTGAATTTGAATAAACAATCATATCATCTAAATAAACAATAAGGAAGACATCTTTCTCGTTACCAAAAGCTATGTCCATGGCACGCTGGAAAGTGGCCCCGACATTCTTCAAACCGAACGACATCTTGGCATATTTGAAGGTACCCCATGGTGTAGTGAACACTATCTTATCCTGATCATCTTCATGCACAAGGATCTGATTGTACCCTGAGTAACCATCCAAAAATGACATCCTGTTGGCTTCTACGACTCGTTGAAGTATGTGTTCCATTTTGGGCAGCGGGTAATTGTCTTTCCACGACACTTTGTTCAGTTTTCTGAAATATATATATAGTCGATTTCATCAGTCTTCTTCTGCATTGGAACCAAATTAGAGATCCAATCAGAAAATCTGACTGGAACAATAATTCTTGCCTTATAGAGCTTGTTTACCTCCTTCTCAACGGACGAAAACAACTTTGGGTTTATTCTCTTGAGATTTTTCCTAAAAGGCTTTTGGTCTGGCTTTATCGGGATAGTGTGTTGAATGATATCTTTATTGTACACCATTAGATCTGAGTAATCCCAAGCAAACACGTCAGAAAACTCAGTAAACAAATCAACATATTTAGGCTTTACCTCTCGAGGCAAAGACTTTGAAATCTTGATGAAATTTGGCTGCTCCGCTGTTCCAATATTAACATCTTCTACGCCTTTTTCTGTGGGAACCAAAGTAGGTTTTCTTGCCACATCATCTTGATCAAATAACTCTTCCAAAGGTATGAGAACTTTTGGAATTTTATTGTCCTTGAGCTAAAGTATGTCAATTTGATCTGCCTCAATGACTTGGTCATCCTTGTCATACACTTCATCCATAGAACAGTTCTCAAGCTCTCCTTCACTTTGAAGGAAATTGTTCACTTGTTTATCGTCCTTGAATACTTGCCAAAATTTCAAGTTATCCGGAATTGCGAGTCTGTGCTTTATATGAATCTCAAACTTTTTATTTGAAAGCATTGTAGATCTGAAATTACTTGCAGCAGTGGCTAATGAATCAGCGATCAAGTTTTGCAGCCTTGGCACTACTTTAAGTGTATATTCTGAAAACATTCCCAAAATGTCAAGTGTTGCATTCCTATATTGCCCCATCCTTGGGTGATTAGCTTGATACTCACCTTTGATTTGTTTAATTACCAGCTCTGAATCACTGTAAACTGCAATTCTTCTAGGTCCCAATTTTTTCAAAATTTTCAGATAGGTAATGAGTGCCTCATATTCAACCTCATCATTCGTACAATCGAATGCTAGTTTGTAGGAACACAACCTAACATTATTTGGGACTTATTTTTCTATTGAAATGGGCTACGAATCCATAAACCAATGCCAGCCCCGTCTTTGCCAACGGAACCATCAAAGCCCATGCTCCAAAGACCATCTTCTTCCTCAAGGTGTTGAAACTCTTGACTCTGATTTGACACAATTTTCTGATCTGATTCTTTATGTTGTTCTGACCTTTCATCTACCTTCTCTGATGACTGCTCGAATATAGTAGGCAAATTCTCTTTCTCTTTTTCTAACACTGTTCTAATGCAATCTGAAACTTTCGGGAACATCCTCTATTTCTACTAATTGACAATCTACATCATTTAATCCAGAATCATTGTACAATATGAAGAACTCTAAGTCTGTATGTACAGCATTTATAGGATGATTATTAGGCCTTTCCTTGTTTGTGATCATGTATTTCATTTTATTCTCACGGTATAGTTTTCTCATTTGACCGAAGATAGGAATGGTTGCGTAGGAAAAGTCCAACTGCAGTGTACCTCTCAATTTAGCCACCTAGGATCTTGATAACAACATACCGAAACGTGGTGGAATATCAGTAACTACCATGTCCATAAGGACATTTTTGGCTAGGATTTTCTCTAGGGAGACAATGAGATCTTTGATTAGACCCCAAACAACGAACACGACCATAATCGAAAGAATATAAATCGTGATATGGGCGGGTTATGTCAAGGCCAAGCTTTTCCATGATGGCTTTGGGCATGAGGTTGTGGGAGGCCCCAGAGTCTAACATAGTATTATGAAGGATGAATTGGTGAACTCTGAGACTCAAGTAAAATGGTGGGACCTCACTATCTTCAGACTGACCATTGATTGCGGGACCAAATATTAACTCGGGCTGATCATCCTCTATATTAACCATGTTGGATAAAGGGTCAACTTTCAAGGTTTTGACTACTTGGGATTTGTATTTATCAACTTTGACCAATTCAGTAAGAGGTATAGACACCTTTAACTTATAAATTTCTGACTCTAAATTAAAAGGTATAGTTCTGTCTAGCTCTTTTATGATGATATCCCTTTTCTCAACATGATCTCTCGATGCAACATATTTTCTCTGAATATCTCTTTCTTTGACAGGTGCACTTGTAGAAGGCAAATTGCTTCTGTTCTGATTTGGAGCTGCAATCTCTTTACCCTTATTTTGATTGACTTGAGAAACTTGCTTCTGTGGTACTTCTTTCTGCTGAACTGTCTGCTTGGGAGGTGGATTGATTGGAACATCACGACCTCTCAAGGTATACTGCCTTTGCTGGGAACTCCATGCATTCAGGTATCCTCTCTGATAATCATCAGATTCTACTTCTAACTCATGATCATTCGCCAATATAAAGTCTTTATCACTAAGTGAACTTATTTTTTCCACATATTCTTCATCCTAGGTGAGAAAGATGGGCTAACCATCAGCTGTGAAAAGAAGGTTCTCCTAACGTTTCACGAAGCGGGGACGCAGAAGCGTCATTTCCAAAAAATCTAGGAAGCGAAGCGTCTACTATATATATATTTTTTATTTTTATTTTTTTGCATTTATATTAAAAATATATCCAAAATACCAAATTAATTGTAGAAGATATGGAAGCATGCATATTTGTACATAAATCAAGATAGATATGACATCCATTGTACATTAATGATTAATTATTTGAGCATCAACCATTTAGATGCATCAACCATCTATAATCTAGATTCATCTCCTCTGGTCTAGCCTTTGCCTCTACCTCAATTATCTAGGGACATTCGTCAAAATTGCCCAATTTTGATCAAAATACCTAATGCAAGCCGTAAAATATGGTAGAAAGAACTTAACATGCATGATCGATTATTTTGACTTGATTGAAATGTAATTTTTTGCTAACAACATGACAAAGGAGTTCAACAATTAACACCACCAACACTAGGGTACATATAGGGCTTGGTGCTCTTGATTAAATGCTAATCACATACCCTCATACATGATATAATCTAATGACATGCCACCATACCATTGATCCTGAATTCCTGAAATTCTATTTTATCCATATGAAGTCCGATCAGGCTGGAACCACTCTCAAACATCCTGAGTCATTTCATGGTAATGTTAAAAATTTAAGTAAAAGGATTACTTTAAGAATTTAACATTACCATGAAGGAGCATCTAAGAAACATCTAAGGAGGTAAAAGAGAGCTTATATTTTTTTCATCCTATCCCTAACTCAGCACTAAGTCACCTACTAACCCAAAGACGAAAAAAAAAATCAAAAAAATCGTTTTTCTGACCTACATTAGTCAGATTCGTACGGCGCTGTACGGAACCACTGGCGATTCGTACGGATTTGTACAGGAATCACGGCGCTTCCGTACGGCGATCTACTGTACGATCTGCAGATCCGTTGTATGGAAACGCGGATCTGGCTGTACGGATCCGACTTTCCAGGAAATACAAATTTTTTTGCGAAACGCTTTTCGGTGTACGGATCCCGTATGAGACGCGTTTTGGGGCTTGGAGCCGGGGGGGGGGGATGTTTCCTGCAACATTGGGTTCTCCTCTATTGTTGATTCTTCTTCTTCATCACTCTGAGCATAATTCTGTTGTAGTGGCGTCCTAATTGGCTGTTGTTGCTACGTTTCAGGAGCTCTTTGCTCTCTCTGCTTTATACGGAACTGAGGCTACTGCTGCTGGCCTCGAAAGTTTGGATTTTTGATTTGTGGCTCCGTCTGTCTATCTGAAATAGACATCTTATCGACCATTCTTTCCATGGTTCTAATAAAAGCATCAAATTTAGTATCGGATGAAGTGGAAGGTTCCTCTTTAATGGTCACTTTGCATTCAGTTTTGAGTTTTGACTTTTTAATCAAGAGGTTGGCCTCAACACTCATTGAATTTTTTATCATCTCTTCTAGAGTAGTGGGATTTCTTTCTCTCAATAAGTAGGCCATATCTGGGTCAAAAGCATCGAGATAATGCAGAAGGGCCAAACCAGGAGGTGGTTTCATTTCATTTGGGATGGAGTTATAGATTCTGAGGTATCGGGAATTATAATCAGGCACTGATTCATTAGGATTGCGCTTCAGGGAATCATATTCAGCAAGGATTTGTAAAGGGTTTTGATTCTCATCTCACCTGGCTAAAAAAGCATCAGTTAGTTCAGCAGGAGTCCTAATAGAATTTGCTGCTAGGGCACGGAACCAAACTTTAACTTCAGTTGAAAAACTTTGTGCAATGATTCACTTCTTGGCATCATCTGCATCTAACTCCTCAAGATCTATGAAGGTTGTGATTTTGGCCATGTGTTGCCTCTGCGTCACTCAGATGGCTCTACATCAGCCTCTGTGTGGCCTCTGCGTCACCCTGGCTGGGATGCATCCCTCCTGGTGCTGCGCTGCTCTCTTTTGGATCTCTGCTGCTTCAACTGCCCTCTCTGCAGCAACTATCTTCAGCCACTCTGCTAGTGGATTAGCTTGATCTGCAATGTTCTGATACCATGTGAAATTTTCATAACAGAAACCCTACTGCAGTGTCTTGATCTACTTTGCATACTTGTTTAATTAACTTAACAAGTTATTTAACTGAAGTATTCAAAAAATTATTAAAGCAGACACAAACTGTAGCCTACACATCTACAGATCATTTACTTAACAATATGCACTTGTGACAAAATTACATAGATATTTCAAACAAATGTCCCTGGAAAAACCCAATGTGGGAAAACTGATGCAACAGATCTAGAGGGTTTTATTATTATGCGAAATTTGAATATAACATTCTAGTAACTAGAAATGGTTGGCCCTGCAGAGAATTTACACGACAAATGTATCTTTCACTCAGAAACAAAAAATATGGTTGAATCACACCCTCAATCGGGATTTACAGATAACGAGCCCTTTCTGGCCCACTAGAACCCTCAACATTGTCTTTGCAGCCTCTACATCAGCCCCTACTGGCCACCGTCCCCACTGCGTCACCCTGACTGGTGCTGCGCTGCCCTGGTTGGGTCTACGTCACCCGAGCTGGTGCTGCGTTGCCCCTACGTTGCGCTGGCTAGGTCTGCATCACCCTGGCTTGGCTTACGTAGCCTCTGCGCAGTCCTCTGCATGGTGTTGGCTGAATTACATTCTCATGGCTGGCTCTGCGCTATCTGGTACAAGCTGCCTCTCTATTGCTATATTCTCGGCCTTGGATCAGATCCTCCCTTGTCGATCTTTGCACCTCATTGCACTACAAACTCGCTTTGAATTCCTTAGCAAAACTAGTCCCAAAAATTCGACTTAGCTTTAGTGCTCCGCTTGTGTATGTGCTCTCCAACTGACCCCAAGCCCTTCTCTTATACTTTTCTCGTTGGGAAACCAATGGCCATGATCTAATCTCTAATCGATGACTCGGATTAAAAGACTGCTTGATCCACGTCACTTAGAACATTTCATCACATGTGTTTAATTAATTCACTTCAATTTTTTTAATTCCGTAAGTTAGACTTAGGGTCCTCATTAAAAAAATAATTATTTGAATATCTCATGCACCAGATGAAATTATTCCAAATGCTTTCTGGGTCTTGGAGATCTCGTGTGTCCTATCCCCTCCACAAAATTCGGAGCTAGAGCACACCCGATGCTACCCCAAAATCTCAACATGCACTGCTCTAGAAGTAGGCGCTGCTACCTACTGCACTGTCGTCTCCATCACTCCTTGGCTCCCGCTGAAAACTCCTCCATTGCAATACTGCTGATTATGGGCACCTGTAGCAAGGTTGTGATCCAACTGAAGTTTGGAGCGACCTACAGTTCAATGTCACCCCACTTCTCACCTGGAGAAGCATGGGCACTCATGGAAAACTCAATCTGCTCGATTTTTGCGGCTGCAACTTTTGGATCGTACTTCTCATCCTTGTTCTTTTTCTTCAAAAGACACTGTGATGCAAAGTGGCCCATATCAGCACATTTGAAGCATTTCACCTTCGAGACATCTCTCTTTTGTCTCTGTTGCCCTTGCTGTTGCTTCGATGCAAGGGTTGCATTCTCCTCCTCCTCAAAATTCTTCGATTTGCTCCCACTGTTGCCGTAAAGCTTGCACTTGACCATATCTCTCCTCAACTCTTCCTCCTGAAGCGCTGACCACATCTGCTCCCAACTAGGAAGCGTAGCCCTGCCCAAAATGATTTGGACAAAAACTTGCCACTCCTTCGTGATTGCGTTAAGGGCTAGCCTCACCATAGTTGTCGAAGACGGGGTGGATCCCACGGCTGCCAACTGGTCTTGAATCTCCTGAACTCTCGTAAGGAATGGAGCAATGCGCTCCCCCTTTTGCATTTGGATCATCCAGAGCTTTTGCTCCAAGTGCATTTTTCATTGCTTGGAAGTTCGTTCATACAGCAAGGACAAGGCCTCCCACATCTCCCGAGCAATTTTCTTGCTAGCTACATGAGAGACTATGTGATCCTTGACACCATAAAGGATTAGTCTCTTGCCCTTTGCCATATTGGACTTGTACTTCTTAAGTTGATCTGGATTTGTAGGTACAACGACCACATTCACCATGAACGTCTTGAGATCATATTCATCTAGAAGGAATTGGATCCTTTCCTTCCAGATTACATAGTTGGAGGAACCCCCCAACTGATCCTCATCTCTAAGACCATGAGATGCCATCTCAGCCGAAAACTGTCGAACTACTTCCTCTTCTTCCCCTACTGCGCAACACTAGGTACGCTTACGCACTCCTTCTGGAGCTCGTATATTTGCTGCTCAGATCTTGGAGAAATACTGAATTCCTTGGCTAGGAACTCACTGAGGAAGAATTCCCAGCTATGTGCTCTTTTCTTTCTTTTGATGCTTCTCTGCCCAAGAACTTCCTGCAGAAAAAAATGTGTCCCTCTGGCTTTGCGTGAAGGCTCTGCGCTACTCCCTCTGCCTCGGAAAGATATTGAATCGGAAGTCCTACCTCTCTGTCGACTCACTAAGAGAGAGACAACCTTGAAACTTCAACCCTTTTGGCTAGAATTGCACAATCCCTCTGGGGATTCGATCTACTGCTGCTGCAACAATTCTCTGATACCATGTGAAAATTTCTAGATCTGACAATCTTAGGAATCTTACTGCAACTTTCTGAGTTTACTTCTATTATGTAAATTACATTTACAGAATTAATTCAGAATGCATCATGAATTATTGAAGTAAACTATTGAAGCAACCTACACTTAATTAAATATGATTCTGAAACAAGGAAATTGAGCAAGAAATCAATCACACATAGGACACCTTTATTTTGGACTAAGTCCCAGGAAAAACCCATTGCGGGAAAACTTGTGCAGTAGATTTGAGGGTTTGTATTATTAAGCAGTAGTAATTTATGAATACATCGCTGAATACCTCAAGGGTTATTAAGTTACAGAGAGATAAATACTGGCAGAAATAATTGTGAGTTTTAGCTCACTCAATCACTGGAAAATCCGGTTGATCCAGACATTGGAAGAGTTGCCCCTGGAGGTCTCTACGCAGTCACTTCATAGGCCCTGCGTCACCCCAATAAAGGATTGATCTGACTCCCCGAATCTTAGATCTTGGCCTCCTGGTCAAACACCCGACTCCCGGCTTCTGGATGTGATCCGACAGCTAAATCTCGGAAAACCCTCTCAGCCACTACGCAGTCTCTGCATAGCCCTACGTGGCTCTGCATTAGCGTGTTTGACTCTACGCTGCGTGTGCTGGATGTCTCTCTGCCTTTCTCTGCTGATGATTCTTCGGCTTAGAAAATCTCTCTCCGGAAGCTTTGCTTTGCGCTGCTCCAGAAGTAGGCCCTACTACCAATTGCATTGTCGTCTCCATCACTCCTTGGCTCTCGCTGAAAACTCCTCCACCCCGCTACTGTTGATTATGGGCACCCGTGGCAAGGTTGTTATCCAAGGGGTGGGCTCCTCAAGAATCTTGTCGAACTGAAGTTCAGAGTGAACTACAGTTCAATGTCACCCCACTTCTCACCTGGCGAAGTATAGGCACTCATGGCGAACTCATCAAGCTCAAATCTTTGCAGCTGCAACTTTTGGATCGGGCTTCTCATCCTTGCCCTTTTTCTTCAAAGGTCATTGTGATGCAAAGTGGCCCATCTCACCACATCTAAAGCATTTCACCTTCGAGACATCTCTCTTTTGTATCCGTTGCCCTTGTTGTCCCTTCAATGCGAGGGCTGCATTCTCCTCCTCCTTCGGGTTCTTCGATCCGCTCCCATTGCTGTTGTCAAGTTTGTGCTTGACCAGATCTCTCCTTAGCTCTTCCTCCTGAAGCGCTGACGAAATTTGCCCCCAAATAGGAAGCGTAGCCCTGCCCAAAATTCTTTGGAAAAAAACTTGCCACTCCTCCGTGATTGCATTAAGGGCTAGCCTCACCATAGTTGGCAAAGATGGGGTGGATCCCACAATTGCCAACTGGTTTCAAATCTCTTGAAGTCTCGTAAGGAATGGAGCAATGTGCTCCCTCTTCTGCATCTGGATCATCCAGAGCTTTTGCTCCAAGTACATCTTTTGTTGCTCGGAAGTTCCTTCGTACAACAAGGACAAGGCCTTCCACATCTCCCTGGCAGTGTTCTTGCCAGCTACATGAGAGACTATGTGATCCTTGACACCATCAAGGATTAGTCTCTTGGCCTTTGCCATATCGGGCTTGTACTTCTTAAGTTGATCCGTATTTGTAGGTACAACGACCATGTAAATTTATGTAGATGTTCTATGCTTGATGCAACTTTACTTTTACTCCCAATATCAGACAACAATCACATAAACAACAAAGTAAAATGTTGATAGAACATACCAGTAGATCGACAAAAGACCAGCCAGAAATATATAAGTGTGTTGGTGCGTTACGACGATCAATAGGATGCTTCAACCAACAAAGTCTCAATATGGTCAGCCAACCAGCAATGTCACACAACCCTCTAGGATAGCCAAACGATCAACTCAAAAGTCAACAGTCAACACAAATAGAAGCAACAGCTAGGTCAATGCTGAAATGTCAAAGTCAACGTTTTGCCTCGGGAATAGTGCCAGAAAATGTGGATTAGGAAAATTGAACTTTTGGGTGAGTTTCAAGTCGATTTGAGCTTGCGTTGACAAAAGTCAACGCTGGTCAAAGTTTGCTGCAGAAACCCTAGACCGAAATCAAAAATGTGCTGCTGCTGGAATTTTCCCACGTGTGGAGAGAAAAGCCTCCAAGGTCATTGAACCAATCAGATGAGGAGAGAGAAATGTATGAGGATGAGATGAGTGAAAATGTCCTCCAACGTTGACCAATATATATCCATCAGTGAGGGTGTGTGACACAATTGCTGGGGCACAAAACCTTAACGCTGACTTGCACATATTTTGAATAAATTCAAAATAAATGTTTTGCTGATCGGATCAAGATGATCTTTAGATCAATCTTGCACCTCTACGAAAGAGGAATCCAATAAAAATATTGGTATCTTCATATGAGCATCACAACATGGATTTTGGACCTAGTTGTCCAAAATTAACACTCCCTCTCAACTAGGGAGAACTCCATCCACCTGTGCAATCCAAACATCGTGCATCATCCTGCCATAACTTGCTTTGTCGGCTT
The DNA here is from genome assembly GCA_034641835.2 of Pinus albicaulis. Lineage (NCBI taxonomy): Eukaryota > Viridiplantae > Streptophyta > Pinopsida > Pinales > Pinaceae > Pinus > Pinus albicaulis. The sequence goes on along the minus strand of CM076575.1, from coordinate 553,793,350 downwards.
CTTTATTTTGGAATAGAAGTGGGTCAGTCACAAAGACATCATTCTCGGCTAACAAATTCAGCCCAGAGGTCCGAAACCTCTATAGGACTCAGAAAGAGTCTCATACCAACTCGAAGTTGGTTTGCCTGACCCAAAGTCAGTTGGAGGTCCAAAACCTCACTATACTTGATCCCAGATCAAGTGGTTATGCCATCCTAGATGGAGAGTATGGAAATCTCTGATGCGTCCATCAATCTTTGCTACTATTCTCTAACTTTTTCCACCTCACTGGCCAAATGAGAGGTACTTCCAATGAGCCCTGAACTCAATGGGTAGGATGCATACGGGGCACAGATAATGAGAGATGAACCAACTAAATCATCACAACGGTGGGGCAGAATCACACCAACAAGGTTCGGCAAGCCTAGCCCTACGGTTGCTTATAGCTCTGAGAAGCTATACCCAAAGCCTCGTAGAGCTCCCAGAGCTCATTGTCGAACAGGACCCTCAGCATAGGGTCGTTCCACGATACCAAGATTCTCACGGAAGGTTAGGAACTTGACCTTCCCAAGGGGCTTTGTGAGAATATCCGCCACTTGCTGATTAGTTCTTATATGATCGAGCCTTACAACACTTCGATGTACAATATCACAGATAAAGTGGTACCTGATATCAATATGCTTGGATCGATCGTGGAACACGGGATTCTCGGACAACCGAATCCCACTCTATTTATCATTGAGTATCACGGTGGTATCTAGCACATGCTCGAACAACTCGCTGAAGAGATTTCACAACCAAACTGCTTCATGTATTCGGCCTCCGTGGTGCTCAAAGCCACTGACCTTTGCTTCCTGCTCATCCATGATATCGAAGCAGAACCAAGTGTGAAGCAATATCCTGATGTGCTCTTACGATCCACCACACTACCAGCCCAATTGGCATCAGTATATCCATGGAGTGTCACGCTCTCGACAGTGTATCTCAGCCCATGGTTTATCGTGCCCCGAAGATATCTCAACAAATTCTTGGCACCAACCCAGTGAATGTGATGAGGCTCAACCATATGTTGACTCAAAGTGTTCACTACAAAACATAAGTCCAGACGGGTGTTCACTAAGAACATCAGTGCCCCTACGAGTTGACGATACTTAGTAGGATTTGCTAGCACGGGCCTAGGAGCACTTCCACTCAACTTCTTAAATTTGAGCTCCATCAGTGTCGACACGGACATACAGTCCACCATACCAAATCTTTCCAGAAGCTTCACAATGTATTTTCCTTGAGAAAGGAAAATCTCGCCAGGTCTCTGCCAGACCTCCAGGCCTAGGAAGTAGTGCATCAATCCTAGGTCCTTCATCTCGAACTCAGAAACGAGCTCCCTCATGCACTGATGAATGAGAGGGTCAGCACCTGTCAAGAAGAGGTCGTCCATATACAACACCAAAATGAGAGGCTTTTCTCTATCAACCTTGAAGTAAAGGCTCAGATCAACATTACTACGAGTGAAGCTGAGCTTCATCAGGTAGCTATCTATCCTTTCGTACCAAGCTCTAGGTGCTTGCTTCAACCCATAGAGGGATTTCTTCAACCTGCAGACATGGGTATCCCGGTCTTGGACTTCGAACCGCAGAGGTTGCTCTACATACACCTCTTCCTTTATCGCACGATGCAAAAATGTGGTCTTCACATCCATTTGATGAAGACTCCATCCTTGCGTAGCAGCAAGGGCTATGATAGATCAGATAGTGGTATATCGGGCCATAGGTGCAAATATGTCATCATAGTCTATGCCTTCCTTTTGAGAGAAGCCACGGGCAACGAATCTTGCCTTGAACTTTTCAGCGCTTCCATCAGATCCATGCTTGATCTTGTAGAGCCATTTCAAGGTGACAACTGCTTTGTCCTCCGGTCTTTGAACCACAATCCCAGACATCATTCTTCAATATGGACTCATACTCTTCGTGCATAGCATCCTTCCAGACTTGATGCTTTACGGCTTCCTCAAAAGATCTAGGCTCATATTGTACAATAGTACTCATGGCTACTAGATACCCTTGGTATCTATTCGGCTTCTTGCTTTCATGAAATGCCCCCCTTGGGGCCATATGTTCCTCGGCACCTCGACTGTGTCCCTAAGCCATGATGGTCTCGTCCCTAGTGAAGGAGGTGGATCAATCAAGGCCATCGGTCCTTCAACATCAGTCATTGTCTCATCCTTCGGTTCTTCTTGATTTCCAGGCCTTGCTTCATGATCTTCCTCAGATCTCGGAAGATTGACTATTTTCCTCAGGGAAGCATCTTCGTCAAAGGTGACATCGTGGCATATCTCCACTTCCCTTTGACCAGGCACATAGACTTTATAGGCCTTCGAAGTTTCGTTGTAGCCCACAAACATTCCCTTCTTCCCAGAAGCATCCAGCTTGCTCCTCTTCTCTTTCGGCACATGAAAATAAACAGGACATCCAAAAACTCTAAAATGTGAGATGTCAGGTTTCTTACCAGAGAAAACCTCTTAGGGAGTTTTGGAGTCCAAAGCGGAATGCGGGCATCGGTTTTGTATGTACACAATAGTGTTCACTACTTCTCCCCACAGAAACTTCGGTAGACCCTAGTCACATAGCATGGCACGGGCAACTTCCACAATGGTCCTGTTCTTTCGTTCAACAACGCCATTATGCTAAGGAGTATAGACAGTTGTGGTCTCCCTCTTGATGCCAGTGTCTCTGCAAACGTTCTTGAACTTGTTCGTCTCATATTCAGTACCATTATCAGTCCTCAATATCTTGATCTTCTTCCCTGTCAGATTTTCCACCAAGGCTTTCAAGTTATAGAACCACATGAAAGCCTCATCCTTCTTTTTCAAGAAGTATATCCAGATTTTGCAAGAGAAGTCATCTATGAATGTCATATAATAAGAACATCCTCCCAAGGATGTCACGGGCAGCGTCCCAAACAGATCAGAATGTATGAATTGCAAGATATCAGATGTCTTTGTGACACTTGAGGGGAAAGGTCCCGTTGTATGCTTTCCTTCGGCACAACCCTGACATACACCTTCATGATTATTTGAGAACTTGGGCATCCCCATCACCACCTTCCTTGCTTTGGGAAGGGCTTTATGGTGAAGGTGTCCAAACCTATGGTGCCATAGTTCAGTCTATCGGATAGTATCACACGTCATCGCTCCCAGTGGACTTCCTCCAACCTGGTAGATTGTATCAACTCTAAACCCAATCGTGATAGTTTCCTTGAAACTCTTCTTCTAGATGTGCACCTTCGCATCAATGAATGCCACATTGAAACCTTTGTCTTCCATGGCCGATATAGACACAAGGTTCTTCTTCAAATCAAGTACATAGAGTATATCCTGCAAGTGGAGGACTTGACCTTGAGACAAGTGGAGGGTCATAGTCCCTGTCCCTTTCACGGGATATGTGGCATTATCTCCAAGGATAATTTCCAGATTAGTATCCTTCTCAACCATATTAGAAAGTGCTTCCTTGAACCCAGTGATGTGCCTTGAGGTACCACTATCTATCAACTAGACATCCATAGTGTCGGGTGGAGATGCAGCAAAGAGGGCAGATACAAGAATGAATTCATTTCTTTTATCAACAACATTTGATTCCTCATACCTGGAATTTCTCGACCTTTTGAAAGGTTGACCATTTCCGTCGGAGGGAGCCTTCCTCTTCCCCTTGAGCCAGTTGTTCCTTTGATTTCCATTCCTTCGGTTGTTGTTGTTATCATCATTGAGAGAGAATCCTTCTTGAAAGGGCATTCTATAGCATAGTGACCTGGCCTATGACAAGTGTAACACTTGCCCTTCTTTCCTTGGTCCCCTGCTCTTCCTTTGTTCCTTGGACCACCAAAGTTTTTCTTTCTAGAATGAGTAGCATAGGCAGCATTTCCTTCATTTTCATACTGCTTCATCCTTGTCTCTTCTTGTACGCATCTTGATAGTACTTCATCAAAATCAGGTATCACATTATTATTGAGAATGGTAGTGTTGAACACATGCCATTCGGATGAGAGCCCTCCAAGTGCGGTGAGTACCATCTCTCGATCAGCTATTGTCTCCCCAATAGCCAGTAGATTATTCCTGATCTCAGTCAGCTTCAGAAAATATGATTGAACAAACTCATCCCTGCCTTTCTTCAGATTCTTCAATTGATTCTTGAAGAATAGGACTTGATTCGCATTGTTGGCCTTGAACATGTGGACCAACTTATCATACATCTCCTTGGATGTGCCCAATTCAGAGATGTGCGCAACCAGACTCTTGTGAATTGAGTCCTTGATCATCAGCTTTGCTTTGATCTCCCCCTTCTTATACTTTGTTTTGGCAGCAGCAGTTGCAGTGGATGGAGGATCTTGGATTTTACCTTGCACATAGTCCATGACATCTTGGTCTTCCAAGTTAAGATCCAATGTCATCTTCCAAGCATGGAAGTCATCCTTCCAAGTCAATTTGTCATCAGCCTTAAAGCCATTGTAGTTTGAGGAACCCATCCTCTTCTTCGGTTATTGCTACAAATTAGGGCTTTGTCTTCACCTCAGCTCCGATACCATGTAAATTTATGTAGATGTTCTATGCTTGATGCAACTTTACTTTTACTCCCAATATCAGACAGCAATCACATAAACAACAAAGTAAAATGCTGATAGAACATACCAGTAGATCGACAGAAGACAAGCCAGAAATATATAATTGTGTTGGTGTGTTATGGCGGTCAACGAAATGCTTCAATCGGCAAAGTCTCAATATGGTCAGCCAACCAGCAATGTCACACAACCCTCTAGGACAGCCATACGGTCAACTCAAAAGTCAAGCCAAAAAGTCAACAGTCAACACAAATAGCAGCAGTAGCTAGGTCAATGTTGAAAATTCAAAGTCAACGTTTTGCCTCCAGAATAGTGCCAGAAAATGCAGATTAGGAAAATCAAACTTTTGGGAGAGTTTCAGGTCGATTTGACCTTGCATTGACCAAAGTCAATGCTGGTCAAACTTTGCTACAAAAACCCTAGACCGAAATCAGAAATGTGTTGCTGCTGGAATTTTCCCACGTGTGGAGAGAAGAGCCTCCAAGGTCATCGAACCAATCAGATGAGGAGAGATAAATGTGTGAGGATGAGATGAGTGAAAATGTCCTCCAACGTTGACCATTATATATCCATCGGTGAGGGTGTAATGCAAAATCCTAGATCTGGATTCCTACTGCTACAAATTTGAATTACTTCTCCTATTATTTGATAATTATTTCATTACATTGAAATACCGAAGTAATTACTGAAGCAGTCTACACAAATAATACTTTGGAATAAATCTAAGTGCTGAAACAATCTGAACAAAACTCAATGAAAAACAACCACATTGACACAGTTATTTTTGGACTAAGTCCCCGGAAAAACCCAACTTGGGAAAACCGATGCAGCAGATCTGAGGGTTTGTATTATTAAGCAGCAGAATATTAAATACAACTAGGGTGCCAATATTCGGCAAACCCTTTAGAGAAATCTAGATAGCAAAAATGACTGTGAGATATACCTCACTTAGCAAGTCTCTGGCTGATCAAAAACAACGTTGATGAAGCCCTCACTGCCTCTACGTGATTGCTTACACTGGATCTGCGTAAGCCTACATAGGCAAGCTAGAGGAACTGTGTCACCCTTCTCTGCAGCTGATCTGGTTGATTTGACGCTGGATCTTGGCCCTCCTGGCTCAGAACCCCAGATCTTTCTCCGGACTGACTCCAAGGGACACTGCGCTGACTCTGCGTGATTCTCTTCAGTAACTGCATCACCCTTGCCAGAAACTGCACTATCTCTCTCCTGCATTGATGTTGCCTCTCTATGAAATGTATTCTTGGCCCTCCTGACCAATCTCTGCTTCTGCCCCTCTCCGAATCTGATCACTGAATCAAATCACTTAGCAAACCCAGCCCTAGTGATTTGTTCTTGATCAAAAGATGTGTCTTCTCACACAAATTCGAAAATTTTCAATGGCTCAAGTGTCAAGTGTATTTTCCATAGGCCCCTCAGCCTCCTTCTTATAATCTTCCATTGACTCTTCAATGGTCCAGTTTAAAACATAATCAAGGGCTAAGATTAACTTGGAGGTGATCCATCACTTTATTTAGAAGATTCTCACTTGATTTAATTAATACACTTTTATTAATCAAATTCCCTAAGTTTAGACTTATGAAAACATTAAAAAATGATTAATTAATTTAATTAAATCATCTCTAAGTGGAATTTTCCAAAACCATTTTTGGGTTTTATGAATACATGTGTCTTGGCCTATATACAAAATTACAAGGCTAGAGCACATCCGATGCTACCATAAATCAACACTCCCTCTTAGCAAGGAAAGTGCTCTAGCAAAACAACTCAAAGTGTTGCTGATCTGACTTCTAGAACATATCTGTTGTGTTGTTGGTGCTACTCACCAACACTGCACAAAAAATGTTGCAAGTGTACTGGTGCTGACTCTGCATGCTGTTGTCAATTGCCATTGTACTGCAACTCCCTCTAAATTCTGCAACCATGCTACTGCACTGCGTGAGCACCACTCTGCACTGCGTTGCCTCTCTGTGCACTGCACTGCCTCTCTGTGCACTGTGCTACTACTGCTCATCTGTTGCTGCTGCTACTCATCTATGTTGTTGCTGCACTGCTGCTACTATTGCTAATTGCAACATAAAAACATCCGAAATTGGACAAGTATATCTGCAACTGGAAAAATAAGACTGAATGCTACTAGTTTCTGCACTATCTCTTTGAGAATACTGCATTGTTGCTGCTCAGCATTGCGTGAGCACTGCTCTGCACTGCGCTGCTGCTACTATTGCCTCTTTTCTACGTTGATCAGGCTCTAGTACTGCTAGCCACTGCATCATCTTATATTCTTCTATTGCTGTTGTCCATCCTGCTACTGTCTTTAGGTTGTCATAGCTCACATGTGATCTAAGAGTTTCGGAAATACCCAAGGATCCCCCTTCTTGTAGATTCTGGATCTACAAATCCAAATCAGCCCACTTTTCTCCTTTTGGAATATGAGCTAACATAGCACAATCTTTCTCTGCCTCAATCTTGGCAGCTCCTATATGTGTATCTTCCTTCTCCTCTTTATCCTTTTTCTTAAAAGGACATTGTGTGCAATAATGCCCATTTCCCCACACCGGAAGCACTTGATCTTGGATAGATATTTCTTCTTCTGCTTCTATTGCCCTTTTGATGCAAGGGTAGTGTTATCTTCTTCCTCCTTCTTGACCTTTGAACTGCTATTGCCATCCTCCAAGTGGATTTTTAGGAGATCTCTCCTCAACTCCTCTTGTTGTAATGTAGCCCACATTGCTTTCCATCCTAGAAGCCTTTCTCTGCCCAATATACTTTGGACAAAAACTTGATAATCTTCCGAAACAAAGTTCAGCATGAGCCTTACTGGCTCTGAGTCTTTAAGAGCAGATCCTACTGCAGATAATTGATCTCGGTTTTCCTGAATCCGAGACAAGGAGTCAAAACGCCCTCCCTTCTTCATCCTGATATTCCGCATCTTCTCTTCAAGGTACATCTTCTGCTGCTTGGAAGATCCTTGGTACAACTTTTCTAGCCCTACCCACATTTCTCTAGCAGTGTTTTTGGCTGCTATGTGAGGTACAATGTGATCCTTCACTCCATCTAGGATCAATCTCTTGGGTCTAGCCATATTCTTCTTGAATTGCCTCAGGTGTGCTGCATCAAGAGGTTCTGCAACTGTGCTGTCTATGAGGGCTTTCAGATCGTGTTCATCAAGGAGAAATTCTATCCTTGATTTCCAGATAACATAGTTGGAGGCAACCTCCAATCTATCTTGGTCACGCAGTCCGTTGTTGGCCATCTCCTCAACTGTCAATGCCTTGCTCTAACCATCTGCTCAGCTTGACTTACGCACTCCTTGTGGAGTAAGTCACTTCTTCGGCTGCTGGACGGGAAAAAAACTGAGTTTCTTTGAGTAAGAAACCCTCTGAGATCAAGAAATCCCCAACTGTGTTTTTCAGAATTTTCTGACGCTTATGCACCAGCTCTTACTGTTGTGCAGTAACTGCGTCCTTCAACTACGCTTCCTCTTCTGCAACTGAAAAAGATTACCCCTCTGTCAACTCTCTCAGAGGGAGCCTTTTCTGCACTAAAATGCCCTCCTAGCCTGGACAACGTAATTTTCTGGGAGGGTCTGCTGCTTCTTACACAGATCCCATACTCTACAGCGCTGATCTGTTGGTTCTCTTTGTTTCTCCTACACTTCAGCTTAAACAAGCTCTGATACCATGTAAAAAATCCTAGATCTAGATTCCTACTGCAACAAATCTGAATTACTTCTCCTATTATTTGATAGTTATTTCATTACATTGAAATACTTAAGTAATTACTGAAGCAGTCTACACAAATAATATTGCGGAATAAGTCTAAGTGCTGAAACAATATGAACAAAACTAAATGAAAAGCAACCACGTTGACACAGTTATTTTTGGACTAAGTCCCCAAAAAAACCCAACTTGGGAAAACCAGTGTAGCAGATCTGAGGGTTTGTATGATTAAGCAGCGGAATCTTGAATACAACTAGGGTGCCAACATCTGGCAGACCCTTTAGAGAAATCTAGACAGCAAAAAAGACTGTGAGATATACCTCACTCAGCAAGTCTCCGACTGATCAAAAACAGCGTTGATGAAGCCTCACTGCCTCTGCGTGATTGCTTACACTGGATCTGCGTAAGCCTACGTAGGCAAGCTAGAGGAACTGCATCACCCTTCTTTGCAGCTGTTCTGGCTGATCTAAAGCTGTATCTTGGCCCTCCTAGCTCAGAACCACAGCATCTATCTTTCTCCGCACTGACTCCAAGAGACATTGCGCTGGCTCTGCGTGATTCTCCGCAGCAACTGCATCACCCTATCCAGAAACTGCGTTGTCTCTCTCTTGCGTTGATGCTGCCTCTCTCTGAAATGTATTCTTGGCCCTCCTGGCCAATCTCTGCTTCTGCCCATCTCCGGATCTGATCACTGAATCAAATCACTTAGCAAACCCAGCGCTAGTGATTTGTTCTTGATCAAACGATGTGTCTTCTCACACAAATTTGAAAATGCTCAATGGCTCAAGTGTCAAGTGTATTTTCAATAGGCCCCTCACCCTCCTTCTTATAATCTTCCATTGACTCATCAACGATCCAGATTAAAACATAATCAAGGGCTAGGATTAACTTGGAAGTGATCCATGACTTTATCTAGAAGATTCTCACTTGATTTAATTAATACACTTTAATTAATCAAATTCCCTAAGTTTAGACTTAGGAACAAGGTTACTTGGAAGCGGGAGCAGGAGCGGGAGCGAAGCGCCATTTTTAAAAGCTTCCGGTCTGGAGCGTTTTCGGGAGCGTTTTTATATATATATATATATATATATATATATATATATATATATATATATATTTTAATATTTTTAATATTTTGATGCATATATGTCAACAAAAACATGTAGAATGATGAATTAGACATAAAAAACATAAAAACATAGATTGAATCATATAACATCAAACATCTAGAAGTTATAATCTTCATCAACCAAGCCCACGAGTTGGAAGCATACAACATATTGACTCTTGAGTCTCGCAAATCATCAATCTAAAGGTTTCAAGCTTTCAAAATTCAATATATAACATTTATCATCATTGATATATAACATTTATCATCATTGATTTCAAATTTCAATATCTAACATTTATCATCATTGATATTATATAACATTTATCATCATTGATTCATTGATCACCATATAACTTTCATGAAGCATCATATTCATAATTCATAATGACTTGTAAACAATAAACTTATAAATGCCAACTTCAAAGTTTCACCTTTCAATTTCAAACTTCAAACTTAAATTGTCATTAAATATATGAAATCAGAAAGAGTCAAGTTTCAACTGTTCAACTGTCAACAACAAATAGAAAAGACTAGTAAACAACAAATCTATTTTATTTGGCTGGCCCCTTGCCACGCCCACGAGAAATGTCTAATTTTTGTGAACCACGAGGAAATGTTGGTCTTCTAGTACTCTCAGGAGTACCACGACCACGACTAGAAGGTGGAGGCTGGATCTGCAAAGGAACCTCAATGTGATATTGAGGAGTGGCACTGGCACTGGCACTGGCATTGGCACCCGCACTGCTACCAGTAGATGGTGGGACTAGCCCTGTGTGTGGCGGTGTTGCTGATGCTTCATCATCATCCCTATAAAGTTCTGCTTCCTATTCTTCCAGATGTAACGTGTCGTCCTCCAAATTATCATCCTCTGGGTTGTTGTCCCAGACTCTATATGATTGATCCTCATTTGCCCGATCACAGTAATGGTTCAACAACCTCAAGTTATAATACACATAAACCAAGCTTTCAGCTCGGTTTTCATTCAGCCTGTTTCTTCTCACATTGTGTATAAAGCTGTAGGTGCTCCAACACCTCTCTGCAGAAGAAGTGTTCACAACCTGTGAGAGAACTTTTTTAGCCAACTTTGGCAAAAGTCCCATGCCGCCATATGCTTCCCACCATGTGAGAGCATCAAATCTGTCTCTGTCTTCCATTGCATGGAAAGAACCAAAGTTAGCAGTGCAACTGAAGTATTTGCCTAATTCAAGGCGCAATCTAGCACAATCTTCCCTGTCAGGTACCAATTTGTCCAATGCCTTCATGTACCCCTCTTGTACCTCTAGATCTGTGTGAGGTTTCACCCTAACCCCACCTCCAGGTGCAGGTTGGCCCAACCAAGATGGAGAGTAATATTTTGGCGTAAGGATATATGCCAAAGCATGTAGTGGAACATTGAGTTTATTCCATCGTGCACACACACAGTCATGAATCATAGCATACAAGTTGGGATCATTATCCTTAACAATATCTTTTATTTGCCCCAACATGCTATCCATCTGCTCATAAGCCTCTCCAATCACTGGTTTATCAGTATCCGCAAAGCGAATCATGTTATAAATGGGCTTGGTAAAACTCACAATTTCCCTCATACGTGCCCAAAACAGATGGTCAAGGGCGGTCTCCTCCACATGTTCGAAACCTTGCCTGTCAACTATTGTTGCCGCCTTGTCCTTTAATAGCTGCCAGTGTGGGCTTGATACCATTGCAGCCAATGACTCTCTTACCTTCAAAAGGCGCTTGAAGGTGAGGTAATTGCTAGCAAATCTAGTTTTTGCTATTTTCAACAACTCCAATTTGGAGTGAGTATGGAAAAGCCCATGGGTATTGCTATGATTTGTAATAAATTTTATCATTTTTTTACCTCTCTTGTACAAATCACCAAGCCATTTGAATTGAGGTTGTTTGTTTTTGATGATATCATGCATCAAAAGGTTCATTGTATGAACCAAACACCCAGACCAAAAAATGTTGGGGTATTTATCCTCAATAATTGCTCCTGCTGCCTTACAGTTAGCAGCATTATCAGTGATGACCTGTATGACATTGTATGGCCCAGTCTTTTCAATTATATCAAGTAATGGTTCTGCAATGTTAATGCCGGTTTTGAATTTCTTTGAATAATCATAAGCTGCCAGGAAGACTGCACCACTAACCGGCACAGCGAAAACATTTATCAATGGTTTTCCTTTTACATTGGTCCATCCATCAGAGACAATGGACAGCCCATGCTCATTCCACGAACTTGTCATTCTAGCCAAAGAATTGTTTATTTTAGCTCTTTCATGATCAAGACCCATGGTTCTGGCCTTGTCATACCTAGGGCTTTTGTATCCTTTGGGGGTATCATTAATGGCAGAAACCATTTCATGCCAATAAGGTGAGCGAAGAACATTGAATGGCACCCCACATGCATATAGAAACCGGTAAACTTTTGAATCCACATCATTCCTACACCCTTCGTCTAGGAAATCGGATATAGTTCTACGCCTTAATCCAATGCCACTGCCTCCAAAACCACTGGCATGGGTGGAAGTTGAACTTGTTTGTCCATGATGTGTTGGGCTTGAATCAACGAAACCCCTAGATCTTTTAGATGATCTCTGTAGGGCAACCCCCTCTTCCTTCCTATATCTCTCTCTCTGTGGTGCTGGCACAAAAGTACAAACTTTGATTCCAAAACTTTTAGTTCCATCCCCTAGAATTATCCCACAAAGGTGCCTTCTCAGACGGGTGTATGAACCATGGTATTGTTTATTGTAATGGGGGCAAATAAATTTAGTGGTTCCACCACCTTTCTCTCCTTCCATTTTCTGAACATATTTCCACAAAGGAGTTTGGTCTTGTTTAGTTGGGGAATATATGTTCTCAGGTTCTCCACTCCCCACTTCCTCCTCAGCATAATCCTCCTCCTCTTCAGGATTTTCTTCAGATCCACCATAACCCTCCTCTTCATCCTCCTCTTCTCTGATTTGCCTCTTTCTTCTAGCACTCTCCAACACCATTATCACAAAGAAAGGAACCAACATGAGGAAAATCCCTAGCCATATAGCCATGATGGAAACGAGTTTCAAGTTTCTAGCCTGCAAAACAAATGGAAAAATGCCAAATGGGAATAGGAAATGCAACATAGGAAAAAAACAATTCATTTTTTAAGTTTTAAATCCAATAAAATGCAACATTCAAGAAAAATTCAAGTTTTCATTTTTAAACAATTTAACAATCTACAAATTCATCCTAGAAAACACTAAATTGGATTAGAAGGCCTACCTCTTTCTTGCAATTCTCCTGTTGCCTTGCTCCTTACTCTCCTTCCTTGGCACTTGCTCTCCTTCAACTCTTGCTCTCGCTCTCTCAACAGTGAACAAACAATAAAAACTAAAATGAACCCCCCCCCCTTTTAAACAATTTGATTTTTCACATAAAAAAATTTCCGCGCGGCGGGAAACGTTTTTTTTTCCGGGGGGTGTTCGGGAGCGAACGCTCCCCGATCGCTTCCGGCATTTAAAAAACGCTCCCGAAGCATTTTTTAAACGTCGGAAGCGCTCAGGGAGCGTTCGCTCCTGAGCGCTTCCCGAACGCTTCCTGAAACGCTCCCGAAAAGACAGGGAGCGTTTTAACAGGTTCGGAAACGCGATCTCGAAAACGCTCCCCTCAAGAAGCGTTTTCGGGAGCGCGTTTCCGAGCGTTTCCGAAACACTCCCGCACGGAGCGCGTTTCCGAGCGTTTCCGAAACACTCCCGCACGGAGCGCGTTTCGGAAACGAGAACGCAGGGGGTTTGAAGCTTCCCCGCAACCTAGCTTAGGAAAACACTAAAAAATGATTAATTAATTTAATTAAATCATCTCTAAGTGGAATTTTCCAAAACCATTTCTGGGTTTTATGGAATACATGTGTCTTAGCCTATATACAAAATTACAAGGCTAGAGCACATTCGATGCTATCATAAATCAACAGGTGTGTGACACAATTTATGGGGCACAAAACCTTAAGGCCGACCTGCACATATCTTGAATAAATTAAAAATAAATTTTCTGTTCATTGGATCAAGATGATCTTTAGATTGATCTTGCATGTCTCCGAAAGAGGAATCCAATAAAAATATTGGTATCTTCATCTGAGCATCACAACATGGAGTTTGGACCTAGTTGTCCAAAATTAATAGAGCACCTTCACCACGAACGTCTTGAGATTATATTCATCTAGAAGGAACTGGATCCTTTCCTTCTAGATTACGTAGCTGAAGGAACCCTCCAACTGGTCCCTATCTCTAAGACCATGAGATGTCATTTCAGCCGAAAACTGTGGAACTTCTTCCTCTTCTTCCCCTACTGTGTAAGAATAGGTAGGCTTACGCACTCCTTCTGGAGCTCGTAGATCTACTGCCTGGATCTGCTGCTCAGATCTGGGAAAAATACTGAATTCCTCGGCTAGGAACTCACTAAGGAATAATTCCCCGCTATGTGCTCTTTTCTTTCTTCTAACGCTTCTCTGCCTAGCAACTGCCTGCAGCAAAACTGCGTGCCTCTAGCTCTGCGGTGCTCCCTCTGCCTCAGCAAAATCTCGAACCGGAAGTCCTACCTCTCTATCGACTCACTCAAAAAGAGACAACCTCGAAACTTCAGTCTTTCTGGCTAAAATTGCGCAATCCCTCCAAGGATACGATCTGCTGTTGTTGCAACAATTGGGCCTTCACTTCAGTGCTATATCCGCTCTTCCTGTTTCACATCAAATTCTTTGATACCATGTGAAAATTCCTAGATCTGATAATATTAGGAATCTTACCGCAACTATCTGAGTTTACTTATCCTATTATGTAAATTACATTTACAGAATTAATTTAGAATCTATCATGAATTATTGAAGTAAACTATTGAAGCAGCCTACACTTAATTAGATATGATTCTGAAACAAGGAAACTGAACAATAAATCAATCACACATAGGACAACTTTATTTTGGACTAAGTCCAGGGAAAAACCCAATGCGGGAAAATCAGTGTAGCAGATCTGAGGGTTTGTATTATTAAGCAATAGAAATTTTTGAATACATCTTTGAATACCTCAAGGGTTATTTAGTTACAAAGAGAGAAATACTGGTAGAAAGAATTGTGAGATCTAAGACCTATGTGATCCATAATTGAGATAAACGTCTTTCGGATTAATCACATCATTAGGATTTGGTCGACGTTTCGAACTATCTAATGTGGTTCATCCTCAAGATAAGGTGAAAAAATATGATCGATCTTAATGAGTAAATAGTGAGGATGCATCATTGCCCAGAAATATCCATTGAAAACTAGTCGTTAAAGAATAGCAGTTAATTAGTAAGTTAGTTTAGAAAAATTAATTACAATTCATGATTTTTATTTGTAAAAAATCTTTATAAAATTATCAATATTATAATAGGGTAATAAAGGACAAACATGAATACATATTTTAAATAAAAGAGGGTTTATTAGTTTATTTTGTAATTTATTTTAATAAAAGGTTTTAAAAACCCTTATTCATGAATCAAGATTATAATTCATGAGATAATATAAAAGGTAAAACTTAATTTAATAATAAATATTTAGATAACAGAGGGGTTTTTAATATTATAATATGTTAATATAAATTATTATAATAGGGATTTCTTAATTTATAATTTATTTTAATAAAAGTTTATAACAAACTCTTATTTATATATCGAGAATATAAATAAAAGATAAAATAAAATGTATTGTAACTAAGAGGAAATAAGGAAGGACAAAAATAAGAAAAAGAAAAACTAAAAAGCAGAATAAAGGAAAAATAAATTGAAGGACCAAATTATTAACACAAGAGGGCGAAATCATTTAGAGAGAGCTGGAGTCCAGCTCTTACTCAATTTCCACCCATCATCCCTATTGAAATTCTTAGCATGCCTCTCAATCTCAATGGCTTCCCTGAGCTTCCTATGGTGGAAGTGACCAACCCTAGCAATGACTTTGGAGTCCTCAATGCAAACATGATGACACGATTTTTTCGCATGCTCGACCAAAGCTGAAGTGCGAGATCGATTGTGCCTCATGTCTGCTGCATGTTTTTGGATTCTCTGTCTAATATACCGACCTGTTTCCCCAATGTAGGGAGTACCACAGGAGTAAGGAACCAGATAAACACCCTTCATGTCCTTAGGGTTAATAGGGTCTTTTACGGAACCAAGCGAGTTTCTAATAGTATAGAGAGGCTTGAAAGACGAGGAGACATTATTTCTCTTAAGGACATGAGCAGTTTTGTTCGAAGTCCCCTAGATAAACGACAGATGAACATTGGAGATAGGATCATCTCGAGACGATTTGCATTTTAACCCTTCATGGGCTTTTTGAAAGGCCTTAAGGCCCTAAGATATACTATAACCATTATTATCAAACACATTAAGAATATGGGATTTCTTTGACTCTAAGTAGTTGCTATCAGAGATTCTTAGAGCATGGGTAGCAAGAGTGCAAAGAACACCAAATTTTTGAGCAAGAAAATGATGAGAACTAGCATGAAGATAATGTTCCGTGTGAGTTTTCTTGTGAAATAATTGGTGGGAAGTGGAACCATCATCCATTCTAAAAAGAAGAATATCCAAGGAGGGCAAGAAAACATCGATTTCCTTCCATTTAACCATTTGTCCAATAGTGGTAGTTATGTCAAGCTTAAAAAGAATTCCTTGAAATCGGTTTCTAGGGAGGTTTCCCTCACCATTAAGTCTGATTCTACCCTTAATCCTCTCTCTAGAAAGCTTATTGAGAGCAATCCCCTCACCCCCAGGATTTATGGTCTACCCAAGATTCATAAATCTGGAGCCCCTTTAAGACCTATTGTTAACACAATAGGTGGTCCCTCCTATCATCTTGCTAAATTCTTAGATCAGAAGCTTAAACCCCTAGTGGGTCTCACTGAGTCCTATGTTAAGGACTCAACTTCCTTTATCTAAGAATGGAAGGACATCAAGTTGGAACCTGACGAGTTATTAGTAAGCTTTGACGTTGTGTCATTTTAGCGCACACATAATTATTTATTTGATAAATATTAAAATATTTATAAATCTAAATAGTACTATAATGAAAATATTATAAAATATTAAGATTTATGTTTAATATTCTATTATTAATGTATATAATATTTATTATAATTATATTTTAAATAATAATTATACAAAATTTATAATATTATAGAATATTACTATATATATGATAGTTATTATAATTATATTTTAAATGATAATTATACAAAATTTATAATATTATAATGCAATAATATAAATAAGTGGAGGTGGATGGTTTCCTGCCCTTCTTGGATATTCTTCTTTCTAGAATGGATGATGGTTCCATTTCCCACCAAGTTTTTTGCAAGAAAACTCACACGGAATAGTATCTTCATGCTAGTTCTCATCATTTTCCTGCTCAGAAATTTGGAGTTCTTTGAACTCTTGCTACCCGTGCTCTAAGAATCTCTGATGACAACCACTTAGAGTTGGAGAAATCTCATTTTCTTGATGTGTTTGAGAATAATGGTTATAGTAGATCTCAGGGCCTTAAGGCCTTTAAAAAAGCCTATAAAGGGCTAAAAGGCAAATCGTCTCGAGATGATCTTATCTCCAAAGTTCATCTGCCATTTATCCAGGGGACTTCGGACAAATTTTCTCATGTCCTTAAGTGGAATAATGTCTCCTCGTCTTTAAAGCCTCTCTGTACTATTAGAAATTTTCTTGGTTACGTAAAAAACCCTATTGACCCTAAGGATATGAAAGTTGTTTATCTGGTTCCTTGCTCCTGTGGTACTCCCTACATTGGGGAAACAAGTTGGTTTATTAGATAGAGAATCCAGGAGCATGCGACAGACATCAGGCATAATCGATCCCGCACATCAGCTCCGGTCGAGCATGCAGAAAAACCTTGTCACCGTGTTTGCATTGAGGACTCCAAAGTCATTGCTAGGGTTGGTCACTTCCACCATAGGAAGCTCAAGGAAGCCATTGAGATTGAGAGGCATGCTAAGAATCTCAATAGGGATGATGGGTGGAAATTGAGTAAGGGCCGGACTCCAGCACTCTCTAAATGTTTTCACCCTCTTGTGTTAATAATTTGGTCCTTGAATTTATTTTTCCTTTATTATTCTTTTTAGTTTTTCTTTTTCTTATTTTTGTCGTTCCTTATTTCCTCTTAATTACAGTACATTTCATTTTATCTTATGATTTATATTCTCGATATAAAAATATAGTTTGTTATAACATTTATTAAAATAAATTACAAATTAAGATTTCCATATTATAATAACTTATATTAACATATTATAATATTTAAAACCCTCTTTTATCTAAATATTTATTATTAAATTAGGTTTCACCTTTTATATTTTCTTATGACTTATAATCTTGATTTATGAATAAGGGTTTTTAAAAACTTTTATTAAAATATACTAATAAACCCTCTTTTATTTAAAATATTTATTAATGTTTGTCCTTTATTACCCTATTATAATATTGATAAGTTTATAAAGATTTTTAACCGATAAAAATCATATATTGTAATTAAATTTTCTAAACTAACTTACCAATTAACAGCTAGTTTTTAACGATTATTGTCGGGCAATGATGCATCCTCACTATTTATTCATTAAGATCGGTCATCTTTTTTCACCTTGTCCTGAGGATGAACCACATTAGATGGTTTGAAACGTCGACCAAATCCTAATGATGTGATTAATTCGAAAGACATTTATCTAAAGAATTGTGAGTTTTACCTCACTCAATCACTGGAAAATCTGGCTGATCCGAACACTGGAAGAGTTTCCCTTGGAGGTCTCTGCACAGTCACTGCATAGGCCCTACGTCACCCCAGTAAAGGATTGGTCTAACTCCCGGAATCTCAGATCTTGGCCTCTCGGTCTCACACCTCGGCTCCTGGCTTCTAGATCTGATCCGACAGCTAAATCTCGGAAACCCTCTCACCCACTGCGCAGCCTCTGCATAGCCCCACGTGGCTCTACGCTAGCTGTGTTGGATGTCTCTCTGCCTCTCTTTGCTGATGATTCTTCGGCTGATAAAATATCTCTCCAGAAGCTACTCTGCTCCTCACTGCATTGAATCACTTAGATCTGATCTTCGTTCGAGCACTTGCTCAATTAGAATAATTTGATCACTTGATTCAGTCAGTGTGTCTTTCCAAATGACCCTCAAGCCTTCCTTTATAGTCTTCTCGTTCAGAAATCAACAGTCGAGATTAGATCTCTAATCGACAGTTAAGATTATAACATGAAGTGATCTTTGTTTTCTAGATCATTCTCACTTTTTTTTATTATCACCTTTTAGTTATTTAATTTCCCTAAGTTAGACTTAGGGTCCCCATTAAAATAATTAGTTTTTACAATAAAACATGATCCAAGTGGAATTTTCACAAACGGTTTCTGGGTTCTTTGGAATACCAGTGTCTAAGCCACTCCACAAAATTTGGGGCTTAGAGCACTTCCGATGCTTCCAAAAATCAACAAGGATAGTCATGGCTCATGCAAGGAAGTCATGGGAATGCAAGGAAAGTCATGGAGCTGGAGATTTATATAAGGACATGGAAATACTTTCCTCACTTAGAGGGAGTGTTGAAATTTGGGTAGCTAGAAAGTGTTACCACGAACTATGGTAGACCTTGGAGAGGGAAACCCTACAAGACCAGAGCTAGAGAAAGTGGTAACGATATGGTAGAGGTTCAATGTCACCTCAACCAAAACTCCCTGCTCTTCACGGATTTTGCTCGATGGGAGGAGTCCTAGTGAGAGATAAAGAGATCAATTCTAAGATAAATAGGTTGTAGATAAGGTATAAGATGATCTCACTAGGGCTCATTCAAGAGAGAGACACAATATAAGTTCAAGATCTTTTTTAAGGAAGCAATTCACTCCCAATGTTAAAAGCTAGAAAAGGGAGGTGAAAGACCTAGGGTTTGATGTATTTGACGATAATCATAATTCCGAAGGTCAAGACCAAAGAGAAAATGTTCCTTGTGATGGATTCCAACAATTACAAGGCTCATGAAACCTTCAAGAAAGTCCTCAAGTTGAGGGAGAAGAAACTAGGGTTTCCCTCTTAGGGCAACACCTAGTGCAAGAGATTTTATGGATGAAATTTGGGTGGATTCCTAAAAAAATGATAAGTC
Organism: Pinus albicaulis; assembly: GCA_034641835.2. Taxonomy (NCBI): domain Eukaryota; kingdom Viridiplantae; phylum Streptophyta; class Pinopsida; order Pinales; family Pinaceae; genus Pinus; species Pinus albicaulis. The sequence continues at coordinate 553,773,753 of CM076575.1, read as the reverse complement.
CTGTAGTCAATACCTACCTCTTGATGTTTAGGGTCTCAAACCACAGAAAACCATCCTCCCTAGAATTTATCTCTAAGCCCTAGATTCTCCTTCTTAGCCTTAAAAAGACCGAGTTTAAGGAGAGAAATTTATGGAGAAAAGTTAAGGTTTATCACCAAAGACATGGACTAGTGCCTTGTCCTTTGGGCATATGGAGTCAAGGATGCTCTATATAAGCCTAATTCATTGCTAAGGAGGCTGAAATTTGATGCTCTAGGTATCAAAATTCCAACATTTACCCACTCAATGATAAATGGAGTTTCTTGGGAGAAATTTAAAAAGAATCATCAATAGGAACATTCATTACATGTTATACATGAATAACATATGCCATATTCATCTAGATAACCTTCAAAATTTAATTTTCAACAAATCAGGGTACAAACTGGCATAATCTAGAAGCAATAGTTCCATACATTAGACATTCAAAATGATAATATTCAACTAAGAGCACTTACAAGATAACATGCAATATATCCATCCATTTTCCAAAGAATAGCTCCAACGACAATCCATATTTAGCTTCCACACATCAAAATGCATTCTAAGAATCTCTAATAGCCACAAAGAAACAAATGTGAGTTCCTCTAGGAGGTCCAAAATTTCCCAGTGTGATGATGATTGTTCTCAATGATGTGATATCAAATATATACGAGTCCTACTAAATCAAATTACGACAAGAAGCCCCTCCTAAGTCACAAAGTGATGTTAAGAGACACTCTAGGTCACATGGCGACCTGGTAACCAATGTAAAAACTTAATAATTAACCCATAAAGAGGCTGAAATGTTGATGTCATGCATGCGTAGGCTCTTCTAGGGCATGCTTTGGGCTCCTCTAGTGCCAAAGTGAGTGAGGAGGGATCCAAAAATCATGATCTAGCAGCGGGCCCATAGACCTCCATGCAAATCATCCTATGGACCCCAGTTTTGGGTTTGACGCACAAAGGTTGGTCTCATGAGTCTCCTAATGATAGAATATCTTCCGCTCCAACGTTAAGGGATTTGAGGATGCTGCTAGCCTCCCCATGTCTCCAAAGGTGAGACAAACCTCATCTAGGCCTTGAAATTAACTAGCAAACCATGTGATCATTGCTAAGATGGCTAGGGAATGCTTGTTCAAATGCTTTGTCTCATGAAGGATATGGGGCAAAGTGCAGATTGTTAGGGGTGTTATATGTGCCCATGGAATGGAGTGATTCTTTGCAAGTGATAGGAGTCCCATGACTCTCAACGCTCCACCTATAGGGTGTCATAATGCTTCTCTAGTGGACTTGGGCCCCAGTTAAGTTACCCAACCAATTATGAAAGCCACTTGCCAATCACACACAGTATCTAGTGCTCCATCTTCACCATTAGGTACAATAATCATTAGTGCATCTAAGTGGACCAAAATTGATAATCAAGGGCGAGAGAACACTTCATACAAGGTTTCCCTTCCAAATTTGGGGCTTTGACCATGTAATAGAATTACCTCCCTTTGTAGGAGTGGTAATAAACAACCTTATTAAGTTTTCCCAGTCCCTAAGGGGAAAGACAGGTCCTTGGTGCATCCTTCAATCTATAGGTGTCATGTGAATAGTGATGTAATGTAGGGGAAAAGGTGTCTCAGGGCCAAAAGCAAGAGTCCAAGGGGTACCAATAATGAGGAATTCCACATTTTGGGCATACATATGTGACTAGGGTGTAATTGTGGATGCATGAATTACCTCGACCTTTGTTTTTCCACCCTTATTATTTCCTTTTTCTTTTTCTTGGCTTTTGTTTGTATTACTACTCGAAGCTCTAGGAAATGTGAGTATGCCTTGTATGATGTGTAGCAGTGGTTACCTTTCAGTGGTGGGGAAATTCATCGCCCACTAGTGGTTGAGACGTGCAAGGGTTCCTTTCCATGATGTGGTAGGGCAACATTGGCCTCGGAAACCCAGTGATGGCCATAATAATGATAAGGGGTAGAGCTCATGCTTGGCTTTTTCCCACGTGCTAATCTTAATATCTTGACCATCTTTTGCATTTTATAATTTTCCTTCTTTTGATTCTTTCTTGTGGCCATGATATTATTTTTCCTTTTTTTTTCTTGTTGCATCAACCTCTAAGGGAAAAAAATTTCAGGCTTGACCTAAATATGCGGAAAAGGGGAGCGGGTATGCTAAATCCCAGTGGACCCATGGTCAAGTGGACCTGGAGATCGGAGGTGGAGTATAGGGATTGTAATGTACAAATGGAAGTGATAAGCATGGAATGGGGAAAACGGGACCACACTATCTCAATCAAGTTTTGCCAAGTAGTGCCATTCGTAACGCCATGGGCCTTTGGGGGAGGCCCCACTAGACGAGGATTGAAGATAAACCTCCCATTTAAGGTGATGGAACAAAACCACATTCAAAACCCTTCCTTCTTCCAAGTCACTCCATAATCCATTCTAAATTCCCAAATGAAAAACAAGCATAAGCACCTAATTGCATAATGATTGAAGTACGTTTTAGGTCAGATTGCCTACCTTACAACATGTGCTCTTGACAAATGGGCGAGGAAACATACAACTGATGCAGGTGGTGGAGATGGCAATGACACATCACATCTACTACTCGGTGGCTGTCAGGAGTTGGTGGCTGTCGGTTGAAAGAGATGACTAGGAGAAAAATTCTCCTATGGGGTCACCCACTTTTGGTGGGTAACATTTGGCTCCAACTGGGACATGAGCTCACCATAGAGCGCATGATCCATGTACTTGAATGGGGAGTTCATGAGAACTACAACAATCTGCTAGGACTGTAGACCTATATCCTGCACATCACAATACAACTATTTGGGAGCATGTGCATTGGGCGTACTTTTATTGCCCATTTTTTTCATCAAATAATAAAACATACAAAATTAAGATCTAAGCTAAGATGAAAATATAATCTAGATGTAGCTACTTTAGTACGAGAACATGATATGATGATGTTAGCTATGCAAACATAATATGCAACGCACCTATACTACTATGCAATGTGAACATTTAATGCATGAGCTAAGTATAGTCGTACAACCAATGTAACCAACATATCATTAGGTCAATATAACATCTTTTGTTCATACGAGTTCTTGTGAGATAAGGCATCAAAATATCACCTCCTCCTTTGCAAAACTGGCTTGATGAAGGGCACGGGTGGGAGGCGAGAAAACAAGAAAACAAAGCATCAAGAAAAAGAATCATGGATGAGGAAGGAGAATCCAATTTGCGCCATTGGATCCTCTCTTGTAACCAAAGCATGGAGAATTAAACAACAAAACTCACGAACGTTTATGAAGACAAACCTCATGAATATTGTTCTCATCATTGTCCTTAGGAACATGCTAGGAGTGATATGAGGAAGATGGAGGAGAGACAAGATTATCATTAGTATCAAATATCAAATCTTTGTAAAAAAGATGCCTAATGTTCTACTTCTCGTCTTTTATATGGAGGAACTCATATAGAAGAGGGAAAGTCAACCTCATGCAAATCCCAAGGAGAAATTTCCTCAAGTTTCGCATAGTAATCTAATGGAGAGTTGTTGAAGGAAATTTAAGATGCCTTCAAAGACGCTTGCTCCACCCTACAAGCATTGAATTTCAGAGTTTTATGAAGAACACGAGTTTCGTTCTTCCAATAGAGTCGCCAGATAAGGATCTATATTGTTGTATGGGGACAAGGCACACGTTGTGTGCCCCAGGAAACGATGCCAACAATGTTTCCACGAAATTTAGTTGGCCTTGGAGAGGGAAACCCTACAAAACAAAAGCTAGACAAAGTGCTAGCAATTGGGTAGAGGCCCAATGTCACCTCAGCCAAAACCCATTGTTCGTTACGAATTTTCACTGATGGGAGGAGTCTCGGTAAGAGATAAAGAGATCAATTCTAAGATAGATAGGTTGTAGATAAGGTATAATATGATCTCACTAGGACTCATTCAAGAGAAACACAATATAAGTTCAAGGATTGTTTAAGGAAGCAATTCGCTCTCGATGAAAAGACTTAGAAAAGATAGGCACGAGACCTAGGGTTTGATATATTTGATGATAAAGGGAATTCCAAAGGTCAATACCAAAGAGAAATGGTTCCTTGTGATGGACTCCAACAATTACAAGGCTCATGAAAGCTTCAAGAAATTCCTCAAGTTGAGGGAGAAGAAACTAGGGTTTCCTTCTTAGGGCAACATCTAGGGAAAGAGATTTTATGGATGAAATTGAAGTGGATGCCCAAAAAAATGATAGGTCATGTAGTCAAGACCTACCTCTTGGTGTTTAGGCTCTCAAACCACCAAAAAACCTCCCAAGAATTTCTTTCTAAGTCCTTGATTCTCCTTCCTAGCCTTGAAAGGACCGAATTTAAGGAGAGAAATTTATGGAGAAAAAGTTAAAGTTGATCACCAAAGACATAGACTAGTGCCTTGTCCTTTGGGCATATGGAGTCAATGATGCTCTAGAATAAGTCTAATTCATTGTTAAGGAGGTCATAATTTGATGCCCTAGATATCAAAATTCTAGCATTTACCCACTCAATGATAAATGGAGTTTCCTGGGAGGGCCTTAAAAAGATTCACCAATAGGAACATTCATTACATTTTATGCATGAATAACATATGCAACATTCATCTAGATAACCTTAAAAATTTAATTTCAACAAATTAGGGCACAAACTAGCATAATCTAGAAGTAATAGTTCCATACATTAGACATTCAAAATGATAATAATCAACAAAGAATACTTACAAGATAACATGCAATATATGCATCCATTTTCCAAAGCATAGCTCTAAGGACAATCCATATTTAGCTTCCACACATCAAAATGCATTCCAAGAATCTCCATTAACACAAAGAAACAAATGTGAGTTCCTCTAGGAGGTCCGAAATTTTATAGTATGATGATGATTGATCCCAATGATGTGATCTCAAAGATATATGAGTCCTAATAAATCGAATTGGGACAAGAAGCCTCTCCTAAGTCACAAAGTGATGTTAAGAGACAATCTAGGTCACAGGTTGACCTGGTAACCGATGTAAAAATATAATAATTAACCCATAAAGAGGCTGAAATATTGACGTCATGCATGCGTAGGCCCTTCTAGGGAATGCGTTGGGCTTCTCTAGTGCCAAAGTGAGTGTAGAGGGCTCCAAAAATCATGATGTAGGGGTGGGCCCCTAGACCTCAATGCAAATCATTTTGTGGACCCAAGTTTTGTGTTTGGGGCACAAAATTTGGTCTCATGGGTCTCCTCGTGATAGAATATCCTATTTCTTCTCGAAAGTTGAGGGATTTGAGAATAATAATATCCCTCCCATGTATCCAAAGGTGAGACAAATGTCATCTGACCTCGGATCAACTGCCAAACAATGTGATCATTGCTAAGCCGACTGGGGCACGTTGCACCAAGTGCATCATCTCATTAAGATGTTGGAAAAAGTGCGGACTGCTAGGGGTGTTGTAGGCGCCCATTGAATGGAGTGATGCTCTAAAAATGATAGGAGTACCATGGCTCTCAATTCTCCCCCTGTAGGGTTTCATAATGCTCCTCTAGTGTACTTGGGCCCCAGTTAAGTTGCCAAGTCCATGATGAAAACCACCTGCTAATCACACATAATATCCACTGCTACATCTTCACTATTAGGTACAATAATCATTAGTGCATCTAAGTGGACCAAGCTTGTTAATCAAGGGCAAGATGACACTTCATACAAGGCTTCCCTTGCAAATTTGGGGCTTTGATGACGTAATAGCATTACCTCCATAGGTAGGAGTGGTAATAGACAACCCTATTAGGTGTTCCCTGCGCCTATGGGGAAATACAAGTCCCTGGTACATCCTTCAATCAATAGATGTTATGTGAATATTGATGGAACAGAGGAGAAAAGTGATCTTAAGGCCAAATGCCATAGTCGAATGGGTAGAAATAATGAGGAATTCCACATTCTAGGTGTCCAAATGTGAGGAGGGAGCAATCATGGATGCATGGGTCATCTCAGCCATGTTTTTCTAGCCCTCTTATTTCCTTTTGCTTTTTCTTGAATTTTCTTTTTATTACTGCTTGAATCTCTAGGAGATGAGAGCAAGCTTGGAATGATGTGTAGTTGTTATTACCCCCTTAGTGGTGGGGAAGTTCATCATCCACCAGGGGTTGGGACATGCAACGGTTCCTTTCCATGATGTGTTAGGGCAACATTGGCCCCAGGAATTGGGTGATGGCCCTATTGACCACTAAGTGTCAACTACCCTATAACAACATACATCTTTTTTTCAAAGTTTTCCATTATGTTCGAGTAGTTAGACATCCAGATATCATCATCATCTTTCAGTAGTTTTGTCAAAGTTGTAATTCCAAGTTCTATAGCCCTATGTGGCCATTGTAAAAATTATTCTAGTATGACTATGAAGCCATGTTAAAACATCTAAGCCTTTGATTTTTAGCAATGAGTTTCATTCTAGGGAGATTTTTATCCCCCGCCAATTATTCCCGTTTATAACCCAAATAATTGGCAGAGTTTTTCTCCCACACATACCCCAAATCTAGAGTGGGGCTTGATGGTAAGGTCTTAGGTATAGTCCTAGCGTTATCGATTCTATGTAAATTATCATACTAGATCATCTGTCATGTGTCGCGGAATTTGGTTGTGTCTAGAGGTCATGTTTTAATTGTTAGAATTCCCCTTCTATATGAGATGTTCATGTAATATTTAATGTAAAAAGTGTTGTCTAGGAATATTTTAGGTGGATGATTATCATAATTAGACATCATTTCCTAAATAGTTTTTAGACTCGCTTTGAGGGTGAAAATATGTTTAATCTCCTCTAGATTCATTTAATTTATTTCTAGGAAAAAGTGGCAAAAAATTAGCCGAAAAATGGTCAAAAATTAAAATGAAAGAAAATAAAAATTCTTTCTAAGTGGAAAAATGAATTTTTGGAGAAAGTGGACGATTAAATTTGAAGGACTCATTTCCAAGTTAGAAATGTTAATTTGGTAATCGAGTGACAAATTCCAACCATGGGACTAGATTCCTGTTTTCGAGAGGACCAATTTTGACTATTGAAGTGCTCAATTTGGACAATGGAAAGTTTATTTTTTGAATTGAAGTCCACAATGTCATATTTGATCAGGTCAGCCCTAACAAGAAATTGGATACCCTTGGAAGCCTATAAATGCAAGTGACCTCAAGCTCATTTGGACATCATAAAGCATCTTTTTCTTCTCTTCTTCCTTGATTGGTTCGCACAAGTCTGAAGGTGGGTCAAGGAAAGTGGTTCGTATAGGTCTGAGATTACAAGGTCCGAAGCTCGCATGTGTTTTAGGGTTTTGGTTTCCGACCGCAAGTTGCACATATCAAATTTTCAGCTATAACCACATGCTTGCAGGCTCCACACTGCAGTTGGAAGGTCTCAACCACACACATCCTTCTTCCTCTGTGCGGTCGATCTCTAGGGATGAATTTTGGCATTTGATTGTAGTTGAATGCATTTGACCGCAAATAGGAAAAGTTGTCTCTGATCTGGATTGATGTTGGGAACATATTTTGAATGTTATTGGGTTAATTTTGTTGGATGATTTTTTATTGGGCTCATTGTACTCTCGCCTGAACATTTTGTGACAATCTAATAAGAAGAAGAATTTCAAAGGGTTTTCCCCATAGTGGGTTTTCACTTGGTTTTTGACCAAATCTGGTGTCTCTTGTTGATGTGTTGATTTTCTCCTTTGTCATTGCATTTACTGATCTATCCTCAATTACTATTGATGATTGGAAATATTAATTGTTATTGAAAAGATTTCTAATTGAAGAATTGAATTAGGCTAAAAGTAATTGAAACAACATACACAAGTTTGAATTTTAACATGGTATCAGAGTGTAATATTCCAAATGGAAAATTTACAAAGATAACAAAGTCATGCAAATATATAAACACAGAAATTGTCAGAAATTAACACAAGAACCAGAAAATATGCACCAACTCCATAAACTAGCCAAATTTTATTATATGAAGATATTGTGGTACAAATGGTTGGAGAAAATGCACCTGGGCTTGTACAAGGAAAGCTACAAGCACCAGGTGATGAGTACAAGCAAAATCCATAGCGCCAATAACAAGCTCCTCCAGAAAACTGCGTTGTTGCTCCAAAACTGCACTGCTGCCTGACTTCGGCCTCTGATTTACCCACTGAAAATTGCTCAAAAAATTCTATGAATTTGGGAAGGTGATCTTGGCCCAAAACCCATAAAAACCTAGAAAGGTTTCCTCTAATTTCAACTTTCAAAATTTGACCCTTTGCAGCTTAGCCCTCCTCCAAATTCAATTTTTGTTACTGCAGCTGCTACTGTCAATCACTACCCTTCAAAACCCTAGCAAACCTCCTCAAATGAACCTCCAATCGATCCCCCAAAACCTCAGCTCCAAAATCCCTCCAAGGCAGCTCCCACAAAAGAGCCTCCTCCAATGACTACACAGTCCAAGGAGGTGCTTACGTAGTCTCCTATGTATATGGGCTGAGAACTGCGTAAAGGTTGCTCCTCTAAGGCTACTATTACAGCTACACTCCAGAAATGAGTCCTCAATCACTCCCATAGTATTAAAAATCGGAACCGCTGACTGGACCAGTGGACCTAATGAACTGGTAACCAGACCGAAACCGGTCTAACCGATACTAGTCAGGTCTAAACGAACCGGTTTTTAAAAAAATACATTAAATAATTATTTTTTAATAAAGAAAACTATTTTTAAGATTTGCAACCATGAGTCCAAGCCAATAGAGACAAAATATGCAAAGTTTTCTCATTTATATACCATGTAAAGGTGAATATATCAAAATGGCATTATGGCACCGAGTGCAATACATATCATCGAAAAAATACATAAGCAATGAGGCTCCAAATGACCCATAAAGTCCAAAAACAATGCTACAAGCTATGAGCATTACTAAATACAAATCCACATATATGATATTACTAAATTCTAATTAATGATCAACATTATCACTTGAAAGTTGAAACTTCTAATCATGATCAAATTTCAAACTCGGTTGAACTTGAGTCTCCCGAATCTCGACTACCAAATTTTGCAGCTGCTCCAGTCACAAACTTCTCTATTGGTTCAGTGACTTGAGTTTCAAACTTCTGAAGGTATTCTGCCCTAATATGCCCTATTACTTCATTTGGTGCTCCACATGGCTTTACATGGCCTCCTATCCCAGCAAGTGTTGTTGGAATCTGTAAATACCCCCTCCTGCAATAGATTTTTGGCAATATTTGCAAATCATTTTGCCATCAATCATATCACAATGAGACCATGCAGTATTCTTGTCTTTTGGAGGCATGATGGCTACTACTTAGTTCAAACTCTATGTTGTTCCACTACTGCAGCAAAAACTCAACTCTCCAAGCTCTTAATCAAACTTACAAAAGCTCAAAATGAGATGTGTGAGACAAATGAGAGGGTACCCCTGCCTTTAAAGGATTGGGGAGGGTGTTTTTGGAGGGCAAAACCCCCCCTTTTCCCTCCAAAACCACCCATTACTGGCCAAATCAGCTTTTGTGGGGCCTTTTTGTGGCCGTGGCAGCTAACTGGCCGGTTTATTGATAAACTGGTCGGTTTATCAATAAACCGGCCATTTAGACCTGTTTGACCGGAAAAAAAAGTGAAATGGGGTGCCTGACCGAGTTTTTTGACCGGTTTTGACTGGATGGGCTCCTGACCGACCAGTTTGACCAGTTACCAGTTCAAACCGACCGGTTTTTAATACTATGATCACTCCTGTAGCTCCTCTGGTGAATCTTCCAGCAACTCCACTCCAGAATAGCAAGATGGCTCAAACCACTACGCAGTAGAAGCTCTGGACTGCGTCACAATCTCTTTAGAAAAGCGCAGACCTTGTAGGTACTCACTCCTCCAGTCTCAAGGCAAGGAAAATACTTTCCACCGAAGAAAGGTTGAGCTTCGCTCCTTAGGAAGCTCTTATGTTGAACAACACAATGTTGGCTCAGCTAAGCAACTAAGACAATTCGATTTCTTCAATAGGAAAAATATGCAAAATGCTCCTCCATTCCTTCCTTTTATAATTGTGGGGCATGCATGCTTGTGGGTCCCTCCACAAATTCGATTTTTCCCAAAGGAATTCAAATTCCTTCGTCTCATAGTGCATATTTCATGTGGGTGAGTGGCCCCATATTCCACTAACTTGCAAATAATTTGATTTCTCCTATGTTCCCTTCACCAAAACTGCGTTGGGAAAAATCAAAAAATTAATTTAATTAGGGATAATATAGTCCTCTGCACCAAAAATTGCTTGTCCTCAACGAATGCCTGAACAAGCACCCTCTCGATTAGTTGAACGCAACAAACTTTGCACACAATATCATGGTCCCAAATGTACCACCCAACCATCCTAGATCTCTGCCCTATCTTGCCAGGATCCCAAGCCATCCTGATTAGTGTGAGGCATTCGTTTCTCCACTCACTGTCCAGCCTGGTATAGGCACTCGAAGCCCTTCGCATACCATAAGTAAATAGATCATCATAATCATACAAAGTCCTGCCTATCTCTACGTGCAACTACTCTACTAAATCATCCATCTCATGTACTCCAAGGGTGGGCACCTGAAGATAAAATCCAACTCCTGTGGAAATAAATCCTTCCCTGCACAATCTTCCCCTGAACTCCCCCTGTTGCTCATCCCTCCATGTTGGTGAAGTCCCCCACACCAACAAAGAATCGCTAAAATCCAATAGAAGGTTGGAAAATATTCCCTTGTCGAACCCAACTCACTCCCAAGGGTAGCTGAACTGTCAAGTACTATGATGCTAGGGTCCCGTGCCCATTGCGGGAAGGAACTATCTTGCCAATCCTGCAACACTTTGGTCATGACTAATTGTCTAACATGCTCATACCAGAGCCTCATCTCTTGCAACTCTTGGCCATAATATATGTGATGATCGAGGCTATGCCCAACCTGCCAAGGGGACTCAATAATGCCCACGCCTATGACTCTATGGTTGGACCCAATCCTGAATAACCGCCTGCCTCACCATACGATGAAAACTTCGGTGATCCCCCATGTGTCAACCTGATAATGAACTGGATCATCAGCTATCTTGACCATACTCACTAAGTAATGGAGTGTCCCCCACATCAACTAGATCGCTGAATCCCATGACCATACTGGAGGTCCACCACTCCCAGTCCTCACTGCATGCTGTTGTGATATGCTACTAGTGGTTGGGACCCATCTGTACCTCATCTCTGACTCTTTTATGTATCCAATACGTAGGTACCGAGCATCAAGCACCTGTCTCGCGAATTACCAACTGCTCTACACCTGCCAAATGACAACAAGATCTGCTATCCCAACTCCTGATGATGTGTCTGGGTACTGTCGAAAGCCTAGGCATCATCCTTCCAACAAGGAATACCATTCCCCATCCCTTATGCTCACCTAATGCCTTGAGCAGTCCATTTGAAAGAGTACCATGCAACTCCTTCTCAGTCACTTCCCTAAGTGTGAACTCAGGGATGGAGCATACACTACCTTTGTAGCAAACCATGCACTCCCTAGACTTGTACCTGTCATCTCATGCCCTGACCAAATGCCACCACTGAGAAGCCTCCATTTGGCCACTCTATGTCCAACTAACTGTCTCGAGCGAGCCTCCTACATCATGTTGCTCGCAATGAAGGCATCAAGGGACAAAATCCAACTCCGTTGTGCCTGCAAACAATGTGGAAGCGAGACCGGGCTACAAGTACCCATGGATATCATCAAATTATGCTCATCTGCATCCCTATCGATCTGGGGTGAGTTACACCCACCGTCACACCTGTCACCTCTATCAGACGGTCTCCTTGGAGGTGATGCCCCAAAACCCCAATGGCTGGCGTCGTGCATCACTCCCTGTGGCCAAGCATCTCTGTGATCCCGTGCATACAAATGTGTATCTTTGTGCCCCTTGGCACACACCTGCACTCAATTGCACCCCTCTCTGCACTACTGGACACCACCACTATCTACCATACCATCTTGTATCAGTTGGTACCCCTCCTGTGATGATGCAGTTGTCACTCCATGCGGAACCTCAAGGTGGTGTGAGCCGCTCCTCCTACTCTACAGTGCATGTTTGCACGACTCGACACTCCACCATATACCTCTGTGCTCCTCTCCAGAACACTAAACTTCGTGGTACAACTTTGTGCAACACTGAACACTTAGGCCAACTGCCGCACCACCCTGTATCATCGGTCATCCCACATGCGTCAATACATCCTCGACTCTGCTAGCAACCCCACCATGATGTGGGCTACTCCTCCTCATCTGCCCTGGTAAACCTAAGTGGTCTATCTCCTCACATGTTAATGGGAATGACACTACTGTGCCTAGCCTCCATGGCACCTGTGTCCAATGTGCCCATGAGAGAGCACTATCTCCATACAGCGCACCGTCTGGTGGTCTGCTGATGCCACATCCTCTGTCCAACCCCTGCCAAAGTATGCCACTTGCTGATTTTTGTAGCATCTGGAAATGTTCCAAGTCTCAAACTTTGTAGGGAGTCTTGGACGGCAGCATTCCAAAGAACCTAGAAATAGTTTGTGGAAATTCCACTCGGTTCAAGACTTATTAAAATAATTAATTATTTTAAAGAAGATCCTAAGTCTAAACTTAGGGAAATGAAATAATTAAAGGGTATTAATAAGGCAGAGTGTGAATCTTCTAGAAAACATGGATCGAGTCAAGTTTTAATCTTAGCCATTGATTAATCTTTTAATCTGGGCCATTGGTCCTCCAACAGGAAGATTATAAAAGAAGGCTTGAAGGTCACTTGGAAAACGTGCCGAGCATACACTCAGTACTCGAAGGAGATCCATTCTGATGTAGAATTCGATCTCAGTGGGAGAGTTGCAGGGCGAGAAGTTGTAGAAGCGGAAGGAGGAGGTCAGGGGTGATTGAGAGCAGGGTCGAAGGGCAGCAGTGGGTCACTAGAGGCAGCTTGAGGTTGCAGTGCAGAGACCCCACGCAGACTAACGTAGTATAGCGCTGGGATTGCGCAGTGAATCACACAGAGAGACATAGGTGCATGGAAGGGTTGTTCTGGGTGTCAGAGATTTGTCCGAGTAAGCTGGAAATTCAGTCTCAGGTGGTTCAGAATTTATTTGCCGTATATTTTCCCTGTAAAGATATCATTTGCTGAAGAATTAATAAAACCTTCATTTGCTACACCGGTTTTCCCACATTGGGTTTTTCCGGGGACAATTGTCCAAAAATAACTGTGTAAATGTGATTGATTCTTGTGCTTATGTTCTCTACTGTTTATTTTTTTGCATATATAATTGTGAATGTTGTAGTAGTATTTATTTCGATATTTGCCGGTAGATTTCTGAATAATAACTTATTGAAAGAATAAGTAGGAGAAATAAATCTATCACTGCAACTGTTTGTAAATTTTCACATGGTATTAGAGCCAGAGATGAATAACAGAGAGGGGGCATCTATCAGTGAACGGAAATCTACTGTTGTAGCAACAACGCAGAAGGGTTCACGCAGTTCTCTAGGAGGGGGAAGAAGCACAATAGAACAGATGGATCACGATATATCTGTATTGGCATCCAAACTAGAGGAAGATTTGCTTGTGTATCGAGCATTGTGTCTTCATATGTCTGGTATATTGACAACGGAGCCTCTACTCACATGATAGGAGTACGGGACTGTTTTTCCGACTACCAAGAAGAGCAAATCAATTTCAAAATAACCATGGGTAATAAAGCAAAGTGCACTTCCATTGGGAGAGGTATCGTAGTTTTTCAAACCGAGGCTGGAAACAAAATCCGGGCCACTAATGTACTGCATGTGCCGAGTTTAGGGATGAATTTACTCTGTGTCACAACTTCAAAATCGAGGATATGACATCTACTTTATTGGCAATAGAGTCTACGTCAAGCACCCTAGTTGGAAGAAGAAGGCACAGATCGGGGTAAGAAGCAACAAACTGTACAAACTACAACTTGATTCTCCAATGGCACTAGTTGGTAGCACAGATGAAACAGACTTGAATGAGCTATGGCACAGAAGAATGGGGCACTTGCATCATGGGGCATTGAGAACCCTCCAGAAGACTGTCACAGGTTTTCCAGAACTGAGCACCAAACGAGATGATGTCTGCAAGGGGTGTGTATTGGGGAAATATGCCAAGGCATCATATCAGAGAAGCAATAATAGGGCCAAGGGTGTGTTGGATCTAATACACTCATATATCTGTGGGTCGATGTCTACTAGAGCTTTTAGCAGTGCCGAATATTTCATCACCTTTATTGATGACCATTCCAGGAAAACCTGGATCTACTTGTTGAAGACCAAGGATGAAGTCTTCAGTTGATTTAAAGTGTTTAAGGCTTTGCTGGAAAATTTGACAGGGAAGTGGATCAAGGTATTGCGATCAGATAATGCTGGTGAATACATAGATAAAGAATTCACCAGATTTTGTGCAAAGGAAGGCATCAAAAGAGAATGGACAACCCCATACAATCTGGAATAGAATGGTGTGGCAGAAAGGAAGAACCAGATTATTGTTGAAGCAATCAGAACTATTTTGTATGACCAAGCCATGCCCAAATTTCTATGGGCTGAAGCGTGTAATACAACTGTCTACATTCAGAACAAAACTCATCACACTGCACTAGGAAAGATCATGTTAGAAAGTGTCTTCACTGGCAGCAACCCTAAAGTGATTCACTTTAGGATCTTCGGTAGTACAACTTACCGTCATGTGCCCATTGAGAAGAGGAAGAATTTGGAGATGACTGCTGAAAAGGGGTATCTGGTAGGATACAACGAGAATGCAAAGGCTTATCGCATCTACATTCTCGAAAGCAGGAAAGTGGTGGTGCGAAGGGATGTGAAGTTTATGGAGGAGAAAGCCTTCAGAAGATCATGAGAGTTACCTTCTGCTACGCAGTTAGAGGAAGAGCCTTTGGTCCAACCCCAACAACTAGCAACAGAAAATTCAGTTGCCTCTCCAAGGCATAGTGGTCCAAAGGATGTGTCTCCCGAGGATTTGCAAGGAGAGCCGGTAAATCCACCCACTACTAGTGGAAGAACGAGCAGGGAACTTCAATAGATTCTGAAGGATGCAGAGGAATTTGTCGGAATGCCCTGAAATGAGAAGAGAAAACGTAAGTAGCCTGAAAGGTATCAAGCCTTGGTTGCTCAAGTCGGAGAACCTTCCAATTTTTGGGAAGCAGCTGAGCACTAGGTGTGGGTTGATGCAATGGTGGAAGAGTACAATTCCATCATGACAAATGATGTCTGGGAAATAGTACCCAGACCTCAGGATAGATCAGTTGTAGGATCTAGGTGGATCTACAAGATCAAGTATGATGCAGACGACAGCATCAAGAATTTTAAAGGCAGGTTTGTGGCTAAGGGGTATGCTCAGAAGGAAGGAATAGACTATGAAGAAACCTTCGCCCCAGTAGCCAGATACACATCTATCAGGTCCGTGATATCCCTTGTTGCGCAAATGGGATGGGAAATTCACCAGATGGACGACAAGACGACATTCTTGAACGGTGTGATAGAGGAAGAAGTGTATATAGAACAACCGGAGGGCATTGAGACACATGATCAGAAAACTCATGTGTGCAGATTGAAGAAAGCATTATATGGACTGAAGCAAGCTCCTATAACTTCGTATGGTTGGATTGACAGCTACCAGCAGAAGATGGGATTCGTCAAGAGTGATGCAGATCCCAATCTCTACTACCTAAGAGTAGGGAGTCAGCCTTTGATATTGGTGTTGTATGTGGATGATTTTTTCTTTACGAGATCATCAAGGCTCATCACAAATTGCAAGAAGAATTTGGCTGAAGAATTTGACATGAAGGATCCAGGACGAATGCACTATTTTCTGGGGTTGGAAGTTTGGCGGCAGAATGGGGAGATCTTTCTTAGTCAAGGAAGATACACTACAGAGATTCTGAAGAGATTTCATATGGAGGATTGTAGGCCCATGACCACTCCAATGATCACCAACTGGAGGAAAATCGACACGTCCGAAGATGATGAAGTTGATCCTACATTGTACAGGCAGCTCATAGGGTCATTGATGTATCTGGTAAATACAAGGCCAGACCTCTGTTATGTTGTTAATACCCTCAGTTAGTTCATGGTGGAACTGAAGAGGGCACATTGGGCAGCAACGAAGCATGTTCTCAGGTATCTTCGAGGGACAATCGAGCTTGGATTGAAGTACACCCGTGACAATGATGTTAGGTTGAGTGGTTTCACTGATGTAGATTGGGCTGGAAGTTTAGTTTATCGGAAGAGTACCAGTGGGTACTATTTTAGTTTGGGATCAAGAATGATTTCCTGGTGCAGTAAGAAACATAAGTCCATGGCACTGAGTTCGGCTGAAGCAGAGTATATGGCAGCCAACACAGCGTCGTGCGAAGCCATATGGCTTAGGAAACTGCTAGTGAATCTACTCAAGAAGAAAATGGAAGCGACCAACATCTTATATGATAATTAGAGTTGCATAAAGCTCTCTGAGAATCCTGTGTTTCATGATAGGTCGAAACATAGTGACATCCGGTGTCACTTCATCAGGGATTGTGTACAACGTGGAGCTGTTCAGCTGCAGTACACTCCAACAGGAGAACAGGTGGCAGACATCCTCACAAAGGCTCTAGGAAAGTCAAAGTTTGTCTAATTTAGAAAGAAGATGGGGATGATGAAGAATCCCTTCCAGTAGCAGGAATGGAGGATTCAGTATTCAGAGGGAGCTGTGGTACAGAGGCAGCAAGTGACAGTGGCAGTGTCAAAGGCAACAGTATAGGAGGTAGCAGCGCAGCAGATGGGGGAAGCAGAATCATGTGATCAGCAGCGCAGAGGGTGCTTTAGAATCAGAGCAGCATGCAACAGGCATATTGTTGGAACACCTTCCTCGCTAAGAGGGAGTGTTGATTTTTGTAGCATCCGGAAGTGTTCCAAGTCTCAAACTTTGCAGGGAGGCTTGGACAACAACATTCCAAAGAACCCAGAAATAGTTTGTGGAAATTCCACTCAGTTTAGGACTTATTAAAATAATTAATTATTTTAAAGAAGACCCTAAGTCTAAACGTAGGGAAATGAATGAAGTCAAGTTTTAATCTTAGCCATTGATTAATATTTTAATCTAGGCTGTTGGTTCTCCAACAGGAAGATTATAAAAGAAGGCTTGAGGGTCACTTGGAAAACATGTCGGGCATACACTTAGTGCTCGAAGGAGATTCATTCTGATGTATAATTCGATCTTCGTGGGAGAGTTGCATGGCGAGAAGTTGCAGAAGAAGGAGGAGGTCAGGGGTGATCGAGATTAGGGTCAAAGGGTAGCAATGGGTCACTGGAGGCAACTTGAGGTTGTAGCGCAGAGACCCCATGCAGTCTCCACGCAGACTCACTCAGTCCAATGCTGGGACTGTGCAGTGAATCACGTGGAGAGACACAAGGGTTGTTCTGGGTGTCAGAGATTTGTACGAGTAAGCCGGAAATTCAGTCTCAGGTGGTTCAGAATTTATCTGTCGTATATTTTCTCTGTAAAGATATCATTTGTTGAAGAATTAATAAAACCCTCATCTGCTGTAATGGTTTTCCCACATTGGGTTTTTCCGGGAACAATTGTCCAAAAATAATTGTGTACATGTGGTTGATTCTTGTGCTTATGTTCTCTACTTTTTATTTCTCTGCTTATATAATTGTGAATGTTGCAGTAGTATTTATTTGGAGATTTGCTGGAAGATTTCTGAATAATAACTTATTGAAAGAATAAGTAGGAGAAATAAATCTATCACTGCAACTATTTGTAAATTTTCACCTGTGACTCCATGTGCATCCAACATGTCTAAACAACCCATGGGTTCGACTCACGAACTCCTTGACTAGTAGTGCCGACTGGAACTCCCCCAAGGAATGAGTGCACTTAGTCATTGAGTTCGCTATCCCACCGGAGACATAGCCCTCCTGCATCCCAGATATATGATAGGAAGCCCCACCTAGATCCCAATGCCAACCTAGGCCTCCAACATCTCCAATGTCTAAGAGCTCCTGCGGAGCTTCCCTCCATACTATGATCATCTCCACAAGGATAGCCCACTTCGCTGGGTACCAACTCAAAATTTGTTGCCGTCCAACTTTAAGGGAAGGATCAAATGCATGAACACCTGTACACAGAAGAAACCCTCCATTCTGCAAATGTTGCACCCTATGCAGCTCATGTCGCATTGTCTCGCTAGTTTGGTTAGCACATATAATCTGACTGGGTAACTCTGCCTCTCTGTCGCCAAAGTGCACAAATGACCTATCAGTGCTACAAGCCCCATCTATATATGTTTAAAGAGGGCTAAGCTGACACTCTGAGGTGTACTCCTCTAGCAGTGTTGCTAGGGAATCCAACTATTCCCCAACATGAGTTAGTTTGGCCATCGACTCGGCACAAACCACTCTCATGCCCTCTAGCTCCACATTTTGTTGTAGAATGGTCTCTCGAACTGTCGTGGTCTTCCTTTTCAATGCTAGAAGGTCAGGCTAGAGTTGTCGAAACCAGTGTTGCGCACATCGGCATCGAGATAAAATTGGCAAGGGTCCATAAAACCCAAAAATCATAAAAATCGGGAAAATATCGGTAAAAATCGGCAAACATTGGCAAAATTAAGATACCATAAAAATATTTTTAAAAATCGGCAAACATCGGCTAGGCCAAAAAATCATGATTTTGAGATAAAATCGGGATGTTCGCAACACTAGTCGAAACTGTTGTGGGCGAATATCATCTGTAAATTCAGTCACAAGTCTGAGTGCCTCATCAACTAATACATCCTCAACGGATGGCCCTATGGGCATATGTTCAGCTTCCTCCACCAAGGTGTCAGTCGAAACCATCAAAGGGATCTCCAACAAGGGTGACATGAGCATCACACTGGGTATGTCTACTTGCTCCTCTCACTCCTGTGTGCCCTCAACCTCTTGCTCAATCTCCTCCTCAGGCTCTCGACATCTGAGGCCCGATCTCCACCAATAGTAATGCCTCCTAACTCCATCCTCTAACGATCCTCCTCTATGATCCTCGAACGAGAAAGCCCTCTTGATCCTAGGGTCCAACATCTCATACTTATCAATCCTATCCATCAAGGACCTCCTCAAATCTACAAAGTTATCGAGTTCCCTCCCCTTCTCCGATTCATCCAGAAAATGAGGCATGGTAGGTTGGCTAGGCTAGCCATGGGTATTGTTTTATTGGAGTGCGTGCACGTGTGCATGCACATGTGCATGCACATGGTTTCTCTGTTGGGTATGACTCAACGTCCCCATCATTTGTTGCATCCTCTCTTAGACCTGTTGGTTTTTCCTCCTCAACAATTGGTTCTGCCTCATCAAATCCTCCATGATCCCTTGTGTACTCTTCCCTTTTTGTGTCATTGGACTGCCCATAAATTCACTAGTCACTATGCATGCATGGTCAAAATGTCCATGATCTTGCTAGCTCCCCCACAGTTGGCCAAGTTCATGCTCTGATACCATTGTAATATTCAAAATGGAAAATTTACAAAGATAACAAAGTCATGCAAATATATAAACACAGAAATTTTCAGAAATTAACACAAGAACTAGAAAATATGCACCAACTCCATAAATTGGCCAGATTTTATTATATGAACTTTGAAGATACTGTGGTACAGATAGTTGTAGAAAATGCACCTGGGCTTGCACAAGGAAAGCTACAAGTACTGGGTGATGAGTACAAGCAAAACCCACAACTCCAATAACAAACTCTTCTTGAAAACTGCGTTGTTGCTCCAAGACTGCACTGTTGCCTAACTTCAGCCTCTAATTTACCCACTGAAAACTGCTCAGAAAAATCTAGGAATTTGGGAAAGTGATCCTTGCCCAAAACCCAAAAAAACCCAGAAAGTGTTTCCTTTAATTCCAACCTTCAAAATTTGGCACTTTGCAGCTTGACCCTCCTCCAAATTCGGTTTATGTTACTGTAACTGCTACTGTCAATCACTGCCCTTCAAAACCCAAACAAACCTTCTCAAATGAACCTCCAATCAATCCCCCAACACCTCAGCTCCAAAATCCCTCCAAGGCATCTCCCACAAAAGAGCCTCCTCCAATGACTACGCAATTCAGGGAAGTGCTTACGTAGTCTCTGTGTATATCGGTTGAGAACTTTGTAAAGGCTGCTACTACTACTACACTCCAGAAATGAGTCCTCAATCACTCTTGTAGCTCGTACAGTGAATCTTCCAGTAACTCCACTCCACAATACCAATATGGCTCCACTAGTGCGCAGTAGAAGCTCTGTATTACATCCCAAACTCTCTAGAAAAGCACAAAACCTGTGGGTACTCATTCCTCTTGTCTCAAAGCAAGGAAAATTTCTTCCTTGGGTGCCACTCGAAGTCCACCAAAGAAAGGTTGAGCTTCGCTCCTTGGGAAGCTCGTGTTGAACAACATAATGTTGGCTCATCTAAGCAGCTGAGGAAATTTGATTTCTTCAATACGAAAAAGATGAAAATGGCTCCTCCATTCCTTAATTTTATAATTGTTGGGCATGCATTCTTGTGGGTCCCATAGTGTGTATTTCATGTGGGTGAGTGGCCCCAACCAATGTTTTAAAAACCGGAACCGGTGACCGGACCGGTGGCCTAATGAACCGGGTTTCTAACCGGAACCGGTCTAACCGGGAGCGGTCAGATGCCAATGAACCGGTTTAAAAAAAATACATTAAATAATTATTTTTTTAATAAAAAAACTATTTTTAAGATTTGCAACCATGATTCCAAGCCCATAGAGACAAAATATGCAAAGTTTGCTCATTTATATACCATGCAAAGGTGAATATATCAAAATGGCACCGAGTGCAATACATATCATCGAAAAATACATAAGAAATGAGGCTCCAAATGGCCCATACAGTCCAAAAACAATGCTACAAGCTATGAGGCCATTGGCCTAATACAAGACTACATATTAGTGATCAACAACATGATCACTCCTCATCATGATCAAAATCATCACCACTACTGAACAAGGGATCATCAACATGAGCTACATAAATAATATGGCTCAAAGTTTGAGGACTCCTAAAACTCCTCTACAACTTTAGTAGTAGTAGTAGTAGCAAAAATAGACATCAAAACTACAAATCACTGAGCAACATGGTCTCTCATGAAGCTCATCATTGATTCATCGCTACTAGAAATGGGATCATCAACAAGAGATACATAAACATCATCTAGCTCAAAGTCTTCAGACTTGGATTGCTCAACCTTATAACATGATAGAAATTGAAAAATTTTAACATGCCTAACCAATGATTTTGGTTTGAGTGAAGGGTTCATTTCCTCAACCTTAAAATGCGATAGAAAAAGATTAGCATGTCTAACTAGTTGTTTTCCTTTGATTGAAGGGTACATCAAGGTTCTTAAAGGACTTCATGCTCTTGATCAAATGCCAATATCATACCCTTACACATGATAGAATCAAATGGAAACATTGCAAATTCCCAAACCATGAAACCATGAAAACCATTAAGTCTGCTGAATTTTGAGTGAAACCTAAAATTCTAGTTTCTCCATATGAAATCCAATGAGGTCGAAACCACTCTTAAACATCCTGAGTCATTTCATGGTAATGTTAAAAATTTAAGTAAAAGGATGAAAATGAAAAATAAAGGAAATGAAAAATAAAGGAAATGTCACTTTTACTTTAAGAATTTAACATTACCATGAAATGTCAATGCTTCCCTTACCTCCACATCAGCCCTAAAACTCATTTTTGGCCGTGCGTGGGTCCACAGAGGGAAAGAGTAGCTAAATGAACCCTCCCATTGGCTCCAAATCAGCCCTAAAACATAACTGCTGCCGAAAATGTGGGTCCGCGAATGAGTTAGCACCTAACCGGCTGGTTAGGAACGAAACCGGCCGGTTTATGCATAAACCCGCCGGTTCCGTTCCTAACCGGCCGGTTAGGTCCGGTTTTTTCAAAAAACAGGCGAAATGCCCTATGTAGCCGGGTTGCCTGGCCGGTTTCGACCGGTGGGCTATCTAACCGGCCGGTTTGGCCGGTTACCGGTTCAAACCAGCCGGTTTTTAAAACACTGGCCCCAACATTCCACTAACATGCAAAATATTTCATTTCTCCTATGTTCCCTTCACCAAAACTGCCTTGGGCTATTATTAATCAAAATTGCAAAATTAATTTAACTGGGGACATTACACCGAGCTAAGGTGAAGTACAAGCCCAAAAGGAGACAAGCATTGAAGCAATCATCTTTGGAAAGTTAAAGGAGCCTATCTAATCAAGTCAAGATGTTTTCTCTTTCTTCAAGGAACATGAGAAGTTGGGTGAATCATCTAACTTTGTTGCAGGGAATATGAGGATGGAGATCATAACTTATAACAGTGAATTTTTAAAATACATTCAAGGAAAAATACTTGAGCCTTCAGAGAATTCTTTCACTGTTGCCAAGAACAAGCACAAGAAAGGTGAGTTAAAAGCAAAGAAAATTATAGATGATGGTTTACAAGATAGTTTAATTGCACATGTTGGAAATTTGAGGAAGTCTATAGACATGTATGATAAGATAGTTGTGAAAATTTCATCTATCACAACAACTGGAAATTATTCTCCTAATTGTTAATTTATTTAACAATTTATTTGCAGTTTTCTATGACAAATATCAAATAATTCACACTATAAATTTCACAAATAAACGACTAAAAATAATAGCGCTGGAAACTGAGAAAATCTAGCACACACAAATAAATTTTACACAGTTATTTTTGGAAAAATGTCCCCGAAAAAACCCAACTTGGGAAAACCGATGTAGTAGTTGAGGGTTTTATTATTATGCAGCAGTGAGAAATTATGATTACAATAATCTGGATGTCGAAATCTAGCTATCCTATAGAGAAAATACTAGCAAAAATATCTAGAGGGAAATATCCCTCACTCCAGGCAATTCCGGCAGTGGACTGCCTTTGAAAAGCAAGTCATCCAATTGGGCCTGCGTAGACTTTACGTCAACTTGTTGTTGCCTCCTGCAACAACGACCCAGATTGACTTCTACTCTAGTCGTCCTGCATGTTGCTGACTCATAAAACATCTCTCCAACACTTTGGAACCTCTACCCAGCCTATGGAACTAAAAATGTGATCTGGATTTATGCAGGAGCGCAACAGAATAAACACATAACCATAAATACAGAGATGCAGCAGAAATAACACTTCATTTCATTAATATCAAAGAACTGAAATTTGCTTACAGACAGAATGGAAATAAAACTAGCTAGGGCGCTGGTAGCTATCTTTGAGAAGAGATGTGGCGGCTACGGGCCTCTGAACTGAGTTACAATGAGGCTCGAGGGCCTGTTATTATGAAGAAACAATGGAGAACTCTAAACATCCAAAAACCTAACCCTAGGAGATGAAGCGCCAAAACTATGGGCCCCGTTTGGGTAAATTGGTGTTCCAACTTCTGAGGATAACTTTGGCATACTATCTCTAGTTTGATGCACATGGTACATCATTAGAAAGTCTATCCGAGGTTCGGCTGGAGCGCGATGCTAAACGTCGTTTAGGGCCTCAAAATGGCTCCAGAACTTCAGGACCTGAAAAACTACTAAAAATAGTAAGTTGTGATGAAACTGAAAAACTGAAAGAGACAATGGTGGAACCCCAAGGGGAATAGGCGAGTGGCCACCAATATCCACCTGGATCATTCCTCCCCCCCTAAGGAAGCAATGGTCCCCATTTCATTGAGTTCCTCCATGAGATGAGGAAACTTCTCCTGAACTTGGTCCCTAGTGAACCACTTGCCTTGGTGCGAGAGTTGGCCGGCTTTGACAACCCGATATAGTTGGATATTACGGTGGCGAGTGCTCTTTATTTCATGTCCATGATACAATCTGTGTGCTTTGTTCCATGCAACTCAGGTTTAACTCTGTTGGGTGGTGAAGTTTGATGCCACGCAATATACGAGATGGCCAGTAAGTGATGAAATCAGGAGGGCGAGCGATCCACATTGAGCGGGTGCAGACCAAGGAATGGTGGAATACTGAGCTCGAAGGCATTGTTCCCTATAGCCTTGGTGATGGTGTACGGCCCGTATCGGAGCGGGCAAAGCTTGCGGTGGGGTCCAGTGAGGCGCTCCTTCTGCAAATGTAGCCATACTTTTTCACCCACCTAGAAGTTGTGTGGTACCCGGTGTTGATCATGGTGTTTCTTGTACTTGGCATTCGCTCGGTCCAATATATCATGAACCTGTTGGCGGATGTGTTGAATGCGCTCGATGAAGCTACTTGCTTTGTTAACTTCAGACTAGACATGAGTTGAATCGGCCTGAGCAGTTACAAATGGTATGGCTACGTCAATAGGACATAGTGGTTGGAATCCCAAGCCCACCTGAAAGTGGCTATGGGTGATTGAACTGTGGAGAGACCGATTATAACTATGTTGTACATATGGGAGACTCTTGTCCCATGTGCGTGGATGCTTTGAATTGTACATGCGCAGAATGTGTACAATCATTCTGTTGACGACCTCTGTCTCGCCATCTGTTTGGGGATGGAAAGATGTGGACTTGGTGAGCTTGGTATCCAACATTGACCAGAGGCTGGACCAAAATGTGGCCGGAACACGGTATCTCGATCGATATATGAACTGTGGGATCCAAGTGCACCCACACTCGTTCAAAGAAGAGTTTAGCGGTGGCTTTTGTTGTGACACATCTTCTTGTAGGCCGCCATAATGGCCTTCTTCGAGAATCTATCGACGACCATGAAAACACAGTCATTTCCCTGCTTAGTAGAAGGTAGGCCTGACATGTAATCCATGGAAATGGATTCCCAAGGTCGACTAGGGGTAGGTAGAGGAGTATATAGGCCTTGCTTCTTGATGGGTTGTTTGGAAATGGCACAAGCAGTGCAGGATCTGATGTGCTTCTCAACATCCTTTCGAAGGTTCGACCAATAGAAATACTTCTGCGGGATTGCTACTATTTTCTTAACCCCGAAATGCCCAGAGAATCGACTGTAGTGTGCTTCCCATATCATCTTGACACGCTCGCTTGAAGGAACACAAAGGTGTCCCATGTGACATAAAAGGGCATCTTGGAGGGTGAAAAATTTGGAACTTGCGTACCCACCAAGAGTGCCTTGTATGTGTGGCAGAATTCTGCATTGCTCTCATAGAGAAGCAGCCAATCAGAAGTCTCGTGCCCACAAGATTTGAGAACGGTGGTGAGCGCCACGATCGGTGGTTGGCTGAGATAGTCTGCAACATTATTGGTGCTACCCTTCTTGTACTTGATATTCAAATGAAACTGTTGCAGATATGTGGACCACTTTTGATGGCGATCATTCTGCAATTTCCCTTGTGTCTGTATGAACTGTAGCGGTTGGTGGTTTGTGTGGATGATTGTTTCCTTCCCCAAAATGTAATGCTTCCATTGTTGACAAGCTTGCACAATGGAATACATTTCTTTGTCATAAGTGGGATATTTGCGAACTATGTTATACAATTTCTCACTGTGATATTCCATTGGATGTCCCTGTTGAGTAAGAACCGCCCCAATAGCATAGTCAGAGGCATTTGTCTTGATCTCAAATGGCTGTTGCAAGTCTGGTAATGTGAGAACTGGGGCAGAACAGAGGCGATTTTTCAATTCCGTAAACGCCTTCTGTTGAGATTCCGACCAAAAGAATTTTGCTCTCGCTCCTCCCTTGGTGACTTGACTCAAGGGCCAAGTGATATGAGAGAATCCCAACACGAACCTCGGTAGAAATTAGCAAGACCCCGAGAAGGTTGTGAAGCTGCGGTATAGTAGTTGGGGGACGCCAATCCGGAATGACTTGGATCTTGGCAAGATCCACATGCACCCCCCTTTCATCAATAATGTATCCCAGATATTGAACCTGGGTCATGCCAAAAGTGCACTTCTCCAGATTGGCACACAACTTGTGTTGCCGCGGTGTTTGGAGGACTTGTCGGATGTGGTGAAGGTGATCTTCCCAAGTCTGGCTAAAGATCAGAATGTCATCCAAATACACCACTAAAAGTGAGTTGGTGAATGGCCGCAAGATGTCATCCATCATCCTCATGAAGGTTGCGGGAGAATTCGTCAACCCGAAAGGCATGACCAACCATTCAAAAAGGTCTTCCTTGGCTTTGAAGGCAGTCTTCCACACATCGGAGGGTTCAATCGGTACCTGGTGATACCTCGACTTCAAGTCAATATTGCTGAAATATTTTGCACCTTTGAGTTGGTCAAGAAGGTCATCAATTCGTGGGATCGGGTACCTATTTCGGAAAGTGATCTTGTTCAGCGCCTGATAGTCAATACAGAGTCTCCACGTCCCATCCTTCTTCTGTACCAACACGATCGGGCCCCCACAGGGCGATGAACTTGGTCGGATGTGACCTTTACAGCAGCTCCTGAAGAGCTCACGAATGCTGCCTCTTTTGATTTCATCAGTTCTCTGCAATAAGTGCGATAGATCGGTCGTTGGGTAACAACGCACACAGGGTCAGATCAATGGGGTGCTTGACTTGAAAGTGCGGAGGAACCCTTGCAGGTGAGGTGAAGATGTCCCCGTACTCCTCCACGACCTTTTACATTTGTTGTTGTCATGCAGAGGAGCCCTATCTGGAGGTCGTGGCCACGGTCTTCTTCTTGCCCTTGGGGCAGATCATCAGGAAAACAAATTTCATAGTTTGGGAAATGAGCTTACTGCATTGTTTTGTAGTAACCAAATAGATAGCGGCAGGCAGTGGTACCTCTAGTATCCTATACAAATTATTTGCCAAAGTAACAATAACAGTGCGAGGCCGGGACTCATACATAGCATGTCACTTCCACAAGTGGTTGTCCTAATAATACATCGAAACATCAATAGGAACAACGTCACATAATACCTCATCCGTGAAGGGCTTGATGCTATAGGGAAGGCGACACTGCTGGCTGATGCGAAGATCTTGTCCTTGGTGAAGCCACCCGATGGTGTATGGATGTGGGTGAGCTGTGGTCAGCAAGCCCAACCGCTTCACGGTGTCTGCCAAAATGAGGTTCTTTTGGCTCCCATTGTTGACAATGAACTGTACCGGGGAGCCCTTTACCCACATCTGGGAGTGGAAGAGATGTTCCTCCTTCTGGATCTTTGTAGTGGCAACAGTGGCATTGGGCTCCGTATCAATAATATGTTTCCATTTGTCATTCCCCTTATCAGGTTCTGATTCAGAGTCAGAGCATGCATCTGACTCAGAAGCTCGCATCTTGGCCACCAACGACTGCTTGGCCCGACACTCACTTGTGTTGCGAGTGGAGCTCTTATGGAACTCACACCACTTTCCCGTGTCCTTCTTTGGCTTTGTGGTGTTGTTCTTTGCTTGTGGCTTCAACAGGTTGTCTTGAGCCGCCATGCCTTGGCTCTGTCCATTGTTCTGCGGTTTGGGAGCACCTTTCCCTTGCTTTTGATTCGCAGATCCAAAGTCTCGCTTCTTCTGTTTGAATTTCTGCTCAATCTTGGCAGCATACCGGTATGCTGTACCAAGCAAGGAGATGTCGAGGAACTCCATTTCCTCCTGAATGTATCTGTGCAGACAGCTGCGATAATTTAGCACCAGATGTTTCTCTGAATCTTTGATACCCAACTTGGTGCGCAGGGTATGGAACAGATTCGTCAGCTCATGCACATCTTGATCCCTTATTTGTCGCAGCGTGGTCCATTGTATGTACTTGTCCTCACAGCTCCCCACGGGATAGTACTGTTCCTTGACGGCGTCTCGGAAATAATTCCAAGTTGGTACGGCGAGCTCGAGAAGGTTCTGTCTCGTCCTTCTTCTCACGGCGGGTTGCCCACCGAGTCCTTGACATGGGGGGTAGCTTTGAGAAGTGCAAAAATAATCTTCTCCCTGTCGGAAAAGTCATGAACCGAGAAATATCCTTCTAATAGATTCAACCATCTATCTACGGCATCTGCATCTATTTGACCCTCAAATATGGGAATGTCAAAATTTACTTGTACCTTAAAAGGAGTCGCACCTCTAGAGTGGCTACTGGATGCAGATGCGCCGCCGGTGGGCAGCCGTTGAAGGATCTGGGCAAAGTTATCCATCATCGTGTTCCTTTGTTTTTTGAGGGCTTCCTCGAGCAATATTTTGATAGGATCTCCTGCTCGCTCATCTTTCTTTTCGTCCCCCATGGGCGTCCGTCGGGGTTTGCGAGGCTGATCTTACAAAGGTTCCACCAGATCGAGCCCTAAGTCCTTATACCCCGACCTCGTTGGGGACATGCAAAGAAGAATCGAGAAAAAGCAGACCGCTCTGATACCACTGATCCGGATTTATGCAGGAATGCAATAGAATAAACCAATGTGGAAAAAATCGGGATAAAATCGGGATTTTTTCAAAAAATCCCGATTTTTTCAAGACGCCGATTAAATCGGCCGATTTTTTCACGATTTTTTAAATTTTGAAAAAATCCCGATAAAATCGTTAAAATCCCGATTTAATCCCGATTCGATCCAAAAAATCGTGAGGGAGGTAATTTTTTTAATAATTTTTATTTATTTTTTTGAAAAAATCGGGATTTTTTCCAAAAAGTTGGGATTTTTTCAAAATATGAATATTTTTGTATTTTTTTAGTTTTGCCGATTTTTTGCCGATTTAATCCCGACTTGAAGCCCTGCCGATTTAATCCCGATTCCGACTTTTTCCACATTGGAATAAACACAACCATAAATACAGAGATGCAGCGGAAATAACACTTCATTTCATTAAGATCAAAGAACTGAAATTTGCTTACAGATACAATGGAAATAAAACTAGCTAGGGCGCTGGTAGCTATCTCTGAGAAGAGATGTGGTGGCTATAGCCCTCTGAACTCAGTTACAATGAGGCTCGAGGGCCTATTTATTATTGAGAAACAATGAAGAACTCTAAACATCCAAAAACCTAACCCTAGGAGATGAAGCGCCAAAACTATGGGCCCCATTTGGGTAAATTGGTGTTTCAACTTCCCAGGGACGTAACTTTGGCATACTATCTCCGTTTGACGCACATGATACATCATTAGAAAGATCTATCCGAGGAATACAACTTTCGCCACGAATAACCATTCCGGAATGGAATGATATTATTTGCCGAAGGCGCGATGCCCAAAAAACGTCGTTTAGGGCCTCAAAACGGCTCCGGAAGTTCAGGCCCCGAAAAACTGCTAAAAGTAGTAAGTTGTGCCGAAACTGAAAAACTGAAAGAGACAATGGTGGGGCCCCAAGTGGAATAGGCGGGTGGCCACCAATATCCACCTGGATCAAAATGTCTTCCTTCTCACCAATTTGAACTGCCTTCTTGTGGCTCAGCACTGCCTCTGCGCAACCTCCTAGAGAAATCCTGGCCTCTCTGCAAATGCACTCAATGGATTTGAAAAAATTCCTCAAGCCTCACTGTCCTCGCCCTTCACTCTCTTTGCTTTGATCTTTGGCTCTCCGGCAACTACTGCTGCTCCTTGGAAATCGATCTGCCAAGGAAATTGAACTGCTGAAGTGTGTTCTCCAAGTTCCCATCAACTTCTTCTTATAATCCTCTATTGGGACTTCAACGACCAAGATTAAATCTAAATCAAGGGCTAGGATCATATTGGAGTCGATCCGTGTGAGTTTATAGAGAATTCTCACCTCGACTTAATTATTTTTGATTAATTAACCAATTTTCCTAAGTTTAGACTTAGGAAACATTAAAAAATAGGTTGATAATCTAATTAAGTCATCTCTAGGTATAATTTCAAGATACTATTTCTTGGTTATGGAGATCTCATGTATTCTAGCCTCTCCACCGAGTTTCGTGGCTAGAACACATCAGATGCTACAAAAACTAATAATAGCTAGCATATATGAAGTCAACAATTTGAATGAAATCATATCCTTGAAAGATCAACTCAAAGAGATGAACCTGAACAAAGGAGAGTCTGTGGAATCCTACATTATGAGGATATCTCTTCTTAGATATCAATTGCAAATATTTGGGGAAATTGTGCCTGACAGGGAATTGGTGATTGTAACTCTTAGAGGTCTCCCTCCCATTTGGGAAACCTTCATTACTACTATAAGTAATAACAATACCTTCCCGTCATTTGATGAGATTGTTGGAAAGCTCACTCAAGAAGAATCAAGGATGATAGAAAGAGGAAGGATTCAAAAGCATGAAGAGGGATATCCCGCTGCATTCGTCACTTAAAACAAGAAGAAGAAATGAAAAAGAGGACCATCAAATTAAAAAAGGCCTCCTCCTCGAAATACAAAGAGAAGGAATGATAGAGCATCATCTCACATTGAATGTTACAATTGTCACAAGAAAGGTAATTATGCTCGAGATTTCCCCGAGAAGAACAATGGTCCATGCTACAACACTAGAAGCAACAACAATAGGTTTGATGATCAAAGAAGAAGAGATGACCGAAGAAATGATCACAATGGAGGATATGAAAGAAGAAGAAGAGATGATCCAAGTGATCATGAAGAAGATCACCGTCCTCAAAAGAATTCAAGATACTCCAGTTATGAAAGTAATGTTGGCAATCAATCTGAGTATATTCTTATTTGTGCTCTCACTAGTTCTTCTCCTTCGGATTCGTGGGATAGTTGGTTGGTTGATAGTGGGGCCACTCATCATTTCTATGGGTATAAGGAAGTTCTCTCTAATTTGGTAGAGAGGGAGTCAAATTTGAAAATTATTATTGGAGACAACTTCACTCATCCCGTTAAAGGCTTTGGGTCTGTCAAATTTCATTTGGATTCTGGGGAATCTATTTTGCTCCATGATGTGGTGTATGTGCTAGGATTGAAGAAGAATTTGGTATCAATATCTGCTTTGGAAGACAAAGGGATGAGGGTTTCCTTCACCAAGGGAAAGTTTCTTACTTGGCCTGTTGGATCACCTATGAGAGATGCATTCACATTGGGATCAAGATTTGCATGGCTCTATTGAGTCACTGGAATACCTCTTCTAGAATGGTCCATGATACTAATGATCTAAGCAAGTTATGGCACCAAAGATTGGCCTATTTACATTATGATGCTCTTCCGAAATTGAAGAAATTGGTCTCGTGTATTCCTGATGTTCAAGCCGAACATGATGGAGTATGTCCAAGTTGTGCCAGTGGAAAAACGACAAGGGGACCATTCCCCTCTAGTGAGAACAAGTCAAATGACATCCTCCATCTCATTCATTCCGACATATGTGGTCTGATGCTCATACTTTCTATTGGTGGCCATCTCTACTACATCACCTTCATTGATGACTTCTCAAGAAAGATGTGGATATACTATTTGAAGCACAAGGGTGAAGCTTTCGAAATGGTCAAGGAATTCAAAGCTTTGGTCGAAAATCATGCAGGGAAGAAAATTAAGATTTTCAGGTTTGACAATGGTGGAGAGGACATTTCGAATGAGTTCATCGATTTTTGCAAGAAGGAAGTTATCAAGAAAGAGACGATTGCGCCCTATACTCTCAAACAAAATGGAGTAGCTGAAAGAAAGAACAAGTTTATTGTAGAAGCCGCTCGTGGCATGCTCCATGATCAAAAGTTGTTGAAGTTCCTTTGGGGAGAAGCAACAAATGTTGCTCTATATGTTCAAAAAAGGGTGTCCTATCCAGCATTGTACAATAAGACCCTTGAAGAAGTGTTCACAGGTGTCAACCCCAATGTTGGCCATCTTCATATCTTTGGTTTCCCCATATATTTCCATGTGCCGAAGGACGAAAGAAACAAGATGGAAGCCACGGGAAGAAAAGGTACATTCGCTGGATACTATGAAAATTCTAAAGCTTTTAGAATATATATTCCTGGTCAAAGGAAGGTTGAAACTAGTAGGGATGTAACATTCGATGAAGATGCTTTGCTTGGGAAAGGAAAGGACCTTCCTCCACCTCCTCCTCCTGAGAAGAAGAATGATGATATGGATATTTTAGATGGTCCTTTCCTCCATTTGCAACCATTTCTTGACATTTTGGTGCTGGGTATAGGAAACAATTCAATTGCTTGGCTACCTTACAATGAATAAAATGATTGGTACTACTTAAATCAATCAACACTATTACATTTTTCTTCTTGATATGTCCTTCTATCTTGAGAGTTTGAGGACTGGTAATTCCTGCCAATGCATTACACGATATGGTCGGACTCATTTCTTCCTCTTCTAGGGTTGGCTCTTGGTGTGTATCCTCTTTTTTTGAAGCTTCTTGTTCATTTTCTTCCTCCTCTTTGTTAGGGTTCCTGTGTTTTGGCAGATTGGCAAATCCAAAAGACAAGACAATATCAAACCACTTTGGCATCCTCGGATCTAGCCCTCCTGGATCCAGAGAGGGATCTCTCTATAAATGTAAATAATGATATATCTTTAAGGTCAGTTTATGGTATTAGGCTAGGTATGAAGCACAGGGGTTTTTGTTTTGTTTGTTTGGTTGGGTAGGACATCATGAAGTGCAGAAGTATATTTGAAGGGTGAAGATATAAAAAAGTTGAAAGAAAGCTTCAGCTGATAGGATAAGTCATCAAAAGTATCAAACCTTTGGGCTATGGAGTCATAGAGGATTTAATTGTTCAACAAGTCTACAAAGGTTACCATGGGGCAATTCATCTACATCTCAGGATCCTTTAAGGTGAGTTTGTGGTATGAAACATTAAGAAGTGAGGTGAAAGAAAGAAACCAAAGTGCAGCCTAAGATCAGGTAAGGACTTTGAACCTATCCTGCTTTTGACATACTTTCAGAGGAAACTTTTAATAAGAAACAAAGGGTAGCCTAAGATCAGGTAAGGACTTTGAACCTAGCCTGCTTTTGGCATACTCTAGAGGGAAACTTCTAAGCAACTGTTTAAGACATAAACCAGGGCAGGGCTAACCATAAACCTCTTGGTCAATATTCCTACTAAAGCCAGCTTATCAGACAAACAATTCAACAATCCTCTTGACTACCTTCAAAAAGTAGAAAACATTAAAGACAAACATAAAGAGTAACTTAAGATCAGGTAAGGACTTTGAACCTATCCTACTTTCAGCATACTCTTGAGGAAAACTTTCAAACCACCTTTGGAGAAAGAACTAGAGGACAGGGCAAACCATAAACTTCCCTAGTTTAGCTCTACTAAGCATGTAATGAAAATATCATTCAAGAACAAT
The DNA here is from genome assembly GCA_034641835.2 of Pinus albicaulis. Classification (NCBI taxonomy): domain Eukaryota; kingdom Viridiplantae; phylum Streptophyta; class Pinopsida; order Pinales; family Pinaceae; genus Pinus; species Pinus albicaulis. The sequence continues at coordinate 553,740,502 of CM076575.1, read as the reverse complement.
GTTTAAAGTTTTGGACAGTAAGACATGGGCTCACCAAGATTCCTTGACTGTTTGGACTGTATTCAATCATTCTTAAACACACAATTGGAGGAAAACATAAAGATAAAGCTTATCAGTGAGATTTAGGGTACTTCTAAGAGTATGTCCTAATCTATGCTTGCTGTTCTTTATCAAAGAAAATGGACAATATGAAAAACATGAAGGAATACAATTTACAATAAGAAAAACATCACAATTAATGTAGACCAGGATCCCATGAAATTTGACTCATATATTGATGTTCAAATCAGTACAATCTTTAAGTCCAAAAGGTCTTAACAACTCAGAAAACTTTCTCTTTTCAGCTTAATTTTCTCCAATTATTTAAATAGCTTCAACAGCTTCATCAGCTCTTTACATTCAATGATAATCGATCCACCAACCAACCAACCAACCATCTCTTATCTTTTACAAGAGTATTTATAGAAGAAAAGAGGAAGCGGAGTAAAAAGAAAGGTTTGTTTGATCAATTAATGAAGAGTAAGTGCTTCTCGGCCTTTGGGAGGCCTAACAGAGAAGAAAAGACATGTTTTTATTCATTTAATTGATTTAAATTAATAAAATCTTCTTAGGCTACTTTTGTTGACTTTTGAAGACCTTAGTGGGTTGTTTAATAACTTCTAGGCTATCTTTAAACAAATATCTCTGATTGTAAATTTATTGTGCACTCCTTTTGATGCAACTTAAGACTGTAGGTGGCAAAATGGTTGTTTGAGAAGTAATTGGCCTCATAGATCTGGCTTTGGAGGCTATTCTCTGGTTGATCTGTCTTCTGCTTTAGATAAACACAGTGATTAAACTTTTGCTCTGTGTTTAGGCTTAATTAAACCTTGATCTTCATTTTCGGGTCTCCATTTTGATACACTTTACTGCTTTGTTTTCGCTTGCACAGGTGGTTGTCCATCATAGGAGGATTTCATCTGAGATTGAGGGTCGTGATCTCTCTGATAAAACATGAATTCGTAACCCGCTGGTTCCTTTTCTTCATTGGTTTAAGGTTAGAATCGTCACTCGAGCCGAAAATGTCACTTGACTGTGACTGCGAAAATTCACAGATCAACTACCATTAAAACCCTGCAAAACACAAGAACTTGTTATAAAATCCTGCGAAGATGGTCTAATTGCGTTGAGAGGTTCGACGGAGGCGGTTTGAGCGATCGAGGATGGAGAAATGCAGTGGGAAGGACAAAATCCTGGCAGAAACAGCTAACCAGGTGAAGATTTGAATTATGGCGCGAATTTGGGGAAAGGTGGTTTCGGGAAAACCATTAGTGGTTTTCGCGTAGCATTTGTGGGGGTAGGTGGTATTAACTTTTGGAACGCGATTCCATTCATCGCTTGATGTGTGGCAAATGAAAACTGCTTATAGCGCGCGAAAGTAGCGCACTGTGGAACGGGGCCAAAAATTACGCGATATGGATCGCTGGCCGTCGGATGATCATCGGGAGATCGGACAGTGCAGGTAGAACGCTATGAATGGAAAGCTGTAGGGTAAAAAGACGGGTGGGGTCCATGACGGCGTCAATTGCTTTGTCGTGTAGTGGATGGGTGTTGGCTTATCTGATTAAGTCCCGATCGTAGGATCTCAGGGATGAACTGCTGAGATTTAAAGATAAGGCGGAGAATTTTGAAAGGAGAGAAGGGACGAGAGGCAAAAAGGCAAAGGGAGGGAGGCCCGATGGCCGTTGATCTCTACAGATCAATGGTCCATATTTATTTAAAATCGAAATGTCGGGGAAAACGAAAAATAAAAGGAAATAAGGTTTCAGAAAGGGTTTTTAAGCTTTTAAGCGCCCGATTGTGGGGCTTTAAGACGCATGGAGGAAGGGACTAAAAGAAATAAGCCCTCGGGGGCTTAATGATTTCAGAAGTGCAAAGGGTTGTTTTTAGGCCAAAAACAAAGATTTTAAGGCCAAAAGAAGGTCCTGATAGGTGAGATAAGGGTTTTTAAACCAAATGAAAGGGGAACATAAGGTTTAAAAAGGGTTTTGGAATGGTTAAAAAGTCAAATGAAGGTCTTTATGGATGAATATGGAGAATGAAATGGGAAGTGTAATGATGGAAAATGGGGCCTCGTGAGTAGTTCTCTCTTGGTAAAACAGCAGGTACTTGAGGACTTATAGTGAAACAGTAGTGAAGATTAATTCAAAGGATAAAAAACATCATAAGACTTCAAAAGATAATAAGTTTTCAAAGGAAACTATCTCTTGAAGGCTAAAAAGATTTAGCCACCATTTGATATAACAAATTTTATAGGTGGCTAACACTCTTCAGAATCCATGTAAAATAATTTCTTCTTAGCACACTTATGACCTTTAGTGTATTTGCTATCACAACTATAGTGAAGCCCTTTTTCTCTTTTTTCTTCCAATTGTTGTGATTTCAACCTTGTTGGTTGTGGAAGTCTAGGAGTAGCAACACTTCCATCTTTATAGATGTGAGTGGTAGGCTTCCTTGTCGCCATAATTTTACATTCAATTTTTCTTGCCAACTTGAATGCCTTCTCCAATGAATCAGGTTCCCAAACGTGAACCTCATGTTGGATGTTATCCTTTAAAATCCCTATGAAGACATCAATCTTGTGTTCCTCTGGAATATCAGTTACCCTTATATTCAATTTTTGAAAGTCCTCAATGTGCTCCACCACTAAACCCTTTTGTTTGAGATTTATCAATTGGCTAAAGAAGGTGTTGCTCTTTGTATTCTCATAATTTGCTATCATTTCCTCCGTAAAAATTGACCAAGTGACAATTTTTTTTACGAGAGAAAAGCCATCGATACCATACAAATTTATTTTATTCTAAATGTAAAGTTGCAATGCGTACCTTTTGTGTGTTTTGCATATTATTGACATCAAAATATTGCTCCATCTGTAGTATCCATGTTACAGGATCCTTGCCATCAAACTTCCTCATATCCATATTTGGAATATGGTGGTTCTTCCATCCAACATTAGAGTTTATGAAATCACTATTAAAATTTATTTTGTTCTCATCATGAGTTTTCTCTACTATCTTTTCGCCATTAGGAAACATTTCTTGTATCAACTTTGTCAAACCTTCCATGTCCGCTTTTAGATCATTCTTCATGTTTTCCATGTTGTCTTTTATTTTTTCATCGTTCTTAGCTTCCATGTCATCCATCTTAGCTTCCATGCCATCCATCTTAGCTTCTATGTCTTTCTTCAAACCATCCATCTTAGCTTCCACGCTTTTCTTCAAAACTTTCATTTCATTTTTTGTTGATTTTTGTGAAGGCGAAATTTGGTGCACTTGTTCTTGTAATTTTGATATGTCATGTTGTAGTTCTTCATCTTCATGAGTCATATTAGAGCTTTATGAAGGCTTAATTGGTGTTGAATTCTTTTTAGGGGGAATTTTAGAACCCAATACTGATATCTATTCTACAATATGCCCTTAGAATCAATTCAAACTGATTTTTCAAACAAAACTTATGCAATTCGAAAAAAAGACACATTTTTCTTGCTTTTGAGGCGCTCGATATTGAAACTGAATTATCTCTGTGATTTCAGATATTCAATATTTGAAATTCGCTCCTATCGTAGCCCTTTGAATCTTCTTTCTAATGCCACAGGTCTGACTTGATTTGGATTCTGTAAGACCAAGTTATGCCCAATCTTCCACAATGACCTAGTTATGGACTAGTTCAGTAGAGCGAAATTGTACGACGTGTCACGTGTCACTGTTTCCTCATTCGGCTCTGACATTGATAGGCAGGAAACTACAGTCCGTGTACTTCTGGCCACTTTTTACATAATTCCAATCCGACACTCAGAGAGAGAGTTATGACGATTTTACCACGGTCACCTCTTTGAGATGAAATTCGGGAGCCTGAAGAAACACTAACTGCCACAGATCATATCTCCAAAATTATTGCAAACCAAGATCTAAAATTTTTACAGGAAGTTCCTCAGGATTGTGGCTTCGCTCTGTAAAAATTTCAGGTTTTTAACCTTCGTATAAAAAAAGTTATAGCGCAAATTCTACGATGACCTGTTTTAGGTGAAATTTTGGAGCCTAAAAAAACTCTAACTTCCACATATCATATCTCCGCAAATATTTCGAACCAAGATCTGAAATTTTTACACGATGTTCCTCAGGATTTCGGCTTCGCTTTGTAAAATTTTTAGCTTATGAGCCTTCATAGAACAAAAGTTATAGCGAAAATTCCACGATGACCTGTTTAGAGCAGTGAAACCCTCGAATCCAAAGCTATGATACCAAATGTTATGAAACTAGCTCCAAAAATAGAAGAAAACAGAGATCAATGCCTTAGAAATCAGCGACTTCGAGGGGAAACCTCAAATACATTACATAAATGAACAATTCTTAGATGATACAAATGACCAAAACCTCCTCCTATATAAAGGAGTCCATGGGGTCACAATATAATCCTAGCCGACCTAACAACAATAATGTAAGGGCACAATAATAACAATATTGGGGTTACAGGGGTACAACAATAACAATAAGGGGGTTACACTAACAACTATAAGGGACTACACTAGTAATATAGGGACCTAACATCCTTCCATGCTTGAATCTGAGACATAGATTGTTGATGATCCCATGGATCACATGGATCCCTTAGATCCTTCTCCATGTGATCCTCCTTCCAGGAAGAGGCAATTTTGGCTTCATGACACATTACAGGATGATAAGAGACACGTTCCCGTTTGGAGATCATTTAGAGAAAGCAAGAAGCGATGCAGGTACCAAGGATATGTTGCAGCCATGAGCACTATGATTCAAGCTGAACTTCCGACCTTTGAAGAAGTCATGAAAGAAAAGTTTGGAAGGATGCTATGGCCGAAGAATATGAATCAATTATGAAGAATGACATATGGGATGTTGTGCTGAGACCGAAGGGGAATTTTTGGTGACTTCAAAATGGCTATTCAAGATCAAACATGGAGTCCATGGAAGCATTGAGAAATACAAGTCAAGGTTCGTGGCCTGAGGATTCTCCCAAAAAGAGGGAGAAGATTATGACGATATATTTTCACCTTGGCTCAATATACAACCATTTGTTCGATAGTTTCCTTTGCCACGTGTTAATGATGTACCCTTCACCAGATGGACGTGAAGACAACATTCTTCCATAGCATGTTACAAGAAGTGTATGTCGAGCAGCCACAAGGATTTGAAGTAGAGGATCGAAAGACACTTGTTTGCAGGTTGAAGAAGGCATTTTATGGTTTGAAGCAAGACCCCAAAGCATGGTACGCCTGCATAGTCAGTGATTTGGTGAAATTGGGATTCACAAGAAGCAATGTCGATCCCAATATCTACTTCAAGGTAGTCCAAGGTATGTCGTTGGTTTTGGTTTTATATGTTGACAACCTATTCTTGACAAGTAGTGAGCCCATGATGATCGAGTGTAAGATGGAGTTAGCCTCTGAATTCGAGATGAAATACCTTGGATTCATGCACTACCTTTTAGGCCTTGAAGTATGGCAAAGACCCGGCGAGATTTTCCTTTAACAAGGGGAATATGTTGTGAAGTTGTTGGAGAGATTTCAAAATGCAAGTCCCTATCCACACCAATGGAAATGAATTTCAAGAACTTATGTGGTGAAGCTGCAGGAACCAATTTGGAGAATCCATCCGAGTATAAACAGTTGATTGGGGCTCTGATGTTCTTAGTGAATACCCGTACGAACATATGCGATGCAGTGAACATGTTGAGTCAATTCATGACCGAGCCTCTCCATGCACATCAGATTGTTTCCAAACACATTTTGAGATATTTGCATGGGATGATCACCCATGCTCTGAGATATTTTTCCAGAGATGTTCGACTTCATGGATATATCGATGTTGACTGGGCAGGAAACGCTGTCGACAGGAAGAGTACGTATGGATGTTATTTTAGCCTTGGATCTGCCATGATATCTTGGATGAGAAGGAAGCAAAAGTACGTAGCATTGATTACCGTTAAGAAAGAGTACGTTGCCGCTAGCATGGCTAGCTACAAAGTAGTTTGGTTGAGGATGTTGGATTTTCACACTCACCTCATTGCGAATCGTTCACGTGGACTAACCGCCACTCTGGGGTTCACCCTAAGACCACTCAAAAGGTAATGATAATTGTTTGGAAGTTTACTAATGCCCGCAGGATTTGGTGTAATGGGAATGTTTACATGGTATCAGAGCAGGTGATTCTTGCCCTGCTGAATATTTTTCTGGAGTTTTGTCTCAGTGCTAATGGCTTCAATCTCATGTAGATCTTGAATTTTTTTGGTTCTGATTGAAAAACAATGGGGTATCACAATTTTTCTTTAAAATTTAAGATTTTATTTTTTCTGGGATTTCTTTATGATCGACAGTACCTAGATCAGATCAGAGTTTGATAAGATTTGAAACATGTTGATCAATACTGAACAAGTGTTGCCAATTCCCAGATCTATTTTGTGGATTGTTGGTTACTTCTATTCGATGCAGAGATTAATCACTTCGTTGTAATCAAATGGAATTGATCTGTTTTTAAATGTTGGCAAAGGACTTTGCACTGCATAGCGTTAATAGTATCCTCTCCTGGGGTATCCTTCAAGAGATGTAGGGGACTAATGCTTAAAGCACGGTAATAATATTGAAACCCCAAGCATGTCAGATTGATCCGTAGGCACAAATTTGACTCGGTGATGCGTATGTTGTGATCGAAATTCCACCTGAAGGCGGCTTCAACTTCAATATCTATCGGAGAAATCAATTGCTTGCGAGGAAATGTCATCAGCCTTCTTCGTTCCACCAGAGTTTTTGAAGAAACATGGAAAGAGTGGAGGTTACGGTAAACAAGGAAGATCACGCCTTTTTTATACTCTGACTTCAATCTCTGTGTTTTCAACGCCTCTTCGAAAAGAAAAAAAATTGTTTCAAGGAGTTGGACAGGGAGGTGAAATCACCGATTTGTTGGTCTCAGATCTGAAGATCGACATCTAGACTATGTCTAATCGTATCGTGGAAATTCCCCTCAATTACCTTCGATCTGGTAGTCACACTTTCTAGCCAAGTGGTGGATTGAAGGAAATCCTTAGGCCAGAGGAGCTGGAAATTGTTTTTCCCTTTGGTATTATTGGAAAACTGGGAGTCGTACCCCTCTATCTTCTCCATTGTGTGGCCACTTGCCTCTTTCTCCTTCTCAACGGAGAGATCCACACCTCCTATATTTGATCTGAAGCAGGTTCCCTATCCAGATTTTTTCCGGATTGAAGAGTTACTTAATACAAGTTGTGAGCTCCAAATAAAACTGTGCCAAAGATGGCAGGTTTTTTGATTGTTTTTTTGGGCGCACATATTTTTAAAAAATAGTTAGCCTTCTGAGAACGCCATGCGAGATTTGAAGGTCCTGGGCCCAACGCTTTCTTTCTTGTTGGTTGTCTCTTCAATACAAAGTTTTCACTAGCTTAGAACAAGATGCAACACATTGTCGCTACCCCTAAATTTATGGGACTGGATATAGGTAGGAAGGATATTGCTTACAACTTTTCTGGATCAAGTGCTGAGGAAGTTTGACTACGTTTTGCACTATTTAACTTTCCCCTATTCTAATTTTCCCATTATTTTAAATTTTCCACACAATTTAAAAAAGAAAGAAAGAGAAAGGCATATTTAGAATGAGGGAGAAGGTTTGCAAGTTTCTTTAAAACTTTGGGGAAAATTTTATTTGGGCAAAAATTATTGACTCAGGGAAAAAGGAGAATCTGGAATAAATTATTGGCATTTTCCTAGCGGCATAGATCTGATTTGTGTCATGCTTTGAAGTAGAAAGCAAATGATTTTGTCATCATTAGCCTTGTTTTGTAGCAATTTTTGTTCTGCTAACTCGGTCTTTTCAAGATGGGTAAAATTTTGCAGGAACTTTGTGAGAAGAAGGTAGCGGATGGACTTCGTAAAGAGGTCATTCAATTGCAGTCATTTGTAGCTTTATTGTAAGCAGAGAATGCAACTTTTAAAAATAGGTTGCAAACTTCAATCACTGGAAAAATCAAGAAGGTTGAACATCTAGATTCTGTTGATTTTTATAGCATCGGGAAGTGTTTCATGTCTCAAATTTTGAGCAGAGGCCTGGACAGCGGTATTCCAAAGAACCCATAAATCGTTTGTGGAAATTCCACTCGGATTTTGCTTTATTAAAATAATTAATTATTTTAATGTGATCCTAAGTCTAAACTTAGGGAAATTAAATAATTAAAGGGTATTAATAAAGCAGAGTGTGAATCTTCTAGAAAACGAAGATCAAGTCATCTTTTAATCTGAACCATTGATTAAGGATATAATCTGAGTCGTCGATTCATCAACGAGAAGGCCTGAGGGTCATTTGGAAATTAAGTCTAGCACATTCTCAATACACAAAGGGAATCGATTCTGAAGCAAGAGAATCTGATTTCAGTGGGTGAGTTTGTAGAGGCGGGGTTGCAGAGACAGAAGGAGGAGGGAGAAGTCAGCAGAGACGAAGAAGAAGAAAGGTAGAAGGACACAGGGAAGACGGTTGAACCTTGAACCTTGAACCTTCCTTGAACCTTAGGTGGAACCTGTTATATTGGGCAAGCCCAACCTTCCTTGAACCATCAACCTTCCTTGACAGGAGGTTGCATCCTAAAGAAACAGCCTGGGGTGGCACCGTGGGGTGGATTCTGAGTCGATGAGGTCAATTGCAATTACTTCTGAAGCTACTGGATATAGATAAAAATTTAATCGTTCTTAAACTACGGGTGTTGCTTCAACTGATGTTTATTAAACTATATCTGCGGGTCATGGATCTGGAACTCAATTTGTTGAGTCTCCATCTCGATCTATGATCAAGCTCAATTGTGTTCCATCAGGTGGGTCTCTCTATTGCCATCACGTATTATCTTCCCTTGTTGCCATAACCCTCGTCGCCTTGCTTTACTAATAAACGCTTTCAAATAGAGACATAATAAAAACCAAGATATTTCTTCCTATTTATTCAGAGGTATAAGGTCCTGGCTAGGGAGACTCGGAATGCAGGAAGAAATATCAGTAGGGGACTCCATCTATATCCCTTACCTTGTTTCCAACCCACCCACCTGAAGAACTAGACTCGCTCTAGATGCTTGATTAATGAATCACTTAGTTAGGAGGGATTGCTACTTATCTTAGGAAACACCAGATGGATTTTTTATTAGCCAATAGGGTTGTTGGTTCCCTTTATCTTATATTGCTGAACTGTCGGATGGCAGCAGCACTAGCCCTCCATGCAGGCTTACACAGTGTAGGCAAGGACTGCGCAAAGAGGCTACGCAGATTGACGCAGAGGGTGCAGAAGGTCATCCCTTGTGATGGGAATTCTTCCGGATTGTCCGGAAAATTCACATCAAGTGTATGCTATTTTATTTTGCTTGTCAGGACTTCTGTAAATGATCTTTTCACTGTTGAAGATAAATACAAACCCTCATCTACTACACCGGTTTTCCCACATTGGGTTTTTCCGAGGACAATTGTCCAAAAGTAACTGTGTTCATGTGGATGTTTCTATTGTGTTATACGTGTTATGTTTGTTCTTCTGCTTTTGATTAGAGTGAAGTACTGCAGCTGTATTTATTTCAAAATGTACTGAAGCATCTATAAATAACTTATCAAATAAGTAGGCAAAATAAATCAATCGCTGTAGTAATAATTTTCATAGTGAAAATTTCACATGGTATTAGAGCAAAAGGCAAAAGACAGAAAAGGGGGTTCTGCAATGGAATGACTATCCGACAGTGAGACAGCTTGGAAGGACTCACGCAGTTCCTTAGAGCACATAGAGAAACAGAGGGAGCATGATATATTTGTTCTGGCATCCAAACTAAAGGAGCATTTTGCTTGTATGTCAACACGGCCTCTCCAGGAGTTTGGTACATTGACAGTGGAGCATCTGCTCATATCACTGGAGTTCGAGAATGTTTTTCAAGCCACTAAGAAGAGTAGATGAATTTTTAGATCACAATGGGAAACAAGGCCAAGTGTACCCTTGTTGGAAGAGGTACCATAATATTTCAGACAGAAGCTGGCAACAATATTTGAGCTACAAACGTTTTGCATGTATCGGGTTTGGGGATGAATTTACTCTCGGTGTCTCAGCTCCAGAACAAAGGGTATGACATATACTTTATTGGAAATAAAGTTGATGTCAAACACCCTAGTTGGAAAAGAAAGGCACAAATTGGAGTAAGGAGCCATAAGTTATATAAGCTCCAGCTTGAGTCCCCAATGGCACTAATCGGCAGTACGGGCGAAAGGGATTTGAATGAATTATGGCACAGAAGGATGTGGAATTTACATCATGGAGCCTTGAAGATTCTCAAGAAGATTTTCATAGGAGCTCCAGAACTCAGCACGAGGAGAGATGAGGTCTACAGGGGATACATACTAGGGAAGTATGCCAAGGCAGCATTTCCAAGAAGCAGTAGTAGGGCCAAGAGCGTATTGGAGTTGATACACCTAGACATCTGCGATCCAATGTCCATGACTGCTCTCAGTGGTGCAAAGCATTTTGCTACCTTCATTGATGACCATTCCAGGAATACTTGGATCTACTTTCTCAAAACCAAAGATGAAGTCTTTGAGCATTTCAAAGACTTCAAGGCGCTAGTAGAAAATTCAACCAAAAAGAAGATCAAGAAGTTGCAATCAGATAATGGTGGAGAATATATTGATAAAGACTTCACCACTTTCTGCACAAAGGAATGCATCAAGAGAGAATGGACAACTCCATACAATCCAGAGCAGAATAGAGTTTCAGAAAGGAAGAACAGGACCATTGTAGAAGCTGCAAGGGAGATGCTATATGACAAAGACATGCCCAAATTTTTGTGGGTAGAAGCCTGCAATACAACTGTGTATGTGCAGAATAGGGTGCCCCATAGAGCATTGGGGAAGGTAACTCTTGAGAGTGTGTTCACAGGCAGCAAGCTTGAGGTATAAGGATATTTGGCAGTATGGTGTATTGCAATGTACTAGATTAGAAGAGGAAGAAGTTGGATCAGACTGCAGAGAAGGGTTATCTTGTGGGCTATAGTGAAAATGCGAAGGCATATCGCATCTATATTCCAGAAGACGGGAAGATCGTAGTAAGGCGGGATGTCAAATTCATCGAGGAGAGAGCCTTTAGAAGATCCTGGGAAATGGCTACAAATACACAGATTGAGTAGGATCCACTAGTACAACCTCTATGGCCTACAGAGGATGGGTCGAGTGCCTCTCCACGGCACAAGGATTCTGAGGAGAGTTCCTCCGAAGAAGATCAGGTAAGAGCACCCACCACCAGTGGAATACCGAGCAGAGAACTCCAACAAATTTTGAGGGATGCAGAGTAATTTGTTGGAGCCCCTAGAGACTGGAAGAGGGTACGAAGGCAACCAGACAGATACTAGGCATTGGTAGCACAGGTCGGAGAACCCTCTAGCTTTTGGGAGGCAGCTCAGCATTAGGTGTGGGTAGATGCCATGGTGGAGGAGTATAGCTCCATCATGACAAACGATGTATGGGAAGTAGTCCCTAGACCACAGGACAGACCAGTTATAGGATCGAGGTGGATCTAAAAGATCAAGTATGCTGCAAACAACAACATGGAGAAGTTCAAGGCCATATTTGTGGCTAAGGTGTATGGACAGAAAGAAGGGATAGACTATGAGGAAACCTTCGTTCCTGTAGCTTGGTACACTTCAATCAGATCTATCATCTCTCTAGCAGCGCAGATGGGATGGGAGATTCACCAGAAGGATGTCAAGACAAGGTTCTTGAATGGGGTGATAGAAGAGAAAGTGTACATAGAACAGCTAGAGGGCTTTCAGACACATGAGCAGAAGACTCATGTTTGCAGGCTTAAGAAAGCCTTGTACGGTCTAAAACAAGCCCCCAGAGCATGGTATGGGCGAATTGATAGCTACTTGCAGAAGATGGGATTCGTCAAGAGTGACGCAAATCCCAACCTCTACTACTTGAGAGTAGGGGATGAGCTGCTAATCTTGGTATTATATGTATATGATCTGTTCCCTACTGGATTGTTGGAACAGGGTTTCCCAGCCTCAATTTTGTCTAGTTTTGTAATATTTTGTAATATTTGGTCTAGCGCAGGGAGTTTGGGGTGGGTCAAAACCCCCAATGAATTGTAATGGGTCAAAAGGGTAGACCAAGGGTCCGTAAACCATAGTTTGCGGACCATAGGATAGCGCAGGCTAGCATGATATAAATAGATGGATATGTCGAGTCTAGAGAAAGAAAGTATGAAGTGATTAAGTGAGATTTGAACCTGTGGATCTTTTGCATCGATTGTTTGGGTAAGGGCTCCTGTTGGCTATGTGCACAGAGACCCTGAGTCCTGCTGTGTGCGGACCCCACTGGCTGTATGCACGGGCTAGTAGATAGAGTCTGTAAGCTGGATCTGAATGTTAATGAGTAAGAAGACCTTTTATGAGTACTGAAGCATTTTGTGTTATGATTATTGGCTGCGCATTGTGTTATTTATATCTATTCACCGCATACTGATGATTGTTGAAGCGCACATGGATGCGATAGTGTATAAGACGATAATTGCATAGATCTGGTTATATTTGAATGTTTTGCTTCAGTTGATCTACTATTGCATGATTTATAAGCTTTGCTAGAGATCTTTCGCTGGTCCGTGGTTAAAGGGTTGCAGCATAGGGCACTGGTCTGATCGATCTGGAAGGACCCCAGTCAATTAACTTTCTCTCTCTTAGGGTGTGGAAACTTGGTTCTAGCACCCTCCCATACTACTTCGGGTGAGACCTTGGCCTACACAAGCAAACCATTGTTGAAAGGGTCAGTAGTATAGGGGTTTATTGGAAAACCTTAAAGCCAAACCTAGGTCAGGACCCCTCAAGCCAACAAATGGTTCCGTTGCCAGGACCGGGGGCATTTTGAGAGAGGGATCGGGTAATGCCACGGTGTCATTGGCAGTCATTAAAACCTGAATTAGAAGATTGGTTCGAAAAACAGATTCAAGAATTTTCCCTAGAAGAAAATAGGAATGAAAATTTGTCCATAGAAGAGTGGAAAAATAGGTATATTTTTACGGAAGAGCACGAAATCTTCTTTGTATCCTTCACACACGAGTTACAAGAGTGGCTAACTCGACTGGCGAAATTTCAAACTTGCTGGAAGGACGATCAGGTCACACAATGGACCCCCGAGTTGGTTCGGCAATTGGAAAAAACTATTAATAAGATTACCAGCATTGTGGATCATTAGGTTGACAGTATATTGGGCAGATTCGTGATGGAATTTGTTGTTGATCAGTTTGTGTCATATTCGGAAGTAGAACAGAGGTTCTTCAAAGGATTTAGAGGTAAGTTCCTAAAAACCTTTCCGTTGTTGATTAAGATGCTATTGAGCGAAAAAGGTGTCTTGTGTGGCCACACCGAGTGAATGACCTTCGATCAGAGTGAGAGCACAACATGATGTGGTAAATACTACCGGGTTAATCAAGAAGGAGACAGATCGGTATACAGTCCCTTGAGGGAATCATCTGATCATAACCAAGAAAGGGTTGCGCAAGGGAGAACCAGCCCCCCGGCCACACTTGCATCGAACCCCCACAAGGGTAAAAATTCGCCTACGCCTCCCTCGCCATCATCAGAGGACGACATGGCTATGAACATGAAGCTGCCCACTTTCAAGGGCGTAGGGGACGAGGACATGGATCGATTCTGGTTTGTAGCTGAATCTGTATGGACTGCGCAAAATGTGAACAATAATGCTATCAAACGAGTGCAGCTATCCATAACTTTTGAAGGAAGGGCACTAGATTGGTTCATGGGATACACTGGTCAACATACAAACGCATCTATACAAGATATTAAGAATACCCTAAAGCAACAGTTTCGGAAGCTTAAGTCATACTCTCAATGTGTAATCGAGCTAAAGGACTTTAAGAAAGGACCTACAGAGTCCGTTTAGGATGCTGACCAATGGTTAAAGAAGGTTAGCAGTGATGGGGAATTTGTCTACGAAGATAAGCAGCATAAAGAGTGGTTCATCGCTATGCTACTACCACACTTGCGTGGGCCCATGGGACAGCGAAAGATCGGCTCCCAAGAAGAAGCACTGGAAATAGCCATGAAGTTAGAAGCTGCGCCAAGGGATGATACGCACTTCGTAGCTCTCCAAATCCAGAACCAACTGGAGGCAATGCACTTGGAAATTCAGAGCTTGCGAAATGACCGCGGTAAGGAAGCCAACCCAGACGGCTGGTGCATACGCTGTAAGGGACCGGGTCACACTAAGGATCAATGTCCACTGTTATCAGACTACATGCAAGCTGGGGATCCAAGCCCTCTGCGACCCAGGGAAATGGCTGGCCCTAGCAGTCCTATGCTATGGTGTGCTGATTGTGGGGTGGCAGAAAGACACGATACAGATCACTGCCCGTGATTGGGTGCTTATGTATTGGAATTGAAACAACAATAGTGCAGATTCTGCTTGTATGTAGGTCATGACGAGCAAAATTGTCGAACCCTTGACCTTATGGTAGATAGGGGCAATTTATACAGAGTGCAGGTTGACCCCTTATCACCATTGTCTCCTTCGGGACCGGGGGGATCCCCCGCACGAGGAAGGGGCAGAGGGAGAGGGGGGAGTGCTAGTCGAGGGCGTGGACAACTAATCTGTTACAACTGTGGAGATATAGGACATTTCGCACAAGATTGTCTGAACCCGACACGCCAGTCTTGGAGATACTTCCGGCAGTTCGATCATGTCATTGAAGACTGCCCATTGCTAATAGCGAAAATTCAAGAAAAGCAACAAACACCTACGCAGAATGTGCAAAGAGTTAAGGCAGAACCACAGGATGATGGGTCATGTATCAATGTAATCACGTACAACAACATTTCCACCGAAGGAGCTGAGGAAAAGGTGGAAACCGAATCATTGGTCCAGAAGGCTGAGGACAAAGCGGAAGGCTTAGACCTGAAAAGGCAAAAACAAACCATCATTGAGGCACCGAGGGAGGTGGCTCAAAATGAAACACCTGCCGTAAAGGGAGCGATAGATCCACAAGAAGACGAAGCAGTTAAACCTTTCCTCCAAGCATGTATGACGTTGTTGCTCAACCAGAAGGTCGTAGAAAATCTCCAAGCCCTAATGGAAAACTACGCAGAAAGAATTGCTCCGCAACCCAAGGTGAAAACTTTGAATAAGATATACAAAAATAAAAAAAGGATGGGATGAGAAATGCGCATGACTGCACAGATTGGGGAATACGAAATGGACCAAATCATCCTTGACTTAGGTTTAGATGCTAACGTCCTGCCCAAGCAGACCTGGCAACGATTGGGAGAACCTAAACTGGAATGGTCGACTATTCAACTATGGATGGCTAATCAACAAAAGATTATCCCACTAGGAAGACTAGCGAAGGTAGTGGTAGATATTGCAGGTGTTAAGGTCCACACAGATTTTGAGGTAATCCAAATAGTAGACGACGTGGATCCTTATCCTACGTTCTTGGGTCTGGATTGGGTTATTGACATGGGAGGTATCATTAATCTAAAGAGGAGAAGCATGCTCTTTGAGAACGAAGACACACGGGTAATATTCCCGCTAGACCCAACAGAAGGAGAACGGTATACTAAATCGATACGAGAAGAGGAATATGTCGATCACATATACAAACTGACCGCCCGGGATGACGACTAGATCAACCCCATAGCTGACGGCATGCTATGTTGGGAAAGAGATAGTGAGTGCTTATCCGACTTAGACGAAGAGATCGAAAACTGGCAAAACCGACTGCATGACGTGTCTGCGCTAAGAGAACTACCCCACTTTGATGGCTCTGGTAATGTTGAAAATTTCCTTGCAGTAATTGAGGCAATCGCTCTTGAGGAATGGCAATTTTGGGCCCTGGACTTGGCCATGCGTGCAACCCCTGCGGGTTGGTGGGAAACTCATAAAGGAACCTTCCAGGACTGAGGGGAATGCCGAAGAATGTTGAACTGCCGGTTCCATATACCAGCTAACCCACCAATAGAGCTCTTCTTGGGGCAAGGAGATCCGTGAAGGTACATAACTCGTTGGCTAGAAGTATGGAAAGAGGACACACGGAATGAATGGGTCCACATATTTGTTCACACATTAGGACCAATTCCCACCTCTTGGTATTTGGACGCAGAACTACTTTAATGCACCAGGCATTGGAGTACGATGGTTGAAGACTTTGTAAGGACGTTTGGACTAACGGGGGGTATCGAGCAAGTTGATGAAGCCCTGCAAGATATAGACGCTTTGGTCTTCGGTGAGGCCCGCCCCGAGCAAGAACGTGTTGCGCTAGCTTGGGATGCGCGGCTACAGGATATCATAAACTGTAGAAATCTGTCAAAGGAAGTATGCGATGAACATCCTCGGAATATTATGATCGAAGAGTCAGAAGGGGAACGGGTTGTTGCAGGCCCATTGTTGTGAACAGTGGATGTCACCAAACCTCTGAAACTAAAAGAAATCAATATTGGCTTGGCAGAACAGCCTAAGATGGCCAAAATTGGGGATTACTGGGATGATGGTACGGTGGGAAAGGTCGTTGAGTGACTAACTGAATATCAGGACCTATTCTCGACCAAGTTCTTTGAACTTAAGGGAATCATAGGAGATATGGAAGTTATGAGGATTATGTTGAAGCCAGATGCGCGACCAGTCAAACAACGTTCTTATCGCCTAAACCTGAAATACAAGCAAAAAGTTAAGGAGGAAATCGAGAAAATGGTGGTCGCAGGTATCATTGAACCAGTAGAGAAATCAGATTGGGTAAGCCCCATGGTAGTCCAGGAGAAGAAGACTAAAGGAGAGATAAGGATCTACGTCGACCTACGAAAGTTAAATGACGCCTGTGTCCACTATCCATTCCCCACACCATTCATTGATGAAATCCTAGATAACGTAGGGGGTCAGGAGGCTTATTCGCTTACTAATGGATTCTCGGGGTACCATCAGATAAGTATTGCACCTGAAGATCGTAGCAAGACAACTTTCACGACGGAGTAGGGTTCCTTTCAGTGTACTGTCATATCCTTTGGATTAAATAATGCCCCTGCCATCTTTTCACGCATTGTTGTACCCGTGTTCAAAAAATCCATGCACAAGTTCCTGGAAGTCTATTTTGATGTCTCGACGGTGTTTGGATTAGTAAAGAACCATGTATCAAATCTACGCATGATGCTAGACGCCTGTAGGAAACACCAAATTTCGCTAAACTTTAAGAAATGCATCTTCTGTGTCCCATTTGGAATTCTATTAGGACACATGGTATGTCAGCAGGGGCTAATGGTTGACCCGACCAAGATTGCGATTATCATTAACTTGGCAGTTCCAATCACGGAGAAACAGTTGCGCTCCATCCTCGGCCACACCGGTTACTATATAAAGTTCATACAGGGGTATGCTTTGATCACCGCTCCGATGGAAAAGTTGTCGAAAAGGGATGTGTCGTTCTTTTGGAATGACGAATGCTAGAAGAGCTTTGAGCTGCTAAAAGAAAATATGGTGACTGAACTTATCCTGATATTACCCGATTGGGCAAAGATCTTCCATGTCCACGTAGATGCATCAGGGATTTCCTTGGGAGCTGTCTTGGCACAGCCTGGAGAAGGGGATATAGATCACCTGGTGGGCTTCGATAGCAAGAAGTTGTCGAGCGCGGAGCGTAACTATTCTACCACAGAGCGGGAGGGGCTGGCAATGGTATATGCCCTACAAAAGTACAGGCACTATTTACTTGGAGAACACTTCAAGTTGTTCACATATCATTCGTCCTTAAAATACCTAGTTAACAAGCCTATGTTGGGGGGGAAAATCTGTCGGTGATTATTACTTTTCCAGGAGTGTGATTTTGAAATTATTGTGAAGCCAGGAAGGTTGAATGCTGGGCCGGATCATTTGTCCAGAATCAAGAATGGGGAAGAGCCGACTAACTTGGATGATGGATTGCCTGACGCGCAGCGGTTTGCAATCAAGGTAATTGATGAGCACTTTGCCAATATCGTCCACTTCTAGACCACAGGTAAAGCTCCCAATGATTATTCGGTACCACAGAAAAAGGAGTTAGTCGCCCACCCAGCAGACTTCACTACCATTGTAGGACAACTCTACAAGCTGGAGGGGGATGAGGTACTGCGAAGGCATGTCCTTGAACATGAAAGACCTGCTATCCTAGCTGAAGCCCACAAAGGAGTTGCGGGGGGACATTACGCGGGTAAAGCCACTGCACAGAAGATATTACGAGCTGGGCTCTGGTGGACCACATTACACACGGATGCTCATACTTATTGTTGGGCCTGCGATGCATGCCAATGAACTCGGAAACCCTCGCGTCAAGATGAGATGCCCTTGCAACCACAGATGGCCCTGCAGGCATTTGACAAATGGTCCATCAACTTTGTAGGCCCCATTAACCCCCCAGGTAAGAAGACAGGTGCTCGGTATATCATTACGGCCACAGATTATGTTACCAGGTGGGCAGAAGCCAAAGCTATCAAGGATTACATTGCAGACACGGGGGCGCACTTCATTTTTGAAAACATTTTGACCAGGTTTGGGTGCCCAAGGATCCTGATGAGTGACAGAGGGACACATTTCATTAACGAAACAATTAAGGCTCTGACTAAGGAATTCTAGATCCACCATGCAAAAAGTACCCCATATCATCCCCAGGGAAACGGAATTGTCAAAGCATTCAACAAAATTTTGGAACATGCATTCACCAAGGTCTGTAACGCACAACGGAGCAATTGGGACGTACGCATCCCCTCAGTACTTTGGGCCTATAGGACTATGTGTAAGAAGCTCACAGGAAAGACACCCTTCCAAATGGTCTATGGGAAGGAAGCTATTATGCCTATGGAATACATCGTTCCCAGCTTACGCATCTCGGCCCTCACAAATATGGCAGACCCTGACATCATGGAGGAATGCTTGGCACAGTTGGTAGCTTTGGAAGAAGACCGGTTCATAGCCCAATTCCATCAACAGGTTTAGAAGGCGAGGGAGAAAGCTTGGCATGATCGGCATATTTGGCAGAAGGTCTTTTTGGAGGGATAATTGGTCCTACTGTATGATAGCCAGTTCGCGAAACACACGGGGAAGTTCCGACATCACTGGTTAGGTTCGTATATGGTCAAGGAAATTACCAATGGCGGTGCGGTCGGATTGGCTACACTGCGCAGCGATTCCCTACCAGGATATGTTAATGGGAGTCGACTGAAGCCCTATCGGGACTCCTCGTTTCCGATCAAATGACTATATGGCCGGAGTAGCTGTATCATGGACACTATGAGCAGGGATGGTGCGCAGGAATGGATGTGCAGGGATGATGTGTAGAACTGGAAGTGCGGGTGGGTGCGATACAGGCGCAGGTGTTGTGCGTAGTGGAAAAAACTAGCCGTTGGAACGGAGTGGGAGCATGGAAACCCGCGCTTCCCATTCGATGGAGTTGGTAACTGGCAATTAATGTGGCGACTTACGAGGACTTTTTACAGTTCCTGTAATAATGAAAGGCAATTAAGGATCCACTTGTCATTTTTCCCTCACGAAGGCTATAAGATGAGGTTGTTTGTTTTACGGGATTCAATTGCTGATTAAGGTTGTCGCACCTTGGCCACTCTGATATATATCATTTCATCTGTCTACCTGTCGTCCGCATGACTGAGCGAGCTACGCTGTTCGACAGGAGCAATACTGAGTTCATCTTCCAAGAAAGGATGACCGCTACCAACCCAAATGCGCCTTCGCCTGAAACTATGTCCGAGGAAATAGGATCTAATGATGTCCGAGAAGTAACCCTTGCAACAGAAGGAATCGTCTCGACTTGAACAAACTGGAAGGGAAAAGAAGAGGTAAAACAAGCGAAATGGGCTGGTGGGAAGCCTCATACTTCCCCTCGAATTCAGCACTCCCCTCGGAAAGTGCCTAAGAAGCAATTGCCTGCCGCACCCCCGAACCTAATGGCGCTCACAGCAGAAGGCCTGCAGGCGACACCGCTGACCTGGTTACCACCTTATGTTTGGTCGTGAAGAACAACAGTACGCATGCCCAACTTGGATATCGTCTGCTCCTATCTTCAGATGCCTCTGGTCCCAGAAGAAGTGCCCCAGTTGGGGGATATGTTTGGCCACCTCCCCCACATAAAGTTTGATGACCATGACCTAGGGAACCTGGACGCTTTCCCTTCGTTAGCTCCACACCTGTACCTGGAACAGGTTATCGAAGATGGTGTGCTCAAAGTAGAGCCAATGGTTTGGGTCAAGGGATTAGTTGGCGCAGGCATCTTGAACTTGCTGCGCCTCCCACACTTCGGTCGCTACAACATAACCAGCCTTGTTGTTCTCCAACTACTAGCACTTGTTCATGATGGATGCTTGTGGCTCTAAGGCCGCATACCGATTGATGTTGCTCCCGTTCACCGTATTACTTGCCTCCCTATGCATGGACCCAATCCTAGGGAAGGAACGGGCAAGAAATTCGAGTACCATACTGCTGGAGCTATCTGGGACAAGTATCATGTCACCCGCAACAAGCAGGACTTCTAGATTGATACAATCAATGACCCAGGGAAGCGCATGGGCACTCTACTTCTTGCCTGCAAATTGATGCGGAAATGCCAAGCATCGGCTGCCTCTGCTGATGTAATTCAAATCGTCGGCCAATGCGAAAAGGGAGTCTACTATAATTGGTCCCAATACCTGGTTGAAGAATTCCTCGACAATGTGTGCGAGGCTCAGGAGCAGGGAAAAGCTTTATACTACTCGTGGTTGATCTTGCGAATCATCTTAGTTGCCTGGGAGACCCTAGAAGAAGCGATCTTCCCCCCTCTTGAGCCTGTCATGTGCGAGGGGGTGCGGTTTGCTAACCTTTGGGAATCAAAGGACCTGCTTAATAACCACGTCTTAGTGGCTAATTACATGTCATTAACAAAAATCCGTTTGATCTAAACCGTGACATTTTAATGTTGAATTGTGTTGGTCACATGTTTAACCGCCAGCCCTTAACCGTCGGAGTTTGGCGCCATTAGTTTATGCCCCCGGTTCTTAGCGCTAAGGCATATGGGTGTTGAAATGTGGGCACTGGCCCCCTTTTGCCGCGAACCATTTCTTCAACCGACTTTAAATAAAAGCCGTGAGCATAACATGTTAAGTAATACGGTGTAGAGGAGTTGGTCAGGGCGTTGTCCCATTCGCGGGGAGGTTCGGGGTTCAAACCTACCAAGTCACAAAAATTTTGATACGCCCAATATTCCACCGGACTGGGGCCATGTGGCAGCCTCCGGGCTTGCCACGTGGCACCCTTTAATTGACACTATTCCAAAAATTCAAACCACTGTCAAATAAGGAGATGCCACTTGTAAAAATGTAATAGGCTCGAATGGAATATTCCAGGGGAATATTATTTGGAATATTCCAAAGAACATTCTTTTTAAAAAATTTCCCAAATTATAAAGTCAAATTTGGTCAATTGAAAAATGGAGTTTACTGGAGACTTCAAACCTTCATAACTTTCACATACGGTCTCGGTTTAGAGAACCGTTCATGGCACCATAATTGCAGCGACGAGATCTTTTCGGTTGTTCAGGTTTGAAACTCTTTTGAGCACTTTGAATTTTGAGCTATCATCCCGGTCCATGTTCCAGTTCTGATTAATGTTGCTTCGAAAACACAATGTTGGTTTGCTCTTGGGAAATTTAGCTAGCATAACCATGTGTTCTAAATTGTTCTTCCCATGGTGGTCTTTTATGGGAAAAATTCAAATTTCCTTCACTCTCTTGGTACAATTGTGGATGGTGACCCAAGAGTGGAGGTTGATTCCATTGTGTGCTACACTTAATACCTCAAGGTGGCTCCAAGGAGGTTGTCTTTGGTGGCCTTGAGTGAAGAATCTTCTTCCTTAAGTGTGCCAAGTGGTGGTCCTGGATGGTGACCTTCCACCATACCCAGGATCGCGCAGCTATTTGAGGGATAGCTACGAAGATCTTTGTTACTATCAAAGAAATGGCCGCGCAGATCGCTTAGTGTCTTTCTTCTTTGTAAATCCTTTTTCTTGACATTTCATGATGTCTTTTGCCTGTCTGATTTTCCATTGATAACACTTGGTGGTTGATCTAGGGCCCATATGGGGTTTTGTCTCACCATGGGAGGCAAGGGATGGTTTGCATAATTGTTCCAGCCCTTGCAGATGGGGTACATGCTTGATCGATCTAGTTGGAGACCCTTTAGGATGATATTTTGCCCCCACAACCACTTGGGGGCACTACAGGTCATTTGCTTGGAGATCAAGGGGCCAGCCCCTTCATCTCTATTATTTGAGCCCTTCTACTCATTTTGGCACATGAGGGACTTCATTTGGCCTTCCAAATGCCCTCCTAGCTACTTGTCTATCATTTTGGCCCTCTTGAGAGGCTAATTATTCTTATTGTGGAGCTATTTGACGAGCTTGTCACCAAAACTTAGTGTTATTTTAAAATTATTTTATTCTAGGGGCATTATTAGGCTGATTAGACATGCTTAATCAATCCAGTTGGAGACCCTTTAGGATGATCTTTTGCCCCCACAACCACTTGGGGGCACTACATGTCATTTGCTTGGAGATTAGGGGGGCACCCCCTTCATCTCTATTATTGGTGCCCTTCTACTCATTTTGGCACATAAGGGACTTAATTTAGCCTTCCAAATTCCCTCCTAGCTACTTTTCTATCATTTTGGCCCTCTTTAGAGGCTAATTATTCTTATTGTGGAGCTATTTGGCGAGCTTGTCACCAAAAGTTAGTGTTTTTTTAACATTATTTTATTCTAGGGGCATTAGTAGGTTGATTAGACATAATTTGAAACCCTGAGGCTCATATAAATACATGAGAGCCTCTTTGTATCACTCATCATCGCTTGGATTTCTATTCCTTTTGAGAAAGGAACTCAAACCTTGTTATGAAACCATCTCCAAAAATAGAAGAAAAGAGAGATCAACGCCTTATAAATAAGCCATTTCGAGGGGGCAATCTCCTTTGCATTACATAAATGAACAATTCTTGGATGATACGAATGACAAAACCTTCTTCTATATATAGGAGTCCATGGGGCCACAATATAATCCTAGTTGACCTAACAATAATAATGTAAGGACACAATAATAACAATATTGGGGTTACAGGGATACAACAATAACAATAAGGGGTTTACACTAACAACAATAAAGGACTATACTAGTAATATAGGGGCCTAACAGGCCCCTCTCCTTCAAAAAAGTGTTGTCCTCAATGTTTGAGTAGCTTCGAGTGCTTATGTATAAAATTCTCATCCTCCCATGTAGAATCTTCAATGGGTAAGTTCTTCCATTTGATGAGATACTCTGAAATTGATCGATTTCATAGCTTTTGTGTTCTTGTTTCCGTGACTGCTTCAGGTTCCAATATGATTTTTCCTTCCTCATCAAGTTCTGGCAATATTGTTTGAACTAGAATTTTGTCCCCTATAACCTTCTTTAAGCATGAAACATGGAAAACTGGATGCACTCACGGAGAAGCAGGAAGCTCTAATTTGTATGCCATAGTACCAATCTTTTGCAGCACCTTGTAAGGACCATAGTACTTTGGTGATAATTTATTATCCTTCTTAGCTTGCTTGAGAGACATTTGTTTGTATGGTTGTAGTCGTAAAAATACCCAGTCTCCTACATCAAAACTTCTCTCGCTGCGATATTGATCTGCCTATTGTTTCATTCGATTTTGAGCCAAATTTAGGTTATCCTTTAAGAGTTGGAGAACTTTTTGTTGATGCTCGATGTGATCTTCCACTGCTTGAACCTTAGAATTTTCTCTTAAAGAATATGTGATGGACGGTGGATGATATCCATAAAGTGCCATAAATGGGGCCATTTTTGCTGCAGTATGGAAGGAAGTGTTATACCACCATTCAGCGAGAGGTAACCACTTGACCCATTGTGCTTGCTTATCAGATACAAAACAACGAAAATATCCTTCCAAACATTTATTCACTATCTCAGTTTGACCATCGGATTGAGGATGATAAGTTGAGCTATGAGCTAGTTGAGTACCCAAATAAAAAAATAATTTCGTCCAAAAATTTCCAGTGAAAATGGGATCTCTGTCACTTATAATAATTTTCGGGTTTCCATGTAGCTTTTGAATTGTTTCCATAAATGCAATAGCCACTGTACTTTCTTTCAATGGATGAGATAATGCACAAAAGCGTGCATACTTGGTAAGTCTATCAACTACCACCATGATGACACTCTTTCCTTCGGACTTAGGTAAACCTGTGATAAAATCCATTGAAATCTCCTCCCAATGTTGACTTGGAATGGATAAAGGTTGTAGAAGACCCGGGGTCTTAATTGTCTCAACTTTATTTTGTTGGCAAACCAAAATTCTGTCACAAACTTCTGATTATTAGATTTAAGGCTATCCCAAAATAATTCTTTCTTCACCCTATGGTAAGTTTTTCAAAACCCGGAGTGTCCTCCTAAAGGAGAAAAGTGCAATTCCAAAAGAATCTTTTGTTTTAGTTGGGAATTCTTGCAAATATATAAGCGATCTTTGTACCATAAGGACTCATTTTTCCAACTAAATGTATCAGATGTATTAGGATCTTGCTGCAACTTTTGAATGAGTGTCCACACTTCTTCGTCCTTCTTCCATTCATCCCTTGCTTCAGTGATCCAATCTAGTTGGATAATAGAAATGGCACAAAGCAATGCTTCCACCTCTTCATCCTTTCTTGAGAGTGCATCTGCAACAACATTTAGCTTCCCTTTTTTGTAGATGATTTCAAAGTCATAACCCAACATCTTTGTAACCCATTTTTGCTGCTCTTTTGAAGATAGTCTTTGTTCCAAAAAGTGTTTAAGACTATCATGATCAGTTTTTACCTTGAAGTGTCTTCCCATTAGCTTCTTGTAAATACTTTCCTTTGATTGGACGACTTTCAAAAGAAATGGGTCTTCCTTCTTGCATTAAAACAACACCAATTCCATTTCCTGAGGAATCACGTTCCATAATAAAGGTTTTTGTGAAGTCTGCGTAGCTAAGACTGGTGCTAGGCACATTGCCTCTTTAAGATGTTCAAAGGCTTTAGTTGCTCCAAGAGTCCATGAAAATGCATCTTTCTTCAATAATGTTGTTAGAGGTGCTGCTATTCTCCCCTAATTATTAACAAACTTGCGATAATACCTTGTTAACTCGATAAATCTGCGCAACTGCTTTATGGTTGTGGGGACATTCCATTCCTTAATGGCTTTAATTTTGTTAAAGTCTACCTTAACACCCTCGTGAGATATAATATGACCCAGATATTCCACCTTTTGTACTCCAAAGAAACATTTGGATGTTTTTGCATATAATTGTTTCTCCTCAAATAGTTTGAGCACCTTGTCAACATGTTGATATGATCCTTCCAAGACCTGTTGTAGATTAGTATGTCATCAAAAAATACTAGCACAAATTTTCTAAGGAAGCGTTTGAAAATGGAATTCATCAACCCTTGAAATGTAGAAGGTGCATTGGTAAGGCCAAAAGGCATGACCAAAAATTCATAATGACCCTCATGAGTTCGAAATGTTGTTTTCGGAATATCTTCAATTTTCATTCTAATTTGATGATATCTTGAACGAAGATCCAACTTGGTAGAATAAATTGCTCCATGTAATTCATCCATTGGAATAGAAAGCATTGGACTATTCAATACATATTCCCCCATGGTTAGCTTGATATTATGGCATTTTCCAGAGCAATTTATAGTTCCTCTATTTGCAACCATCACTTGACATTTTGGTGCTGGGTATAGGAAACAATTCAATTCCTTGGCTACCGTACAATGAATAAAATTATGGGTACTACCCAAATCAGTCAACACTATTACCTTTTTCTTCTTGATATGTCCTTCTATCTTGAGAGTTTGAAGAGTGGTAATTCCTGCCAATGCATTACACGATATGGTCGGATTTATTTCTTCTTCTTCTAGGGTTGGTTCCTGGTGTATATCCTCTTCTTTTGAAGTTTCTTGTTCATTTTCTTCCTCCTCTTCACAATCTTTGTAAAATAATTTCTTCTTAGCACACTTATGACCTTTAGTGTATTTGCTATCACAACTGTAGCAAAGCACTTTTGCTCTATTTTCTTCCAATTGTTGTGGTGTCAACCTTGTAGTTGTGGAAGTCTATTAGTAGCAACACTTCCATCTTTATAGATGTGAGTGGTAGGCTTCCTTATCGCCATAATTTTACATTCAATTTTTCTTGCCAACTTGAATGCCTTCTCCAATAAATTAGGTTCCCAAACGTGAACTTCATGTTGGATGTTATCCTTTAAAGTCCCTATGAAGACATCAAACCTGTGTTCCTCTGGAATATCAGTTACCCTTATATTCAATTTTTGGAAATCCTCAATGTGCTCCACCACTGAACCCTTTTGTTTGAGATTTATCAATTGGCTAAAGAAGGTGTTGCTTTTTGTATCCTCATAATGTGCTATTATTTCCTCCGTAAAAATTGACCAAGTGACATTTTTTATGGGAGCAAAGCCATCGATACCATACAAATGTATTTTGCTCTAAATGTAAAGTTGCAATGCGTACTTTTTGTGTGTTTTACACATTATTGAGATCAAAATATTGCTCCATCTGTAGTATCCATGTTATGGAATCCTTGTCATCAAACTTCCTCATATCCATCTTAATAATATGGTGGTTTTTCAATCCAACATTAGAGTTTATGAAATCACGATTAACATTTATTTTGTTGTGTATAAGAATTTTTGGTGAAAATCACATGTAAGAAAATTTTGTCGACGTGTTTCGAACCAGCCAGTGTGGTTCATCATCAGGACAAGATGAGAAATCTGATCAAGAAACCTGTTTAAATAGATAAGGACAGCTCCAACTAGCCGTTGAAAAAACAGTTAGTTTGACTAGAATAAGAAATTGAATAAATTTTTTGTCATATTTTATTATTTTTTAATTTTAATTCTATTATATTTTAATTTTAATTTGATTATATTTGAATATAATCTAATATTAATACTTTTTTTAATAATTTAATATTAATACTTATTTAATATAATTTAATATTTTTATTATTTTAATACTTTAAATCATATGTTATATAATTCAAATTCATTAATGGTTAAAAATAATAATAATAATAATTAATTAATTTACTATTACTAAATAGGTAATTTTCAAATTAAATCATAAGGATAATACTAATAATAAAAATCATACTAATAACAATTAAAATAATAAAATAAAAGGAACAGACAAGGAGAGAGGAACTAGAAGCGAGAGAAGAGGGAACGACCAGAGGGAGCAAAGGGGAACAGGAAAAAACAACTAAGAGTGAAGGGCATGAATTCAACATCTGCTAACACTCCACCCATCATCTTTGTTAAGGTTAACCGGCCTCTTTTTTATTTCCAAGGTTTCCCTCAACTTTCGGTTATGGAAATGGTCAATCCTCGCAATAACCTTAGTATTGTAAGGGTGTTTACTTGATTCCGTGTTCCAATGGGACACCTTACATAGGTGAAACTGGTCAATCAATTAATCAAAGAATTCATGAACATGTCGCTAATCTTAGACATGGTAGATCTCGGTCCTCTGCCTTAGCAGAGCATGCTGAAAAAACAAATCATCATATTTGTATTGAAGATACTGAGGTTATTGCGAGGACTAACCATTTCCACAACCGAAAGTTGAGGGAAGCCTTGGAAATCAAAAAGAGGCCGATTAACCTTAACAGAGATGATGGGTGGAGTGTTAGTAGATGCTGGATTCTTGCCCTTCACTCTTAGTTATTTTTTCCCCTTTCCCTTTGCTCCCTCTGGTTGTTCCCACTTCTCTCACTCCTGGTTCCTCTCTCCCTGTCTGTTCCTTTTATTTTATTATTTTAATTGTTATTATTATGATTTTTATTATTAGTATTATCCTTATGATTTAGTTTGAAAATTACCTATTTAGTAATATTAAATTAATTATTATTATTATTTATTTATTTATTTATTATTATTATTATTATTTTTAACCATTAATGAATTTGAATTATATAACACATAATTTAA
Organism: Pinus albicaulis; assembly: GCA_034641835.2. Taxonomy (NCBI): domain Eukaryota; kingdom Viridiplantae; phylum Streptophyta; class Pinopsida; order Pinales; family Pinaceae; genus Pinus; species Pinus albicaulis. The sequence continues at coordinate 553,712,369 of CM076575.1, read as the reverse complement.
AGTATTAAAATAATAAAAATATTAAATTATATTAAAAAGATTAATATTAAATTATTAAAAAAGTATTAATATTAGATTATATTCAAATATAATCAAATTAAAATTAAAATATAATAGAAATAAAATTAAAAATAAAATAAAATATGACAAATTTTATTCAATTTCTTATTCTAGTCAAACTAGCCGTTTTTTCAACCACTGGTTGGAGCTATCCTTATCTATTTAAACAGGTTTCTTGATCAGATTTCTCATCTTGTCCTGATGATGAACCACACTGGCTGGTTCGAAACGCGTCGACAAAATTTTCTTACATGTGATTTTCACCAAAAATTCTTATACACATTTTATGGATCACAAAAGCCAAATTCCTAATTTATTCTGTTCTCATCCTGAGTTTCATCTACTATCTTTCCGCCATTAGGAATCATTTCTTGTATTAAACTTGTCATCAAACCTTCCATGTCTGATTTTAGATCATTCTTCATGACTTTAATTTTTTCATCAATATTAGCTTCCATGTGAGCTTCCATGCCATCCATTTTATCTTCCACGACTTTCTTCAAACCATCCATCTTAGATTCCATGCCTTTCTTCAAAAATTCCATTTCATTTTTTGTTTCTCTTTGCGAGAGCGAAATTTCGTGCACTTGCTCTTGTAATTTTGATATGTCATGTTGCGCTTCTTCCTCTTCATGAGTCATAGTTGAGCCTTCTTAAGGCTTAATGGAAGTTGAATTATTTTTAGGTGGAATTTTAGAATCCAATATTAATATCTATGCTTTAATATGTAGAAATTTGAATAATAGCTGAATTATTCACCGAGATTACCCTGATTACACACTATTTAAGCTTCATGCATAATACATAACCTCTTCTACAATTGATCATCAATTTGCAGAAATAGAAGCAGTCGCATGCGCACATTAAAACATAATCAAGCACACATAGAACACAGTATGTAATGGGGAAAGATTACAGCTGAAAACCCCCAACTATCTGTATATTATAATGATAGAGAACATGTAACAATACATAGCACAAAGCTCTCACAGCTCTCAGCACTATCTCACATGCTACACACAAACTAGCACGGAAGATGAACAAGTCACATGTTCAAATCTCCTCCACAAGTCTGCCTGCCTCTACTGCGCAATCCAAGATGAATAATGATGAGATCCAAGTTCGAATCCCACTAGCTCCAACTGCGCAATCCTCATTGGCAATCTCAATCAATGTGTGTGCAAATCTCATGCACAGCTATAGTCACAACTGATAGTAGACTCACCCTTTCACCCACCTCTAACACTAGTCTCCACTGAACTGTCCATGCACTGCAGTTAACTGATGTATTCTTTAGTTGATTTATGAGTTAATAATTAGTGAATTAATTAATAATTAATTCACACTACTCATCACTAGTGTATTTTTCAGTTAGACTAAATACAACTAGTTCAACTAAGTTAAACAGAACACAACTCCACCAACTGTCTCATCAACTCCACCAAACTCTCCCACATGAGTTCTAACTGAAGTCAACCATGCAATAGCTCAACTAACCCTTAGGAAAAGCGTATTTCCTTCTGTCAGCTGCATGTGCCACATCCAAGCATCAAACTGAAGTGCTCCAAGATGATAAGATAATGTTTATAGTCTAAATATTATTAAGGGTTAATAATATTTGACTATTCTATTTTTAGCCCGGCAGTCTAAAAATAGATTCCGCCCAATGTCTAAAAATAGAGGTCCATCTATTTTTACCAACATGACCAATCATCCATAAATAGCATCCTGCAACTCATAGACCATGATCCATATGTCTAAAAATAGACTTTGCGACAAAAATCACCTGTGGCCCCCACCTAGTTTAGGTGATCACTTTCCAACTAGGATTAGGAAAGATGTTTCAGGATGCCTCCTTCACTGTTTCTTGTTGCAATCTTCAACACTCCCTCTCAACAAGAAGGGACTGTCTTTGCATGCGACATGCAACTCCATGCATTCGCCCTGCAACCTTTACAAGCGCCATGCAACTCCATGCATCTGCTCTGCAACTCCTCTGAAACTGAATAGGCTCCAAACAACTCAATCAGTCTGATGCATCTATCATCAAAGTCTTCAACTTCTGCTGGGCCCAATTGCACATGTCATCAGGAACCACTGCGTTGTTGAACTCTTGCACCCATGCACTCTTGCACTTGTTGTCAACTCTGATCCGCGCTCCAGTATCCGACACTGTCACTTTGATCTGCGCCTACACCAATCCAACCGAATACAAGCACGTCGGCAGGCCGGGCACTCTATTTTCGTGTGTTCAAATTCCATTTGATCCACACCATCTCATGAATCCTGCCCAGAGATCTCCTCTTGGGATTACTCCTGCATGTCGCCCCACCTCTCACCCAGTGGTATAGTTGCATGCACTCCCTCTGCCCATCTGGCACGAAATTTCTCTGCATGAGTGGTTTCTTCCACTCCATGATCCTCATCTTGTGGCTGCTCCACATCCCGATGTTCACTATTATCTGCATGCAAAACTTGCTCTCTCTCAAGCATCAATTGCATGTCTTTCTTGCACTTCCCAACAATAGGAAGCTCAGTAGACATCCCATCTACTTCAAGTCTGTAGAGATTCTTTGCTCGAATCCCAACCTTCTTGACTTGTCCTGTTGCCTTGTGCCGAAGGAAAACTTTTCCTTCACTGAAGACAACTTCATACCCTTTATCCTCTAACATTGCGACAGAGATCAAATTATTCTTTAAACTTGGAACATGCACTACATCTTGTAAAAGAATGAGTTTACCTGACTCCTTCTGAAAGGTTATGGTACCAATGCCGGTCGCATTGTATTGTCCATTGTCGCCCAACTCAACATGCAACTGGAGATCTTTCTCCACCAAGTCACTGAAAAGATTCACATCTCCCGTCATGTGAAAGGAAGCACCACTATCAAAATACCACCCCGATCCCAATGCACTAGACACCATGCATGCGATCAATGAGAAGTCCAGCTCAAATTGCGAGGCAAGAGCCTCACCAGCTGCAGCTCCAGCAGCCTGCTTGTTCTTCTTCTTCTGTGGACAATTTGTGGCGTAATGCCCATGCTCTTGACAGTGAAAACACTTCACTTTGGACATGTCACGCTCTTTACCATCCGCACCGGATTGAGAAGCATTCTTCTTGCCCTTCCCCTTCCTTGCTTTGGCAGCCAAAGCGCAATCTTCTTCATCAGATGCCTTTGATGAAGATCCATCCCCGGTACTCCGCCTTATCTCCTCTTGCACAAGATCCGACCAAAGTCGCTCCCATCCTGGAAATTTCTCCCGACCATTGATAGAATCCTCATAGGAATGCCAGCTCTTCGGAAGACCAAGGAGAGCCAAGCTCACCAAGTCATCATCATCCACACTAACTCCTACACTCCCAAGCTCATCCCTGTAGTGGAAAAACTTTGCCAAGTATACCGGAATAGTGTCATTCTTCTCCATCTTTATTTTCCTGAGTTTATCCTTTAGCGCCAACTTCCTCTGGTCGCTCTTGCATTGGAATAAATATGTCAACGCTTTCCACATCAAGTATGGAGAAGCTTTTCCATGTAGGCAGGATACTATGTGATCCTTCACGCCCTCCAATAGAATCCTTCGACACCTTGATGTCTTCTTTTGCCAAGCCTCAACTTGAGCAGCATCAGTAGGCTTTGGGAATTCAACATCTATGAAATCCTTCAGTCCGTTGTCATCTAACACCACCTCCATCCTATCTCTCCATGCAATATAATTCGAGCTACCCTCCAGGGCATACTCCAATCGCAATCCTTGATAAGACATTTTGACTTCGACACCAAGAAAACACTGCTGCAAATTCGAATTCCACCAGCTCAAAACTCAACCGCTTCTGATCTGTGAGAACAAAGTATTTCTATCACAGAGATCGATTGTAGGGGCATTTACTGGATATATCACCTTTCAAAGAAAGGATGGATCCAGAGGCTACCTGGCCCGCTTACGGACTCTGTCTACCGAAATAAATTGTAATCACTGTAATAGATCTGATTATCAATTTCGCTCCAATACCATGTAGAAATTTGAACAATCGCTGAATTATTCACCGAGATTATCTTGATTACACACTATTTAAGCTTCATGCATAATACATAACCTCTTCTACAATTGATCATCAATTTGCGGAAATAGAAATACGACGTTATTAATAAAACATCAAATCACACACATAGAACACAGCATGTATGGGGAAAGCTTATAGCTGAAAACCCCCAGCTATATGTATCATATAATGGATGAGAAACATGTAACTTTACACAATACAATACTCCTCACAAGTACTCAGTACTGTCTCCAAAAGCTACACACAAACTAGCTCGCATCCGAATGTCAGTTCAAATCTCCTCCATTGTTTGCCCGCCTCTACTTGCTAATCCAAGATGAGAATGAATGAGATCCAAGTTCGAATCCCAAAAACTTGTACCGCGCAATCCTCATTGGCAATCTCAATCAATGTGTGTGCAAATCTCATGCACCAAGAGTGTTAGTCACACCATAAATGCCACCACCTCTTCTCACCTGCCTCTAAATATCTGCCTGAATTTTAATCATTCATGCACGTTGTTTGAATCATGTGTTCTTTAGTTGATTTATGAGTTAATAATTAGTGAATTAATTCATAATTAATTCACACCACTCATCACTAATGTATTTATCAGTTAGACTAAATACAACTAGTTCAACTAAGTTAAACTAAACACAACTCCACCAACTGTCTCATCAACTCCACCAAACTCTGCCACATGAGTTCTAACTGAAGTCAACCATGCAATAGCTTAACTAACCCCTAGGAATAGCGTAATTCCTTTTGTCAACTGCATGTGCCACATCCGTAGCTCTAACTGAAGTGCTCCAAGAGGATTAGATAATGTTTATAGTCTAAATATTATTAAGGGTTAATAATATTTGACTGTTCTATTTTTAGCTCTGCAATCTAAAAATAGATTCCGCCCAATGTCTAAAAATAGAGGTCCATCTATTTTATCAACATTACCAATCATCCATAAATAGCATCCTGCAACTCATAGACCATGATCCATATGTTTAAAAATAGACATAGTCTAAAAATAGACTTTGCAACAAAAGTCACCTGTGTGGCCCCCACCTAGTTTAGGTGATCACTTTCCAACTAGGATTAGGAAAGATGTTTCAGGATGCCTCCTTCACTGTTTCTTGTTGCAATCTTCAACACAATATGCTCTTGGAATCCCTTCAAACTAACTTTTCACACAAGACTTATGTAATTTGAAAAATAAAAATGCCCACATTTTTCTTGCTTTTGAGGAGCTCGATATTGAAACTGAATTATCTCTATGATTTCGGATTTTCAATATCTGAAATTTGGCCCTGTAGTATCCCTCTGAATCTTCTTTCGAATGCCACAGGTCTGACTTGACTTGGATTCTTCAAGGCAAAGTTATGTCCAATCTCCCACAATGACCTAATTATGGACTGATTCAATAGAGCGAACTTGTACGATGTGTCACATGTCACTGTTTCCTCCTTCGGCTCTAAAGTTTCCACACAACGAAATACAATCCGTGTACTTGAGGCTACTTTTTATAGAATTCCAATCCGATGCTCAGAGGGAGAGTTATGACGATTTTCCCATGGTCACCTCTTTGAGATGAAATTTAGGAGCCTGAAAAACCCTAACTTGCACAGATCCTATCTCTGCAAATATTGCGAACCAAGATCTGAAATTTTTATAGGAAGTTCCTCAAGATTTATGCTTCGCTCTGTAAAAATTTAAGCTTCTGAACCTTCATAGAAAAGAAGTTATAGCGCAAATTCCACAATGACTTGTTTTAGGTGAAATTCGGGAGCCTAAAAAAACCCTAACTTCCACAGATTATATCTCCGAAAATATTGTGAACCAAGATGTGAATTTTTTACACAGTGTTTCTCAGGATTTCGACTTCGCTCTGTAAAAATTTCAGCTTCTGAGCCTTCGTAGAAAAAATTTATATCGAAAATTCCACGATGACCTATTTGGAGCGGCGAACCCTAGAATCCAAATGTTCTGATACCAATTGTTGTGAAACCAGTTCCAAAAATAGAAGAAAAGAGAGATCAATGCCTTAGAAATAAGCCACTTCGAAGGGGCAACCTCCTTTACATTACATAAATGAACAATTCTTGGATTATATGAATGACAAAACCTCCTTCTATATATAGGAGTCCATAGGGCCACAATATAATCCTAGTCGACCTAACAATAATAATGTAAGGGCACAATAATAACAATATTGGGGTTACAGGGGTACAACAATAACAATAAGGAACTATACTAGTAATATAGGGACCTAACAGACCTACAATTTGAATGAAATTTGGATGTTTGGAATCCACTTCAATGTATGCAATGTTTCGTTATTCATTCCTGGAGCTTCTTTACTACAATTATGATGGATGGATCTACTCGCTTCCTCTTGTTAGTGCAATTTTGATGCTATTTCAATGTTGTTGAATGTCTAATGTATGGAATGCATTGTAATAATCTCATTATTGTGCCCTAATGTGATGTGAAATTCTTAAAAGCACAAGTTTATTGTATTATTGCATGCATTATTCATTTTGATAATGTGAATGAATGTTCCTAGAGGGCTTTATTGCATCCTCAAAACTCCATTATACATTGTTAAATGAAGTATAAATTTCTATTGCAGTTTTGTTAGGGTTAGCGAAAGCTGCATTAGGACTCCTTATTTGAGCGAAATTCCTAGTTCAAGTAAATTTTGACTCTATTTTCTCCAATAGACAGGCATTGGTCTAGGAATTCTTGGTGATCAACCCTAACCATTTTCTCTCCTATTTTTTAAATTTATTTTTTCCCTAGCCGTTGATGGTCTCGTAGGGCATAGCACGAATATCTTTAGAAACATCTCCTTGGGGTGCAAATTGGTACACTATTGTGTTGTCCTTTCCGCTAGGTGCCTTCAAAGTTTCAAGTGATTCTCGTGGCCCTAGCTCCACAATCATTTCTATCTTCCACCCATCTTGGTTAGTGGCATTTCTAGGGTCATTTGCACTTGAAAACTCATTGAAATTTCACTCTTCTTTGAACCTTTCTTCTCATTCTTGCTTGATGTAGTCATATTTGTTGATGATCATTCTGAAGCCTAGGTCTGGCTTGGATCCCCTAGGTCTCTCTTGTGGTCCCAATCATCTTGTAATCTTTATCTCACAAAACCTTAAGAGACGTCTTTTACCTTTCTAGGAAACCTTGATCTACACATAGATCTTCCATGGAATATCCTTTCACCTTGGTCTAGGCCTCCTTCCCACAAGCCTTTCTTAGAGAGCCCTTCTTTTTCTTCTAAAACAAGCATCCTATTATTTGAGCCTCTCCTTTGAATGGTCTTTGGAAATTACATTATACATTGTTATTGACCTCAGCATTCTAGTGATTTCCACCATAGTGGGACTCCTCCCATCGGTGAAAGTGGTTCCTTGTCCTGTTGTTTCCCTTTGGTCTTGTAGTTGTCAGGAACCCCTCCTATGACCAGGCTAGATTGAGCGGTAACATTTTTGGCGTCGTTGTCAGGGACACAAGACATGTGTGTTATTCCCTCACAACATCATTGATATATATTTTGGTGACTCTATTGGACGAACAAATCCCTAGTTCTTCATTGAAATTTAAGTTCAATGCTTATAGGGTGAAGCAAGCATCTCTCTAGGCATATATAATTTCATCCTGGCGAATCCTACATATTTTATATGTTTATCCCAAGGTTACTTGGGAGCGGGAGCAAAAATGCAGAGCGGGAGCGCCATTTTTAGAAGCTTCCGGTCCGGAGCATTTTCGGGAGCGCTTTTATATATATATATATATATATATATATATATATATATATATATATATATAATATTTTGATGCATATATGTCAACAAAAACATGTAGAATGATGAATTAGACATAAAAAACATAAAAACATAGATTGAATCATATAACATCAATCATCTAGAAGTTATAATCTTCATCAACCACGCCCACGAGTTGGAAGCATACAACATATTGACTCTTGAGTCTCGCAAATCATCAATCTGAAGGTTTCAAGCTTTCAAAATTCAATATATAACATTTATCATCATTGATATATAACATTTATCATCATTGATTTCAAAGTTCAATATCTAACATTTATCATCATTGATTCATTGATTTCAAAATTCAATATACATCTATCATTATTGATATATAACATTTATCATCATTGATATTATATAACATTTATCATCATTGATTCATTGATCACCATATAACTTTCATGAAGCATCATATTCATAATTCATAATGACTTGTAAATAGTAAACTTATAAATGCCATTTTCAAAGTTTCACCTTTCAAATTCAAACTTCAAACTTAAATTGTCATTAAATATATGAAATCAGAAAGAGTCAAGTTTCAACTGTTCAACTGTCAACAACAAATAGAAAAGACTAGTAAACAACAAATCTATTTTATCTGGCTGGCCCCTTGCCACACCCACGAGAAATGTCTAATTTTTGTGAGCCACGAGGAAATGTTGGTCTTCTAGTACTCTCAGGAGTACCACGACCATGACTAGAAGGTGGAGGCTGGATCTGCAAAGGAACAATAGTGTGATATCGAGGAGTGGCACTGGCACTGGCACTGGCACTGGGACCTGCACCAGCACTGCTAACAGTAGATGGTGGGACTGGCCCTGTGTGTGGCAGTGCTGCTGATGTTTCATCATCATCCCTATAATGTTCTGCTTCCAATTCTTCTAGATGTAACGTGTCCTCCTCCAAATTATCATCCTCTGGGTTGTTGTCCCAGACTCTGTATGATTGATCATCATTTGCCCGATCACAGTAATGGCTCAACAACCTCAAGTTATAATGCACATAAACCAAGCTTTCAACACGGTTTTCATTCAGCCTGTTTCTTCTCACATTGTGTATAAATTTGTAGGTGTTCCAACACCTCTCTGCAGAAGAAGTGTTCACAACCTGTGAGAGAACTTTTTTAGCCAACTTTGGCAAAAGTCCCATGCCGCCATATGCTTCCCACCATGTGAGAGCATCAAATCTGTCCCTGTCTTCCATTGCATGGAAAGAACCAAAGTTAGCAGTGCACTTGAAGTATTTGCCTAATTCAAGGTGCAATCTAGCACACTCTTCCCTGTCGGGTACCAACTTGTCCAATGCCTTCATGTACCCCTGTTGTACCTCTAGATCTGTGTGAGGTTTCATCCTAACCCCACCTCCAGGTGCAGGTTGGCCCAACCAAGATGGAGAGTAATATTTTGGCGTAAGGATATATGCCAAAGCATGTAGTGGAACATTGAGTTTATTCCATCGTGCACACACACAGTCATGAATCATAGTATACAAGTTGGGATCATTATCCTTAACAATATCTTTTATTTGCCCCAACATGCTGTCCATCTGCTCATAAACCTCTCCAATGATTGGTTTATCAGTATCTGCAAACCGAATCATGTTATAAATGGGTTTGGTAAAATTCAAAATTTCCCTCACACGTGCCCAAAACAGAGGGTCAAGGGCGGTCTCCTCCACATGTTCGAAACCTTGCCTGTCAACTATTGTTGCTGCCCTGTCCTTTAATAGCTGCCAGTGTGGGCTTGATACCATTGCAACCAATGACTCTCTTACCTTCAAAAGGCGCTTGAAGGTGAGGTAATAGCTAGCAAATCCAGTTTTTTCTATCTTCAACAACTCCAATTTGGAGTGAGTACGGAAAAGCCCATGGGTATTGCTATGATTTGTAATAAATTTTATCATTTTTTTACCTCTCTTTTACAAATCACCAAGCCATTTGAATTGAGGTTGTTTGTTTTTGATGATATCATGCATCAAAAGGTTCATTGTGTGAACCAAACACCTAGACCAAAAAATGTTGGGGTATTTATCCTCAATAATTGCTCCTGCTGCCTTACAGTTAGCAACATTATCAGTGATGACCTATATGACATTGTATGGCCCAGTCTTTTCAATTATATCAAGTAATGGTTCTACAATGTTAATGCCGGTTTTGAATTTGTCTGAATAATCATATGCTGCCAGGAAGATTGCACCACTAACCGACCCAGCCAAAACACTTATCAATGGTTTTCCTTTTACATTGGTCCATCTATCAGAGACAATGGACAGCCCATGCTCATTCCACAAACTTGTCATTCTAGCCAAAGAATGGTTTATTTTAGCTTTTTCATGATCAAGACCCACGGTTCTGGCCTTGTCATACCCAGGGCTTTTGTATCCTTTGGGGGCATCTTTAATGGTAGAAACCATTTCATGCCAATAAGGTGAGCGAAGAACATTGAATGGCACCCCACATGCATATAGAAACCGGTAAACTTTTGAATCCACATCATTCCTACACCCTTCGTCCAGGAAATCGGATATGGTTCTACGCCTTAATCCAGTGCCACTGCCTCCAAAACCACTAGCATGGGTGGAAGTTGAACTTGTTTGTCCATGACGTGTTGGGCCTAAATCAATAAAACCTGTAGATCTTTTAGATGATCTCTGTAGGGCAGCCTCCTCTTCCTTCCTATATTTCTCTCTCTATGTTGCTGGCACATTAGTACAAACTTTGATTCCAATATTTTTAGTTCCATCCCCTGGCATTATCCCACAAAGGTGCCTTCTCGCACGGGTGTATGAACCATGGTATTGTTTATTGCAATGGGGGCAAATAAATTTAGTGGTTCCACCACCTTTTCCTCCTTCCATTTTCTGAACATATTTCCACAAAGGTGTCTGAGTTTGGTCTCGTTTAGTTGGGGAATCTGTGTCCTCGGGTTCTCCACTCCCCACTTCCTCCTCAACATAATCCTCCTCCTCTTCGGGATTTTCTTCAAATCCACCATAACCCTCCTCTTCATCCTCCTCTTCTCTGATTTGCCTCTTTCTTCTACTACTCTCCAACACCATTATCACAAAGAAAGGAACCAACATGAGGAAAATCCCTAGCCATATAGCCATGATGGAAACAATTTTCAAGTTTCAAGTTTCTAGCCTACAAAACAAATGGAAAAATGCCAAATGGGAATAGGAAATGCAACATAAAAAAAAAAAATTCATTTTTTAAGTTTTAAATCCAATAAAATGCAACATTCAAGAAAAATTCAAGTTTTCATTTTTAAACAATTTAACAACCTACAAATTCATCCTAGAAAATACAAAATTGGATTAGAAGGCCTACCTCTTTCTTGCAATCCTCCTGTTGCCTTGCTTCTTGCTCTCCTTGTCACTTCTACAGCTCAGCTCTCCAGTGCTCTCCTCAAGCTAAAGCTCTCTCTCTCACTCACTCAACAAACAATTGAAACAAAATGCGCCGCGCCCGCGCCCCCCCCCCCCTTCCCTCCTCCCCCCCCTTTGTAAACCAAAAAAAATTCATTGAAAAAATTTTCCGCATGGTGGGAAACGATTTTTTTATTTTTTTATTTTTTTATTTTTTAATTATTTATTATTCTTTTAAATTTTTTTTTATTTTAATTGTAATTTTTTCCTTCCTCCGGGGAGCGTTTGGGAGAGAACGCTCCCTGATCGCTTTCGACGTTTAAAAAATGCTCCCGAAGCGTTTTTTAAATGCCGGAAGCGCTCAGAGAGTGTTCGCTCTCGAGCGCTTCTTGAAACGCTCCCGAAAAGGCAAGGAGCGTTTTAACAGGTTCGGAAACGCGCTTCCGAAAACACTCCCCTCAGGAAGCATTTTCGGGAGCGCGTTTCCGAACATTTCCAAAACGCTCCCGCACAGAGCACGTTTCGGAAACAGGAACGAGGGGGGGTTGAAGCTTCCCCGCAACCCTGGTTTATCCTACTAGGATGTCTTTCTTTGATGATTTCCATGCCTTGGACGTTGCTCACTTTCTTGAGCACCCTATGCATCTCACTTGTACTATCATACGTGGGCTTCCCAAGTTTGATGGTGATCCACTATCTACAGTTGATCATGTGGCGAGATTTGCTACATATACCTCAAAAGTTGAATCGGTTCATCACAGTGTCCTTATGATACTATTTATGATATCCCTACATGGTCATGATTCGTTGGTTATATAATTGCAAACCTAGGAGCATCCCATCTATTGAAGCATTCTTTGATGGCTTTCTTAAACAATTTCAGGCTCGCAAACCCTTAAACATTCAAGAGGAAGCCTTCATTGAAGATCTTGGGAGAAATGACCGTGCTTTGCCTTTGAACTTTGATATCACATGATTACTTACATGTTGAAGAGGGGAAGTGGGAAGTTCATGGACATCGTTTTGACAAGGACCCTATCTATGACACCAATGATGATGAAATCAATAGGACCCTTGTTGTTCCTCGCAATCCTAGGAATGTAGTTGAGTCTCATGTAGACCCTTTCTTCAACTGTTCTTACACTATCACTTATAATGAAAATCCTCTCTCTCTTGAGTGTTATGATCGTCGGCAACCTTCTTGGTGTGTCTCTCCATGTCATCATTCTCCTTTCCCTTCCGATGATGGCCTTATGGTGGCCACGAAGCACAATATAAATGATAGGGACCACGATGAGGATGATATGCTTGATGTTGTCATTCATCAAAGATTTATGAGCTTAATTGTTGATATCTATCTTTTGGTTGAAGAAAAGGATCCTGTGGTGTAGATTGCATCCCTTCGCTCCCTCTCCCCCTGTGATCATCCATGTGTGGACATTATATTTACTGACCTCTGGCCCTTGTGACCTTCCATATAGCCATTCCTACCCTTGCCTTTGGATCTATTGCATGAATAAGAAGAGGGCTAGTTGCTCTCTTATTTACTGGATAATATGTTGGTTGCAATGGGTCTATGATTACACTTAGTACTTTTGTGATATAATATGTACGTTAGATTAGGATGTGTTGCATATGATTTTTGCATTAGAAATAACGTCATATTATGTTATCATGCTACACTAGGTGCATCTAAATTAGATGTGCATTTAGAATTATATTTTGTTTCTTGTTGATTTTTGTGGTCTAACAAAAGCATGGGCGATCATAAGATGCTAAAAAAAGAAGCTACCTCCTGTGCTTAATCTTTAATGTGCAGGTAACAGGTCTATGGTTAAAATATATTACGGGTGTTCCCATGACCTCCCCGTTCGAGTATGTCTATGTACTCTACTGAGAGATCATATCCTAGTTGGAGCCAAATGTTACCCACCACCTGTGGGTGACACCCATAGGAGAACTGTTTTTCCTAGATTGTCTTCAGTCGGCATCTAGCAACCCCTTGCAACCCCCAGATAGCTCAATGTGCCACCATCTCCGCCACCTAAGTCGACCATTATGTGCCCTCACCCATCTTTAATGCGTTGATTTCAGGTAACATCGAATGTGCTCTAAGCCTCAAAATTTGCAAGGAGGTTAGGACACATGTATTCCAAAATACCCAGAAATCATTTTGGGAAGTTTCACTCGGAGGAGGTTTTATTAAAATAATTAATCATTTTTTAATGGATACCTAAGTCCAAACTTAGGAAATTAAAATAATTAAAGTGTATTAATAGAACTAGGTGTGAATCTTCTATAAAAAAATGAAGATCGAGTCAATATGATCTAAGCCATTGATTAGAATCTAATCTGGGTCGTTGATTTCTCAACGAGAAGATTATAAGGACTTCGATGGGCATTTGGAAAGACACATCGAGTCAGATCAAGAGATCGATTTTTCAAGTGAGCAGCGCAGCAGTTGTCGAAAATATCATCGAGGATATTTCTTGCAGTGAGAGGCAGAGATTTTTTCCAGTTGGAGATTTCTTGAGCCAGGAATACAACACAAGGAAGGCAGAGAGAGATCCAGAAGAGGTAGTGTAAGGACCACACTGGGCAACGCAGAGTCACGCAGAAGTAGCGTTGAGCCTGTGAGGAGATTCGCAAATTTGCTGAGGGTCAGATCAGTTTCAGTGGCAGGAGCCAGGCTGTGAGACCGGAGGGCTAGAAGATCGAGCATCCAGCCAATAGATTTATCGGCCACAGAGAGTGATGCATTCCCTATCAGTTGTGATGCAGAGACAACGCAGAGGCAGCTTGGGGCTAGCCATTTCAGGGCTAGATTAGTGTCAGATCGCTAGTGATAGTGTGAGGTATCTCTCACTAATTTGTTTGCCAGTCAGATTCTATATATTGGATGGCCAGTAAGGCATCCTATATTGTATTCAGAACTACTGCTTAATAATACAAACCCTCAGTTGTTGCACCGATTTTCTCGTATTGGGTTTTTCCGGGGACATAAGTCCAAAAACAACGGTGTCAATTGTGTGTGTGATTTTTCTTCTTTCTCAATTCTTGTTTTCGCATAAAATTTAATTAGTGAAGGTTGTAGTTGTATTTACTTCAATATTTACAGTTTAACACAATAAATAACTTGCATGGAATTAACAAGTAGAAGAAGAAGTATCAGTTTGCCGTTGTAGGGATTTGGGTTTATTGAATTTTCCCATGGTATTAGAGCACAAGTGAAGCAAGAGAGCAGAGCCGGAAGAGCTAGCATTGAACATAAGAGGGATATCGAAGAGCTTTGTAGGTAGCAGATCGAATCCCCAGAGGGATTGCGCAGTCCCGTCCAGGAGGGCAAATTTCTCGTGGAAAAATCTCTCTCTAAGTGAGTCGATAGAGAGAAATATTTCTAGATCGAAATTTTCCAGTCACAGAGGGAGCAGCGTAGCAGTTTTAGCGTAGAGCAGTCTTCAGGTGGGACATAGTTTTTGTTGCAGCGTTTGCTGGTGCAGAAAAGCATCAAAAGAAGGAAGAAGGAGCATACTGAGGGAATTTTGACCTCAGATAATTTCTTGGCCAAGAAATTATGATTTCCCACGCAGAAGCAGCAGTAACCGCAATTTATTTTGGTCACTCCAACAGGGAGTGCATAGAGCCAGCTACGCAGAGGGTTAGAGGCAGCATTCGACAGTTGTTTGGGTGAGATGGCAGAAATCGAGTTAAGAGATCTGGATTGGTTGGAGGGTGCCTCCAACTATGTGATCTAGAAGGCAAGGATCTCCTTCCTTCTAGATGAGCATGATCTCAAGACCTTCATCGATAGTGTGGTAGTTGTCCCTGTAGATCTGGATCCATTGAAGTCCTACGAGAAACATATGGAAAAAGCCAAGAAGATGATCCTCGACGGAGTGAGGGATCACATTGTTTCACACATTTCTGGAAAAGGGATTTCCAAGAAGATGTGGGATGCATTGGCTACGTTGTACCAGGGGTTTTCCAAGTAGTATAAGATGTTATTGGAAGAGAAGATGAGATCTACGAGGATGCAAAAGGGAAAACGCATAGATTCGTTCCTATCAAAGCTTCGGGATGTTCAAGGTCAGCTGGCAGTTGTAGGGTGAGCACCTCAGGCCACGAAGATGATTAGATTGGCCCTGAATTCAATCTCAGAAGAATGTTGTCCGACGTATCCTAGGCAGAGAGAAGTTGCCTATTGGGAAGGGATGTGGGATGCTCTTCAACAGGAAGAGTTGAGGCAAGATCTAGTCAAGTGCAACTTGATGACATCAGCAATAGTGGGACGAAGCCTATGGAAGAGGAGGAGAATGCAACCCTTGCATCAAAGGGGCAGTTGGAACAATGGAGGCAGAAGAAGGACGTCACAAAGATCCAATGTTTCCGGTATCGTGAGCTTGGTCACTGTGAAAATTCCAAGATCTAGATCTGAAGTCCCTATTGCAACAAACTGAACTACTTCTCCTACTTGTAAATTAGATTTAACAAGCTATTTGTAGATTACTTATAAAAATATCAAAGCAGAAACTGAAGCAGCCTTCACTTAATTAAATTTCATGTGAAAACAGAAATCTGAGCAAGAGAAATAACACACACACACACAGAGGACACCATTATTTTTGGAGAAACGTCCCTGGAAAAACCCAATGCGGGAAAACCGGTGCAGCAGATCCGAGGGTTTTATTATTAAGCAACAACTATTCTGGATACAACTTTGAATGTCTCTCTGGAAGATTCAGTTATAGAGAAATACTGACAGAGAAAAATATAGTGAGTATACCTCACTCTGCGAGTCCCGGCTAATCTAGTAGTTGAATTGACGAAACCCCAGCTCCCTCTACTTGTCTCTGCACAGTAGCTGCGTAGGCTTGCATGGGGTAAGATATGGAATTGCATCACCTATTCTACGTGATATTTTAGCACTTCCAGAAAATCGATCAAGCCCTCCTAGCTTAGATCTGGATTTCCCCAGTTGAAACTCAAACTTTCTGCTGAGAAACTGCGCTGCCTCTGCGTGGGGCCTGTGTGGCCCTATGTCACCCCTTCTGGGTGTTGCATCACTCACTTTGGGCTCTACGCAACCTCCTCTTCGTCTTTCTCTACCTCTCTACTGATGATTCTTGGCCTCGGAGAAGATCCCCTTGCCAAAACTGTCTCTGCCCCTCAATTGTGTTGAAGAATCACTTATATCGAAGTTTTCATCCGAGCACTGCTCCGTCAGAAAATTTGATTACTTGATCCTTTCGGTTTATCTCACAAACAACTCTCAGGTCTTCCTTTATAGTCTTCTCGTTGAGAATTCAATGGTCGAAATTAGATCTCCAATCAACGACTAAGATTATATTAGACTTGATCTGCGTTTTCTAGAAGTTTCACCCACAGTTTACATTAATACTCATTAATTATTTCCTAAGTTAGACTTAGGGTCTTTATTAAAAACAATTATTTTTTCTTATAAAACTGTTTCTGGGTGGAATTTCCCAAAAACATTTATGGGTTATCTGTGATGCATGTGTCTAAGCCTCTCCACAAAGTTTGAGACTTAGAGCACATCCGTTGCTACCACAAATCAACACTCTCTCTTAGCGAGGAAAGTTCTCTAACAAATATTCCTTGTTGCACACTGCTCTGACTCTGAAGAATCTCCTTTTGTGATGATGATGTTTGACATGCTTCCCATCAATCATTGTGTTGTTGTTGCATTGTACTGCTACTGACCCTGCCACGATCAACACTGCATCGACACTGCAACTCCCTCTCAAATGTTGCATCTGCTGCTAGCACTACCACTACTAACTCTACACTGAAACTCAACTGCTGAGAGAAGCAGTTGAAAAACATCCATGAATCTAAACAAGTGTTCAGGATGCATCTCGATGTTGAAACTCTCACTGTTGCTACACCCACGTTGTCCCTCTGAAGCACTGCGCTACTGTTGCTCTACACTGCGTCCCTCTGTGTTGTTGCAACTCTGATTTGCGCTGCTCAGATGTTAGCGCTGCTAACTACTACATCTGTTGTTTCTGCACTCCTTTGCACCGACTGAAAACTCCTCCAGCCTGCTACTGCTGATCTTGGGCACCCGTAGCAAGGTATGATCCAAGAGGTGGACTCCTCAAGGATCCTGCCCAACTAAAGTTCTTGTGAACTTACAGCTCAATGTTGCTCCATCTCCCTCCTGGAGATGCGTGGGCACTCATGGCATACTCATCTTCATCGATCTGATCTCTAAGTCCGTGAGTTGCCATGGCTGTCAAGAATGTCAAATCTGCTTTTCTTCCCCCTCTGCGCAGTACTGGAGATGCTTACCTACTCCCTTTGGAGTTTGTAGATCTGTTGCTCGAATCTTGGAAAAATGAATTTCCACGGCTAGGAACTTCTCGAGGAAGAAAATTCCCTCACTGTGTTGTCGCTTCCTCTTCTGACGAATTTCTTCCCAGCAAAACAAAGTATGCTTGTAGAAACTACGTCCCACCAGCTCTGCGCTTCTCCCTTTGGAAGTCCTTCCTCTCTGTCAACTCACTCACAGAGAGACTTTCCCAGAAATTTCAATCATTATGGCATGGACTGCGCAATCCCTTTGGGGATTCGAATCACTACTTTTTCCAGCTCTTCGGCCTTAGACTTAATACTAGATCTGCTCTTCCGATTTCACAATCAACCCTCTGATACCATGTGAAAATTCCAAGATCTAGATTTGGAATCCCTACTGCAACAAACTGAACTACTTCTCCTACTTGTATATTAGATTTAACAAGCTATTTGCAGATTAATATTGCAAATATGAAAGCAGTTACTAAAGGAGACTTCACTTAATTAAATTTCATGTGAAAACCTAAATCTGAGCAAGAGAAATAACACACACAGATGACACCGTTATTTTTGGACAAACATCACCGGAAAAACCTAATGCGGGGAAACCGATGCAGCAGATCTGAGGTATTTATTATTAAGCAACAGTTATTCTAGATACAACTCTGAATGTCTCTCTAAATGATTTAGTTACATAGAAATACTGACAGGGAAAAATATATTGAGTACACCTCACTCTGCAAGTCTCGGCTGGTCCGGTAGCTGAACTGACGAAACCGTAGTTACCTCTGTGTTGCCTCTGTGCAGTAGCTGCGTAGTCCTGCGTGGGGTCAGATCTGGAGCTACGTAACCTCTTCTACGTGATCTTTCAGCCCTTCTGGAAAATTGATCCAGCCCTCCTGGCTCAGATCTGGATTTCCCCAGCTAAAACGCGAACTTTGCGCTGAGAAACTATGCTGCCTCTGCGTGGGGCCTGCGTCACTCACTCTGTGCAACCTCCTCTTCATTTTTCTCTGCCTCTCTGCTGATGATCCTTGACCCCGAAGAAGATCCTCCTGCCAAAACTGTCTTTGCCCCTCAACTGCGCTAAAGAATCATTTAGATCGAAGTTTGTGTCCGAGCACTGCTTCGTTAGAAAATTCGATCACTTGATCCTCTTGGTGTATCTCACAAATGACCCTCAAGTCTTCCTTTATAGTCTTCTCGTTGGCAGTAATGCAGCTAGCGCAAGGCAGAGTCAACATCAATGCAGAGGCTTCAGAGGGTCAGTGCAAAGACTAGTAGCAGTCAGATCTCCAATATCAGATGCATCATGCTAAACACTTGGTTCAATATTTTGGATGTTTTTTTGCTGCAACAGCAACAAATTTGCAGTGCATATGCAGTTGGCAGTAGTACGCAGTGTCAGCAGCAGCAAAGTTGCAATGCATATGCAATTGGCAGCAGTATGCAGGGTCAGCAGCAGCAAAGTTGCAGTGCATATGCAGTTGGTAGTAGTACGCAGGGTCATCAGCAGCACAAATGTAGCATTTGCGCAATAGTTGGTGGGCAGTGATGTTAGACATCGGCGACGCTGAGGAAGATGTTATAGAATTAGTGTGATGCTTCAGCGGGTTGCATTACTAGAGCACATTCCTCGTTAAGAGGGAGTTTTTGGTAGCATCAGATGTGCTCTAAGCCTCAAAATGGGCGGGGAGGCTAGGATACATGTATTCCTGAATACCCAGAAATCGTTTTGGGAAATTCCACCCAGAAGAGGTTTTCTTAAAATAATTAATTACTTCTAATGGATGCCTAAGTATAAAATTAGAGAATTAAAATAATTAAACTGCATTAATAGAACTGGTTGTGAATCTTGTAGAAAAAGACGAAGATCGAGTCAATATGATCTGAGCCATTGATTAGAATCTAATCTGGGCCATTGATTTCGCAATGAGAAGATAATAAGAAGCACTTTGATGGGCTTTTGCAAAGACACGTCGAGTGAGATCAAGAGATCGATTTCTCAAGTGAGCAACAAAAGAATTGCTAGAGATATCATCGAGGAGATTTCTTGGAGTGACTGGCAGACATAGTTTTCGGTTGGAGATTTCCTGAGTTGGGAGTACAACGGAGAGAAGGTAGAGAGAGATCTAGAAGAGGCAGCGTAAGGACCACGCTGGGAAACGCAGAGCCATGCAGAGGCAGCGTTGAGCCTGTGAGGAGATCTACAAATTCGCTGAGGGAGCCTGGGTGAGACTGGAGGGCCAGAATATCGAGCATCCAGCCATCAGCGTGGGGCTAGCCATTTCGGGGTTGGATTAGTGCCTGATCACCAGTGATAGTGTGAGGTATCTCTCACTAATTTTTTTGCTAGTCAGATTCTATGTATTGGACGGCCAGTAATCCATCCTAGATTGTATTCAAAACTACTACCTAATAATACAAACCCTTAGTTGTTTCACCGGTTTTCCCGCATTGGGTTTTTCCGGGGACATTAGTCCAAGAACAATGGTGTCAATTGTGTGTGTGATTTTTCTTCTTCCTCAATTCTTGTTTCCACATAGAATTTAATTAGTGAAGGCTGCAG
Organism: Pinus albicaulis; assembly: GCA_034641835.2. NCBI lineage: Eukaryota > Viridiplantae > Streptophyta > Pinopsida > Pinales > Pinaceae > Pinus > Pinus albicaulis. The sequence goes on along the minus strand of CM076575.1, from coordinate 553,692,187 downwards.
TTGTATTTACTTCGATATTTATAGTTTAACAAAATAAATAACTTGCATGGAATTAACAAGTAGAAGAACTAATATCAGTTTGTTGCAGTAGGTATTCGATTTTATTGAACTTTCACATAATGATCGTATGTTTGAAGGTGGGCTTTGCAACCCCGAAGATATGGATTTCATTATGTATTTGGGTATTTCTGCTTACTTATTATGAACACTTTTGGGCATGGATTAGTGGGGGGATTTGGCGGAAAGAATGGGCTTGGTCTGTACTCTTGTCTCCTTCTCCAACTTGGTGGTTAACCTTGTATCCTAGTCCCATGGGATCTTCTCTATTGGCTATGTAATATCCCATTTCAATGATATCTCTAAAACATGGCAAACTCCAGCCAGAGATGGACTGGGAGGGCATTTACCAGATATGCCGCCTCTGAAAAGAGGACGAAATTTGGAGGCTACCTGGCCCTTTCTAGACTCTGTCTAAGAGTATGAGATAAACACACCAAGTGGTATAGAACTAGAATGCCCGAAATATATATAAAGATAACAGTGCAGCAGACATACAATAGCGTAGAAAGAATGTACGACAAATCATCCAGAAATATAGAGAGAGAATGCTAAGCCATTTTATTAAACTGAGAAATATAATGAAGTACAATAGGTGGTCAGAGTGATGGCACCTAAACTTGCTCAAGGCAAGTGAAGAAATACTCTCAAAATACACAGGAAATGGCTGCTCTCTGAATTGCGTCCCAGCTGCTGGAAAACTGTCGTGTAGCTGCTACTGCTGAAATGAACTGAAGACTAGGGGCTATTCCCCTTGCCAGAATGAGCTGAAAATCTGGAATCCTCCTCTACTCACCAATCTCGGCAAAACCCAAAAACCATATCAGAAATGGCTGACCCCTGAAAAACACCCCCTTGGGGAATTACGCTGGCCTCCAAGGCTCTGCGCAGAGGCTGAATAGGAATGAATGAAATACAGCCTCAAACTCCACCAAAATCCTCCCAAAGGCAAAGGCTGATACTCTATTCAATCTCGCGGCACAAAACCCCTACAAAAATCCCAAACCGAAGCTCCTCCTAGATGGACTGCGTCCTCCCTCTCAATGACTGCGCAGTCTCTCTGAATTCTCGGCTCCGCAACAAAACCAAACACCAAACCTCCCGCAAAATGCTGAAGAAAATACCTTGCACGAGTAGGCACTCGAAGTCCCCCGGGGCTAAGGGCGAGATCTCCGACTAGAGACACTCAACGCACTAAACAGTGCTGCAGACAGGCTAAACAACCAGCGTGCTCAAGAAGTCAAAATGACCAGCTCAATATCATCAACAACGAATGAATGAAATGAAGAGGCTCCTCCCTCTTTTATAACGTTGGCCTTCCTCCAAAACCCTAAGGCCTATCTCCTCAACGTAGCCTCCCTCTTGCCACGTGCTCATCCTCATCTGCGCAGTCTCTTCTAGAGCATACGTGGGCCCCTCTCTACATGGTGCTTGGCCCCCCTTGCCTCCCTTTAAGTCACAACGTTGTGCTACTAGGGAGTGTGTTTTATTCCACTAAGTGAGTTAGACCCTCTCCACTCACCTTTTTATTTATTAATAAACTTTAGACAGCAAAATTGAGCAAAATCGAATATTCCAATTAGCCTCACTACTAATTAGGAATATTATAGTCTCCCCCGGCAAAATGTTGCTTGTCCGCAAGCAACTGAAGTGATGGATGCTGCAAAATTTTCTCACTCCCCCAAGTGGCATCCTCATCCGGCAAATTCTTCCACCTCACCAGGAATTCCTGGACTGTCTTGCTCTGTAGCTGCCTCTCCCTAGTGTCAATAATAGCCTCTGGCTGCAACACCAAATGCCCCTCATCATCCATGGGTGGTAGCTTATCTGTCACTGTCACCTACTGCCCCAGTGCCTTCTTCAGGCATGATACATGAAAAACGTTATGGATCTTGCTGCCTCGGGGCAGCTCCAACTCATATGCAACCTGTCCAATCTTGCGTATCACCCTGTATGGCTCGTAAAAGCGAGGCTTGAGCTTTTCAGCTCCCTTCTGCTTCAGTGACGACTGTCGGTATGGCTGTAATCGTAGGTAGACCAAGTCCCCTACCTCAAACTGTCTCTCCACCCGACCTCTGTCAGCATACAGCTTCTGATGGTTTTGTGCTGTAGCCATATTATCCTTGAGAGCTCGGAGAATGTCCTAACTCTCTTGGATCCAAATCTTGGCTCTAGGAGCCTTGCTAGCACCGAACATCACATCAGCAAAAGAATGATACCCATACAAAGCATAAAATGATGACATATCAATGGACATGTGATGTGTCGTGTTATAGCAGTACTCCCCCAGATGCAACCTCTTCAGCCATGCTCGCTGCTGCCCACTGACATAGTTACGCAAGTAGCCCTCCAACCACTTGTTAACTATGTAATATTCCTAATTAGCGACAGCTAATTGGAATATTCGATTTTGTTTAGTTTTGCCGTCTATAGTTTGTAAATAAATAAAAAGTGAATAGAGAGGGTCTAACTCACTTAAGTGAAATAAAACACCCTTCCTAGTAGCACAACGTTGTGACTTAAGGGGGAGCCAAGGGGGCCAAGCACCATGTAGAGAGGGGGCTCACGTTAGCTCTAGAAGCTTCTACGCAGGAGAGGTTGGACAAGTGGCAAGAGATGGAGGCTACGATGAGGAGATGGCCTCGGGATTGGAGAAAGGCTAACGCTATAAAAGAAGGAGGAGCCTTTTCATTTTATTCATTCTATTGTTGGTGATTTTGAGCTAGACGTTTTGTCTTCTTGAGCACGTTAGCTGTTTAGCTTGTCTGCAGCACTATAGTGCATTGAGTGTCTTCGGTCAGAGATCTCGCCCTTAGCCTCGGGGGACTTCAAGTGCCTACTCGGGCAAGATTATTTCTTCAGTATTTTGTGAGAGGTTTTGTTGTTTGGGTTTGCTGCGGGGCTGGGCTTTCATAGAGACTGCGCAGTGACTAGGAGAGAGGACGCAGTCCATTTTGGAGGTACTCCGGATCGAGATTTCTGCAAGAGATTTAGCCGAGATTTTGAGCAAAGGGTCAGCCTTTGCCCACAGGAGGATTTTGGTGGAATTTGAGGCGGTGTTTCAGCTATTTTCATTTAGCCTCTGCGCAGAGCCTCTGAGGCCAGCATAATTCCCTGAGGAGGTATTTTCTGGTGGTTTTTGGGTGTCGGCTATTTTTGATATGGTTTCTGGATTTTGTCAAGATTGGTGGGTAGAGGAGGATTGCAGATTTTCAGCTCATTCCGGCAAGGGGATCAGCCCCTAGTCTTCAGTTCATTCCAGCAGTAGCAGCGACACGGCAGTTTTCCAGCAGCTGGGACGCAGTTCATAGAACAACCATTTCCTGTAATTTCTGAGAGTGTTTCTTCACTTGCCTTGAGCAAGATTAGGTGCCATCACTCTGATCACCTATTGTACTTCATTATATTTCTCAGATTAATAAAATGGCTTAGCATTCCCTCTATGTTTCTGGATGAGTTGCCGTAATTTCTTTCTCTGCTATTATATGTCTACTGCACTGTTATTTATATATATTTTTGAGCATTCTAGTTCTATACCACTTGGTGTGTTTATATTTTACTCTTATACAAAGTCTGGAAAGGGCCAGGTAGCCTCCGGATCTCGTCCTCTTTTCAGAGGCGAAATATCCGGTAAATGCCCTCCCAATCTATATCTGGTTGGAGTTTGCCGTGTTTTAGAGATATCCCCGAAACAGGATATTACAGTGGTATCAGAGCATAGTTCTGGCTCAGCCTGTGGTCTATGACACTGGGGAAGAGACCATATATTTGTTACAGAGGCAGGAAGGACAAAGACCATGAGCGTAGGTTGGAGAACACCTACGGAGACGGAGACTGTGTTTGGGGGGTGGACACAGAGTAGGAGAGAGAGCCTGTGACAGACGTAGAACAGGAGGAGCCTGTATTAGATTCAGAGTAGAGAGGGCCGATGGCAGATGACACAGAGGCCAAACAGTTTGGGGAGGCACTCCTCAAATCAGTACAGGATTTAGCCAGACAGATTGAGGTGATGGGTCAGAAATTCACTGCTGTAGAGGCTAGACAGCGTGAGACCCCACGGGTTTTCTAGGTAGGAGAGGGATCAGGTACATCCCATCATTTGCCGGAGCAGGGGGTTGCTTAGCGTGATACTCCTCAGCCAATGGCTTCATGTGCACCTACCCACTCTACCATGCCCACTTTCTTGGGAGCAGACACTGGGGCAGGAGCCCAGCAGGAGGCAGAGCCCGGACACATGGGTGAGTATTTTGCAGAGTATCAGGCATATGGGCAAGATTTCAGGGATGCTCTCTCATTTCGATATTTTGTGCAGCTCCAGTGAGACAGTAGACCCCGCGACCATCATAGAGGGCACCGGCATTACCATGATGAAGATTCCCACCGTGCCTCTAGTAGATTTCATTTGCCTACATTTGATGGATCATCAAACAGTTCAGCAAAGTCTTGGGTGGAGAAACTGGATATCTATTTCCAGCTTAACCAGATGTTGGAGACGGAGGCCATCAAGGTGGCGACACTACATTTGGATGGTGAGGCCCAGGACTGGTGGTTCCATGGGATGGTCACACTCGAGCATTCTACTGTGACGACATATGCCAAGTTTACCAGGAGGTTGATGGAGCGATTTGACCGGAGGGATTCGGAACAACGCTTTGCTGAGCTGACGAGGCTCAAGCAGACTGGGAGCCCAGAGACATACATTGCAGATTTCTTGAGGGTTTCAATGATGGTGCCAGATCTATCCGCAGCACGGATGATCTATATGTTTGTGGAGGGGTTAGCAGAGCCACTTCGGGGATTAGTGAGATCTACTAGACCAGCTACACTCCAGGATGCTATTAGCAGGACACGGGAGTTGTAGGATGCATTGCCCAGGACTCGTACACCTTATCCCTAGAGACAGGGTTTCCAGCCCAAGGGGAAGGATGTGAGGATTCCACCTCCAAAGGGGAATCCAGGACGAGCACAGATAGATGATGATGCTAGGAGGGAGCTGAGGAAGAAGCGGCTGTGCTTCACTTGTCAGGAGTCGTGGGCACCAAGGCATAGGTGTGTTGTTGGCAAAGCACACTTCATTGAGGTCTTCTCCGATGATAGCAGGGAAGAGGATGAGGAGGATGATGAGGAGGCAGGAGATAGTCAGACGGCCCCCGATCAGTTACCGCCTCCACCTCCAGGGACAGGAGGTGTAGCTTTTGCACCCACAGGAGGGACCCTTGCAACCTTGCGAGGAGTTCCTAAGTATTTGACGCTGGGCATACGAGGAACAGTACGTGGCCAGTGAGTATCAGTCTTGGTTGACACTGGGGCTACCCACAACTTCATTGATGCAAAGATGATCGAGCGAAGGGGTATATCGACCGAGAGCTTTGACGAATTTTCAATCTTGGTCCCAGGAACCCAGCTCGAACCCTCAATCCGGTGGCCAACCTGGTGGTATATCCCCAAACACTGCATCATACTTGTCAAGGATGGCCTGTATATCAAGATGAACTGCCTGACCGGTGGTCTCTGCCTCTGATGCCCGCAACTCAACCACCCACTCTATGTCTCCTTTCCGGAAATCTGCCTCCATCCGGTGTGCCGAAACAGTCTGAGGTGGGTAAGTGTGCATCCCGCGGATCTTCTCGTGCTTCCCAGTCTTCTTATCATCACACTCCATCTCTAAGGCCTCCCAATCTGTGGTGACCTTCCCCAAAGTAATCAACCACTGAACACCCAATACCACATTGGTATCCGGTATGTTGACCACGAAAAAGTGATCGGTTACGGTGTAGGTACTCATCGTCACTGCTAACTCTGGAACATACCGAGCACACTGCATTGTCTAGGCTCCTGGGACCAAAACTGAAAATCCGTCGAAGCTCTCGGTCGGTATACCTCTCCGCTCGACCATCTGTGCATCAATGAAGTTGTGGGTTACCCCACTGTCAACCAAAACTGACACTCGCTGGCCACGTACTGTCCCTCGTACGCGCAACGTCAAATACTTGGGAACTCCTCGCAATGTTGCAAGGGTCCCTCCTGTGGGTGCAAAAGTTGCACCTCCTGTCCCTGGAGGTGGAGGTGGCAACTGATCCTGGGCCATCTGACTGTCTCCTGCCTCCTCGTCATCCTCCTCATCCTCTTCCCCGCTATCATCGGAGAAGACCTCAATAAAGTGTGCTTTGCCAGCAGCACACCTATGTCCTGGTGCCCACGGCTCCTGACAAGTAAAGCACAGTCGCTTCTTCTTCAGCTCCCTCCTAGCATCATCATCTGTCTGTGCCCGTCCTGGATTCCCCTTTAGAGGCGGAATCCTCACATCCTTCGCCTCGGGCTGGAAGCCCTATCTCTGGGGGTAAGGTGTCCGAGTCCTGGGCAATGCATCCTGTAAGTCTCGGGTCCTGCTAATAGCATCTTGAAGTGTAGCTGGTCTGGTAGATCTGACTAGACCCCGAAGTGGCTCTGCTAACCCCTCCACAAACATATAGATCATCCGTGATGCGGATAGATCTGGCACCATCACTGAAACCCTCAAGAAATCTGCAATGTATGTCTCTGGGCTCCCAATCTGCTTGAGCCTCGTCAGCTCAACAAAGTGTTGTTCCGGATCCCTCCAGTCAAATCGCTCCATCAATCTCTTGGTAAACTCGGCATACGTCGTCACTGTGGAGTGTCTGAGTGTGACCATCCCATGGAACCACCAGTCCTGGGCCTCACCATCCAAATGTAGTGTCGCCACCTTGATGGCCTCCGTCTTCGACATCTGGTTAAGCTAGAAATAGATGTCCAACTTCTCCACCCAAGACTTTGCTGAACTGTTTGATGACCCATCAAACGTAGGCAAATGGGATCTACTAGATGTGCGGTGGCTATCTCCATCATGATAATGCCGGTGCCCTCTATGATGGTCGCGAGGTTTACTGTCCCGCTTGAGCTGAAAAAAATCTCGGAATGAGAAAGCATCCCTGAACTCTTGCCCATATGCCTGATACTCTGCAAAATACTCGCCCATCTGTCCGGGCTCTGCCTCCTGCTGGGCTCCTGCCCCTGTGTCAGCTCCCAAGAAAGTGGGCATGGTAGAGCATATAGGTGCATGTGAAGCCATCGGCTGAATAGTATCACGCTGAGCAGCACCATGCTCTTGCAAATGATGGGATGTACTTGATCCCTCACCTACCTGGAATACCCGTGGAGTCTCACGCTGTCTAGCCTCTACAGCGGTGAATCTCTGACCCATCACCTCAATCTGCCTTGCCAAATCCTGCACCGATTTGAGGAGTGCCTCCCCAAACTGTTTGGCCTCAGTATCATCTGCCATCGGCTCTCTCTGCTCTGGATCTAACACAGGCTCCTCCTGTTCTGCGTCTGTCACAGGCTCCTCCTGCTCTGTGTCCACCACCCGAACACAGTCTCCCTCTCCATAGGTGTTCTCCAACCTACGCTCACGATCTCTGTACTTCCTGCCTCTGTAACAAATATATGGCCTCTTCCCCGGTGTCATAGACAACTAGCTCCACAGGCTGAGCCAGAACTATGCTCTGATACCACTGTAATATCCCGTTTCGAGGATATCTCTAAAACACGGAAAACTCCAACCAGAGATGGACTGGGAGGGTGTTTACCAGAGATGCCGCCTCTTAAAAGAGGACGAAATCTGGAGGCTACCTGGCCCTTTCCAGACTCTGTCTGAGAGTATGAGATAAACACACCAAGTGGTATAGAACTAGAATGCCCGAAAATATATAAAGATAATAGTGCAACAGACATACAATAGCATAGAAAGAATGTACGACAAATCATCCAGAAATATAAAGAGAGAATGCTAAGCCATTTTATTAAACTGAGAAATATAATGAAGTACAATAGGTGATCAGAGTGATGGCACCTAAACTTGCTCAAGGCAAGTGAAGAAATACTCTCAGAATACACAGGAAATGGCTGCTCTCTGAACTGCGTCCCAACTGCTGGAAAACTGCCTTGTAGCTGCTACTGCTGAAATGAACTGATGACTAGGGGCTGTTCCCCTTGCCGGAATGAGTTGAAAATATGGAATCCTCCTCTACTCACCAATCTCGGCAAAACCCAGAAACCATATCAGAAATAGCTGACCCCCGAAAAACACCCCCTTGGGGAATTACGTTGGCCTCTAAGGCTCTGCACAGAGGCTGAATAGGAATGAATAAAATACGGCCTCAAACTCTCCCAAAATCCTCCCAAAGGCAAAGGCTGATCCTCTGCTCAATCTCCCGGCTCAAAACCCCTGCAAAAATCCCAATCCAGAGCTCCTCCTAGATGGACTGCGTCCTCCCTCTCAATGACTGCGCAGTCTCTCTGAATGCTCGGCTCCGCAACAAAAACCAAACACCAAACCTCCCACAAAATGCTGAAGAAACTACCTTGCCCGAGCAGGCACTCGAAGTCCCCCGGGGCTAAGAGTGAGATCTCCGATCGGAGACACTCAACGCACTAAACAGTGCTACAGACAGGCTAAACAGCCAGCGTGCTCAAGAAGTCAAAACGACCAGCTCAATATCATCAACAACGAATGAATGAAATGAGGAGGCTCTTCCCTCTTTTATAATGTTGGCCTTCCTCCAAACCCTAAGGCCTATCTCCTCAACGTAGCCTCCCTCTTGCCACGTGCTCATCCTCATCTGTGCAGTCTCTCCTAGTGCATACGTGGGCCCCCTCTCTACGTGGTGCTTGGCCCCCCCTTGGCTCCCTTTAAGTCACAACGTTGTGCTACTAGGGAGTGGGTTTTATTCCACTAAGTGAGTTAGACCCTCTCTACTCACCTTTTTATTTATTAATAAACTATAGACGGCAAAATTGAGCAAAATCGAATATTCCAATTAGCCACTGCTAATTAGGAATATTAATAGAAGTCACTAGCTTCAAGAGTGGCATTACATGGGAAACTCTGATTTTGGTTGCGCGGTCCCGCTTCCCGACATCACATACGTCACTCCCCCTCTGCGCATTATAACCCCTTTTCACATATTTCCCATCCGAGTCCACATTTGTCCATTGAATCCACAAGGAGTTAGCCTCCCCCTCCCCTTGTCCGCACTTTGGGTCGGGCCTAGAATGATGCCTCAAAGGTTGATGTAGCGAAAAAGAAAGTTAAAAGCATAATTTGGCCACTTAAAACATGATATGTACCATAAAATGCAAAAGATGGTTGGGTAATACAAATTTAGCATTTGGGAAAAAACAAAAAATGAGCTCTACCCCTTATCATGGCCATCACACTGGTTCTTAGGGCCCCTTATGTGAGCCCCCTACATCATTAAGGAACCCATGATTGTCCCAACCCCTGGTGGGTGATGAACTGCCCTACCCTAATGGGGTATCCATTGCGGTATCCATTGCTATATCATTCACATCGTGTTTTCATTCCCTAGAGCCCCAAGTAGTTATAAGGAGAATAAATCAATAAAAGGCAAGAAACATATGAAGAGGGGTGGAAAAACGAAAGCCAAGGTAACTCATGTACCACTATTGCTCCCTCCTACATCTATACACCCAAGTGTGGGCTTCCCTCATTGTAGCTACCCTTGTACCATGGCATGTGTCTTGTTGCCTTCCCCTGCTACCCCACTTTGTTCCACAATTATTGCACATGACACTTGCCATTTGACGGATGTACCATGGACCTGTCGCTCCCTTAGAGGTTGAAACCACCTAATAGGGTCCTTGATTAACCTCCTTCTTAACCTTGGAGACACCTATACATTCTAAAGCCCATTATGGAAGGGCATGCCACTATGAAGTGCCCACTTGGTTCCATGATTTGTAAGCTCATTTGCTCAATTGCACTAATGAATTGTTGTACCGTGAAGGTATTTAACCGGTTGGATCTATGCGTGGATTGCTCCATTTATCAGACTTGCATGAGACTTCGGATGGACAAAGGCGGCGATGCATTTGCGTGGGCTGTGGTGGTCGATGCAATGGTGTGCTCAAACCCTCGGTCCAGTGGCCGTCCTGGTGGTATATCCCCAAACACTGCAGCATACCTGTCAAGGATGGCCTGTATATCTGGATGAACTGCTCGACCGATGGTCTCTGCCTCTGATGCCCGCAACTCAACCGCCCACTCTATGTCTCCCTTCCGGAAATCTGCCTCCATCCGGTGTGCCGAAACTGTCTGAGGTGGGTAAGTGTGCATCCCGCGGATCTTCTCATGCTTCCTGGTCTTCTTATCATCCCACTCCATCTCTAAGGCCTCCCAATCCGTGGTGACCTTCCCCAGAGTAATCAACCACTGAACACCCAATACCACATTGGTATCTGGTATGTTGACCACGAAAAAGTGATCGGTCACGGTATAGGTACCCATCGTCACTGCCAACTTTAGAACATACCGGGCACACTGCATCGTCTGGGCTCCTGGGACCAAAACTGAAAACCCATCAAAGCTCTCGGTCGGTATACCTCTCCGCTCGACCATCTGTGCATCAATGAAGTTGTGGGTTGCCCCACTATCAACCAAAATTGACACTCGCTGGCCACGTACTGTTCCTCGTACGCGCAACGTCAAATACTTGGGAACTCCTTGCAAGGCTGCAAGGGTCCCTCCTGTGGGTGCAAAAGCTGCACCTCCTGTCCCTGGAGGTGGAGGTGGCAACTGATCCTGGGTCGTCTGACTATCTCCTGCCTCCTCATCCTCTTCCCCGCTATCATCGGAGAAGACCTCAATGAAGTGTGCTTTGCCAGCAGCACACCTATGCCCTGGTGCCCACGGCTCCTGACAAGTGAAGCACAGCCGCTTCTTCCTCAACTCCCTCCTAGCATCATCATCTATCTGTGCCCATCCCGAATTCCCCTTTGGAGGCGGAATCCTCATATCCTTCCCCTTGGGCTGGAAACCCTGTCTCTGGGGGTAAGGTGTCCGAGTCCTGGGCAATGCATCCTGTAAGTCTTGGGTCCTGCTAATAGCATCCTGAAGTGTACCTGGTCTAGTAGATATGACTAGACCCCGAAGTGGCTCTGCTAACCCCTCCACAAACATATAGATCATTCGTGCTGTGGATAGATCTGGCACCATCACTGAAACCCTCAAGAAATCTGCAATGTATGTCTCAGGGCTCCCCGTCTGCTTGAGCCTTGTCAGCTCAACAAAGTGTTGTTCCGGATCCCTCCGGTCAAATCGCTCCATCAACCTCCTGGTAAGCTTGGCATATATCGTCACTGTAGAATGCCCGAGTGTGACCATCCCATGGAACCACCAGTCCTGGGCCTCACCATCCAAATGTAATGTCGCCACCTTGATGGCCTCCGTCTCCGACATCTGGTTAAGCTGGAAATAGATATCCAGCTTCTCCACCCAAGACTTTGCCGAACTGTTTGATGAACCATCAAACGTAGGCAAGTGGAATCTGCTAGCTGTGCGATGGGTATCTCTGTCATGATAATGCCAGTGCCCTCTATGATGGTCGCGGGGTCTACTGTCCCGCTGAAGCTGAACAAAATCTCTGAATGAGAGAGCATCCCTGAACTCTTGCCCATAGGCCTGATATTCTGCAAAATAATCACCCATATGCCCGGGCTCTGCCTCCTGCTGGGCTCCTGTCCCTGTGTCTGCTCCCAAGAAAATGGGCATGGTAGAGCGTGTAGGTGCATGTGAAGCCATCTACTGAGTAGCACCATGCTCCGGCAAATGGTGGGATGTACTCGATCCCTCACCTACCTAGAAAACCCATGGGGTCTCACGCTGTCTAGCCTCCATAACGGTGAATCTTTAACCCATCACCTCAATCTGTCTCGCTAGATCCTGCACTGATTTGAGGAGTGCCTCCCCAAACTATTTTACCTCACTATCATCTGCCATCGGCTCTCTTTGCTCTGAATCTAACACAGGCTCTCCCTGCTCTGCGTCTATCACAGGCTCCTCCTGTTCTGTGTCCACCACCCGAACACAGTGTCCCTCTCCGTAGGTGTTCTCCAACCTACGCTCAAGATCTCTGTACTTTCTGCCTCTGTAACAAATGTAGGGCCTCTTCCCCGGTGTCATAGACAACTAGCTCCACAGGCTGAGCCAAAACTATGCTCTAATGCCACTGTAATATCCCGTTTTGGGGATATTTCTAAAACACAGGCAAACTCCAACCAGAGATGGACTGGGAGGGCGTTTACCAGATATTTCACCTCTGAGAAGAGGGTGAGATCTAGAGGCTACCTGGCCCTTTCCAGACTCTGTCTAAGAGTATGAGATAAACACACCAAGTGGTATAGAACTAGAATGCCCGAAAATATATAAAGATAACAGTGCAGCAGACATACAATAGCATAGAAAGAATGTACGACAAATCATCCAGAAATATAGAGAGAGAATGCTAAGCCATTTTATTAAACTGAGAAATATAATGAAGTACAATAGGTGGTCAGAGTGATGGCACCTAAAATTGCTCAAGGCAAGTGAAGAAATACTCTCAGAATACACAGGAAATGGCTGCTCCCTGAACTGCGTCCCAGCTGCTGGAAAACTACCGTGTAGCTGCTACTACTGAAATGAACTGAAGACTAGGGGCTATTCCCCTTGCCAGAATGAGCTGAAAATCTGGGATCCTCCTCTACTCACCAATCTCGGCAAAACCCAGAAACCATATCAGAAATGGCTGACCCCCGAAAAACACCCCCTTGGGGAAATACGCTGGCCTCCAAGGCTCTGCGCAGAGGCTGAATAGGAATGAATGAAATATGGCCTCAAACTCCAACAAAATCCTCCCAAAGGCAAAGGCTGATCCTCTGCTCAATCTCCCGGCACAAAACCCCTGCAAAAATCCCAAACCGGAGCTCCTCCTAGATGGACTGCGTCCTCCCTCTCAATGAATGCGCATTCTCTCTGAATGCTCGGCTCCGCAACAAAACCAAACACCAAACCTCCCGCAAGATGCTGAATAAAATACCTTGCCCGAGTAGGCACTCGAAGTCCCCCGGGGCTAAGGGCGAGATCTCCGACCGGAGATACTCAACGCACTAAACAGTGCTGCAGACAAGCTAAACAACTAGCGTGCTCAAGAAGTCAAAACGACCAACTCAATATCATCAACAACGAATGAATGAAATGAGGAGGCTCCTCCCTCTTTTATAACGTTGGCCTTCCTCCAAAACCCTAAGGCCTATCTCCTCAACGTAGCCTCCCTCTTGCCACGTCCTCATCCTCATCTGCGCAGTCTCTTCTAGAGCATACGTGGGCCCCCTCTCTACGTGGTGCTTGCTCCCCCCCTCGCTCCCTTTAAGTCACAACGTTGTGCTACTAGGGAGTGTGTTTTATTCCACTAAGTGAGTTAGACCCTCTCCACTCACTTTTTTATTTATTAATAAACTTTAGACGGCAAAATTGAGCAAAATCGAATATTCCAATTAGCCACTGCTAATTAGGAATATTACAGGCTACTAGCTTTAGGAGTAGCGCTACATGGGAAACCTCGATTTTGGTTGTGTGGTCTCGCTTCCTGACATCACATACATCACTCCCCTCTGCTCATTATAACCCCTTTTCACATATTTCTCATCTGGGTCCACATATGTCCATTGTGTCCACAGTGAGTTAGCCTCCCCCTCTCCTTGTCCACAATTTGGTTCAGGCCTTGAAATTTTACCCAGAGGTTGATGCAGCTAAAAAGAATTTAAAAAGCATAATTTGGCCACTCTCAACAGGAAATGTACAATAAAATGCAAAAGATGGTCAGGACATACAAATTTAGCACGTGCGAAAAAGCTGACATGAGCTCTACCCCTATCATCATGGCCATCACCCTCGTTCCTAGCGCCCTTCATATTGGCCCCATGGATCATTAAGGAACCCATGATTGTCCCAACCCCTGGTGGGCATGAATTTCCCAATCTTAAGGGGGTATTCAATGCTATATCATTCACATCACGCTCTCATTTGCTGCAGCCTCGAGCAATTATAAAAAGAAAAATCAATAAAAGGCAAAAGACATACGAAGAAGGGTGGAAAAACAAAGATCGGGGTAACTCATGTACCACGATTTCACCCTCCTACATCTATCCTCCCCACTCCATTCCATCATTATTTCATGTGACACCTGCCATCTAATAGACTTTCCATGGACCTATCATTTCCTTAGAGGTTGAAACCACCTAATCGGGTCCTTTATTAACCTCCCTCTTGAACCTAGGGACACCTGTACATTCTAAAGCCCATTATGGAAGGGAAGGGCACTATGAAGTGCCCGATTGGTTCCATGATTTGTAAGCTCATTTTCTCAATTGCATTAATGAATTGTTGTACTGGAAGGCGAGGATACGGGTTGGATCTTATGCAGGATTGCAGATAGGTTTTCATCTTGGGGTTTGGTCTACCTATACGAGGTCCAAGCCCTCCGGAGGGTCTTAATGGCATTTGTAGGGTGATGCGTTAAGAGCCATGGGCCTCCACCATAGAAGAGGGTAGATAGCCACTCCATGGGTTCCTCAACACTACTTATTGCTTGCTCATGTACCACTTGTTCGATGATGATGATGCACTGGGACTGCCTTGCCCAACCACTTACACACTTGATATTTGATCCAGGGTCCTGATGGGGTTTTGTCTCACCATGGGTGGGAGGATTTGCATCATTGTTCCAGCCCTTGCAAATGGGATACATGCTTGATCGATCTAGTTGGAGACCCATGAGGATGCTTTTGTGCCCCCACAACCACCTGGGGGAAACACGGGTCATTTGCTTCAAGATCAAGGGGCCACACCCTTATCACTATTATTGGAGCCCTTCTACTCATTTTGGCACATGAGGAACTTCATTTTGTCTTTCAAAGGCCCTCCTAGCTACTTGTTTATCATTTCGACTCTCTTGAGAGGCTACTTGTTTATTTGGTGGCTTTGTCACCAAAATTTAGTGTTATTTGCACATTATTTTATTCTAGGGGCATTATTAGGCTAATTAGACATAATTTGAACCCCTGAGGCTCATATAAATACATGAGAGCCTCTTTGTATCACCCATCATCACTTGGATTTCTATTCCTCTTGAGAAAAGAACTCGAATCCGCAATTTGGACGAAATTTGAATGTTTGGAATGCACTTTGATGTATGGAAAGTTTCGCTATTCATTCTTGGAGCTTCTTTACTGCAATTATGATGGATGGATATACTTGCTTTCTCTTGTAAGTGAAATTTTGATGTTATTTAATTGTTGTTGCATATCTAATGTATGGAATACATTGTAATAATCTCATTATTGTGCCCTAATGTGATCCAAAATTCTTAAAAGCACAGGGTTATTGTATTATTTCATGCGTTATTCATTTTGAGAATGTGAATGAATGTTCTTAGAGGGCTATATTGCATCTTGGAAAATCCATTATACATTGTTAAATGAAGTATAAATTTCTAATGCAGTTTTGTTGCTACCTCACCAGGATTAGTGAATGCTGCATTAGGACTCCTTGTTTGAGCGAAATTCCTAATTCAAGTAAATTTTGACTCCATTTTCTCCAATAGACAAGAATTGGTCTAGGAATCCTTGGTGATAAACCCTAACCCTTTCCTTTCCTTTTTATTTATTTATTTTTGCCCTATCCCTTTATGGTCTCCTAGGGCAGAGCTCAAATTGCTTTAGAAACATCTCCTTGGGGTGCAAATTGGTGCAATACTGCGTCATCCTTTCGTCTAGGTTCCTTCAAATTTTCAAGCGATTCTCGTGGCTAGTTTGAGAGAAATCTCAAGACCTAGCTCCACAACTATTTCTATCTTCCACCCATCTTGGTTAGTGGCATTTCTAGGGTCATTTACACTTGAAAACTCATCAGAAGTTCACTCTTGTTTGACCCTTTCTTCTCATGCTTTGTTGACTTAGTCATATTTTTTTATGATCATTTTGAACCCTGGGTATGGTTTGGCTCCCCTAGGTCTCTTTTGTGGTCCCGATCAACTTGTGATCTCTATCTCACAATACCTTAAGAGAGGTCCTTTCCCTTTCTAGGAAACCTTTATCCAGGCATAGCTCTTCTATGGAATATCCTTTCACCTAGGTCTAGGCCTCCTTCTTGCATGCCTTTCTTGAAGAGCTCTTCTTTTGCTTCTAAAACAAGCATCCTATTATTTGAGCCTCTCATTTGAATGGGCTTTGGAAATCTCATTGTACATTGTTATTAACCTCATCATTCTAGTTATTTCCGCAATACTGGGGCTCCTCCCATTGGAGAAAGTCCATAAAGAGCAGGGGACATTGATTGACATGAAAGTGGGTCCTTGTCTCGTTGTTTCCCTTTAATATAGTAGTTGTCCCTTAGGAACCTCTCCAAGGACCTTGCTAGATTGAGTGGTAACAGGTCCCTGCTTGATTTTGTGGTAACAGACCCAACTCAAGAAATTATGCCAATATTTAATAATAATAGCAATTTGCAAATTAACATGTAATCTGAGCATGAAAAGAATTCATAATTACTGAACCCTACATGGAACATGCAATAGATCACCGTGCACATAAAAGATCAAAACAATTTTCTTATAATCACATGGTAGAATACCAATTTAAATTCATAGAACATTAAGGGAAATTTTAGTTTTGTTGCATTAATGCATCAATATCCTACAACCATGCAAGATTAATATGGAGTTGCACATCAATTTTATAAAAAGCCATTCCTCATGTTCAGCTCAAAGTTTAACAACGCTTATCTGAAAAATATGTATAATGATAAATCAAAATCCTTCAATCTTCCACCCAGCCATATTCTAACTAGAACCAGTATTACTTGTAGTTATCACCCTTGAGCCAGATCCACGATCCAAGGGAATTTCCTTCAGCAACTTCTGCAAAAAGCCAAGCTTAGCTCTAGGAGTATGGGAATTTTACATACACAAGTGGTTTATTAGCTACGAAAACACTGTAGGAAGTTCACATTTTTGGGTGGTTTAGCAGCTATGGCAAGCACTCTGAGAGTGCTTTCTCAACCTAATAGCAAGCACCCTCCTGCCTTGTGGTTTATCAACCCTCTAGCAAGCATCCATCACCCATCTCCTCAGAGCTTTCCTTGAGCTTCTCCAAGCTTGGACAGACATAGTCCAGAACTTCACAACCTAGGGAATCCCATTCCCTCAACCTTAGCAGACCACACTAGTGCTCAACCAGCACTGAAGATTTTATTTTCTCAATGCTAGAATTGAATTCCTTCCCACAAAGGACTATCAAGAGACCAACCTTCCAGCCAACCCCCCTTGTGTTGTTCAAATTTCCTTATATTATTTTTCTTGTGTGTCTCTTTGTGTTCCTCAGGGAATGTTTTCTTTCTTTTTCTAGATAATTCTTACTAGCCAAATATTTAATTAAGCAATGGTGCCAACTATCACCACTCAGAGTCATCTTCATTTTCCCTCTTAGATCGTGGGTTTGTGGTCCCACCCTCAAGCCATTTAATTAAATTTGTATACATTCATAATAAGAGTACAGTTACAGGTGTGTCACAACAAAATAGCATAAGTTTATGTTGGAGCTCTAGATCATAACATGATACTAATGTTGTGATTATTTCGCAAAATCCATCTCATCCCCAAGGCATGTAACATTTGCTAGTCATATGTTTCGATTCACCACAGTAGGATAAGTAATGGTTTCCAAAGGACCAAAATGGATATCTTGCTCAACATTGCACGAAGTGGGGGCGCAGAAGCGTCATTTTCCAAGAATATAGGAAGTGAAGCGTCTTGGAAGCGTCTACTATATATATATATATATTTGCATTTATATTCAAAAGAAACATCCAAAATACCAAATTAGTTGTAGAAGACATGAAAACATGCATATTTTTACATAAATCAAGATAAATATGGCATCCATTGTACATTAATGATTAATTATTCCAACATCAACCATCTAGATGCATCAACCATCTAGAATCTATATTCCTCTTCTCTTGTCTAGCCTTTGCCTCTACTTCGATTCTCTAGGGATATTAGTCAGCATTGCCCAATTTTGATCAAAAAACCTAATCCAACCCATATAATATGGTAGAGAAATCTTAACATGCCTGATCAATGATTGACTTGAGTGAAGGGTACATTTTTGCTAAGGCCATGACAAAGGAGTTGAACAATCAACAACACCAACCCTGGGGTACATATAGGGCTCAATGATCTTGATTAAATGTCAATTACATGCCCTCATACATGATATAATCCAATGAAACTCCACAATCCCATTGATCATGAAAACTGTTAAGTCTATTGAATTTTGAATGGGATATGAAATTCTATTTTCTCCATATGAATTCTAATGAGGTTGGAACCACTCTCAAACACCCTAAGTCATTTCATGGTAATGTTAAAAATTTAATTAAAAGGATGGAAATGAAAGATAAAGGAGAATTTCACTTTTACTTTAAGAATTTAGCATTACGATTAGAGAGCATCTAGGAAGAGTCTAGGGAGAATCAAGGGGCACCTCAGAAGTATTCAGAAAGCGTAGCTCCTCACATAACAGTTTGAAATTTCCAAAAGAAAAACAAAAAAGACCCCATGTAACCGTGTGAACCATCCACCTTATCTCGGATCCGTTGGCGATCTGCAACGAATACAC
This sequence comes from Pinus albicaulis, assembly GCA_034641835.2. Lineage (NCBI taxonomy): Eukaryota > Viridiplantae > Streptophyta > Pinopsida > Pinales > Pinaceae > Pinus > Pinus albicaulis. The sequence continues at coordinate 553,673,593 of CM076575.1, read as the reverse complement.
GCCCAAACCTCCACGGATCCGCCCACAATTGTGGATCGGGCAGCTAGAACCGCGGATCGGGTCCCCGCAGATCCGATTTTTTAGATTAACAGTTCCGCTAAAGTATTGGTGGCAGATCCGTATGGGACGCGGTTCTGCCTCCTGGGGGGGGGCAGTTCCTGCAACACTGATCTTGCTATGGATGATTTCACCTAAGTGAGGATATATAGTACTTGAAAAAACAATCAAGACATCTCTATGGAAGATATAAATTATCTAGTAAATAGAGCAATTGGTTCTATTAAAATGACACATCAAAGCAACACGAGTCATATATGAGATAGTGTTTAGTAAATCAATCTTAAGTGCCATTGCATTCTATCCATATGAGTCTATACTTGTAATTAGGAATATCTTGTTGAGATTTTGTATAGTTGGTGTAGCATCGAGTGTGCTCTAGCCCTGAAATTTTGTGGAGGGGCTAGGACACACTTGATCTCCAAAACCCAGAAAGGGATTTGAGAAATATCAGTTGGTGTTCAAGTTATTCAAATAATTAATTATTTTAATAGATTTCCTAAGTCTAAACTTAGGAAAATAAAATAATTAAACTAAATTAATTAACACGTGCTGAAATTGTCTTAAGTCACATGGATCAAGAAGTCTTCTAATCTCAGCCGTTGATGAATGATTTAATCTCAGTCGTTGAAGGGTTCAACGAAAACTATAAGAGAACGTTTTGAGGGTCAGTTGGAAAAAGACACACAGTTGCAGAACTGAGGAATAGATCTAGAATTGTAGGGCGGGTTTGCTAAGAATTTCCGAAGGAATTTCCTGTAGTGAGGGGTAGTATTGGCCAAGGGAATGATCTAATTTCAAGGCCAAGAGTCAGTAAGAGGCAGAGGAGCAACAACAAGGATAGCGCAGAGAAGCAGAGCAGCAGCTACGCAGGACAACGCAGAGGCTTCAGAGGGTTTCAGATTTACGCAGGAGGGCTTCTAGGCCAGCGTAAGGCCTGCATCACCCTTCCAGGCGTTACACAGTGATGGCGGTGATGGTGCAGGCATTAAGGAGAGCCTTTCAAATTTATCAACAATGATTTCTAACTCCGAAGGAGTAGGATTCAATTCTTCACTTTCATTTTCATTCATCAAATTTGAAAAATTTGATAAATGAAATCTACCAAAAATTCCACAATATGATCTTTGGCTTTAAATAAAGTGCTTCTAAATCATTTTAAAATCTCTTTAAATTAATCTCTTATAACCCAATTTTCATTTCAAACAATACTGGCTCATACCTGAAGTTTTCGATGCGTTAAAATTCCAACGCTGTCTCATACCTGTCACAATACTGAACTGAGAGAACTGCAATTTCTGAAACGCTGAACTTTAATATGCCAGAGCTCTGCGTTGTTGGCTGTAAAACTGCTTCTTCAAGGCTTAACTTTCTGATTGTTTTGAAGTCGAATTACACAGACTTTAATTCGGTTCACTCAGAATTTCATCGCTCTGCATCAAAGTTTGAAATCGACTTCTATACATCGACTTATCAAAACTATACATAAACAACAATTAATTCCAGCAATCAAAACGAATTGCTTCCTTTCAAACATACTTCTCTTTGTGCTGAAGATTGTGTTTCAGCAACATTAACAAACAAAACGAATTACTCTCTACGCTGAAGATTGTGTTTCAGCAACATTAACAAATAAAACAAATTACTCTCTATGCTGAAGATTGTGTTTCAGCAACATCATAGATTCCTCATTGGTAACTTTTAAAGCCAGAATCACATTGATTCTTGCCGATCAAACCAGAACGCTTATACAATTTCTTATTGATATCAGAATTGATCACTGATATTAAAGAATTAGTCCACACTAAAAAAATGTGTTTATCTTAACAGAGAGGACGTAGGAATATAAGCATCTGTATAAAGAAATATTCATAGGGTCTGCTTTGCACTCAAATTGATATCGAACTGTGTAATTCAAGAATTTAAAAAAAAATCAAGTCTTCTTCTAACACAAACCACAGAAGTTCGATCGCCCTCAACTCGTACAGAAATATCACACCAATAAAATTTCGAAGATAAAAGATCTCCGAGGATTGCCAATATGATCCAATAATTCAGAACTTTGCAATCTTTATTAACTCCAATCCTTACAATAATTCCTCATAGCCAACTCTGAATTTCTCCATTACAAAGATTCTAATTTATAGGTTTATTACAAAACAGAGACCTCCTCAATTTAGAATCAGATTTCCTAAATTGAGACAAAATCCTACTTGCCCAATATCCTCCTAAAATCTATCAACTGCAGCTAGATATGCTCAACAAGCTCACACCTATTCAAACTACTTATTTCTAAATACTCTCCTGATTTATTACAAAAAATAATAATATTAAATTGTTTAAGGAATTCACTTCTCTCATTAACATTGACTTTCACCCATCAGTGAATGAATTTTAACTCAGCTAGCCACAACATGTGAACAAGCTTTCACATTGCTGGCTAGAATCTAATGCCCCTGCATCACGCAGTCCCTCTCTGGGCAGCGTAGTGGAATTTTGAGGCTAGCAAGGTTGACGTTGGGGCTTCAAGGGCAACACTGAGGGTTTCTAGGGCCAGATCCTGGCTGAGTCTTGTAAATCCCGTTTGAGGGTGTGGATCAGTCAGACATTTGGCACTAGAACTTCAAGTTAGCTGCAGTTTTGATTTCTTTTATTCTCTATCGGGTTTTCCAGATCTGGAACCCAGATTTATTGTACTCAGAACTACTTAATAATAAATCCTCATATTCATTGCACCGGTTTTCCCGCTTTGGGTTTTTCCGGGGACTTATGTCCAAAAATCCATGTGTCACTTTGTTGCATGAGCGTATTATTCAGTAAATGATCTGTATGTGTAGGATGTAGTTGTGTTTATTTCGGTATTTTTTGAATCTAATTTCTGAAAGTATTTTGTATTAATTAAATCAAGCAGGAGAAATAAACCAATAAACTGCACAAGGATTTTCACATGGTATCAGAGCGATAGCAGATCAAGCTGAATCTCCAGCAATCAGCGGAAGAAATATTTTTCTACAAGGTGGCAGAAGAAGCAGCAGATCCGGAAAGGGCATCTTGACAGCAGGAGAACATAGATTCAAAAGAGAACAGCGTTGAAGCTGCATAAGGCCTCCAGGCTTACGCAGACCCTTCCCAGGGCAGCGTAAGGATTGCGTCACCCAGTCTAGGGTTATGCAGTCCACTTCTGAGCAGCGCTAAGGCTGCGTTGGGCTAGTCAGGAAGACGCAGTCCAGTCACTTCTCCAGTTGTAGAAGAATTTTGCCAAGATCCGGAAGCAGTGCTTCAGATCTTCAGCAGCGCTGGTGGGGTAGAGATTCTACAGGTGCAGAATTGTGCCTAGCTAAGGCAACAAAGGCGAAAGGAAGACAGTTACTCAGCAGATCTGAGCCAAACAGATCTGAGATTCGATCAGGAGGATTAGAGAGTACTGTCTGTTTGTGTTTTGGTGGAAGATTTCCAGGAGGGAAATCAGTCTTCAGCGAAAGCATCTACTAGAGGGTTTCTAGTCACCAAGAACCCTAGATCCAAAGGGAGAAGTATTGTTTCCGTCATATCTGAGAAAAGATGGCTCGATATGGACTGAGGGATCAAGATAGATTGGACAGCATGTCCAACTATGTTATTTGGAGAGCCAAAATCCTCTCATTTTTGGATGAGTATGGTCTCAAAGAGCATGCAGAGAAGGTTCTTGTTGTACCAACCGATTCAGATCCTCTCAAGAAGTATGAAGAAAATCAAGCGCGGACAAAGTGTTTTATCATAGACAGTGTCAAGGACCACGTTATACCTCATATTTCTAGAAAGACTATAGCAAATGACATGTGGGTAGCCTTGGACACGATGTACCAAGGAGGCTTTGTACAAAGAAGAATGCTTCTTGAGAACCAGATGCAGTTGTTCCAAACGATGAAGGGTGAAGAGATAGATCCATTCCTCTTCAAAGTTCAAGCCATTTGAGATCAGCTGGTTGGCAATGGTGCTACTCCGGATGAGGGTCTCTTAGTGAGGACTGCTCTAAATGCAGTCTCATAAGATTGGAAAACGTTTGTCCAGAGCATTCTGGGAAGGGCAACGTTACCATATTGGGCTGACATGTGGGCTATACTCTGCCAAGAGGTGATCAGGAGGGTCACCAAACGACAGAATATCAGTCGAGGAAGCAGAAAGGCCAAAGTCAAGGAAGAGGAGGAGGATGCAGTCCTTGCATCAAGGGAAAAGAAACAACGAGGGAAGAAGAAGAAGGACCTTTCCAAGTTCAGATGCTTTAACTGTGGTGATCTTGGACATTTCGCCAGCAGTTGTCCTAAGAAAAAGGACAAAGGCTCTTTTGATTTCAAGACTGCGGCAGCGAAGGATGATGGCTCTGATGATGATGCAGCCATGAGTGCTCATGTGCCTCGAGAGAAGAGGTGGGGTGACATGAATCTGTAGAGCATCTATAGACAGTGGTGGGATCCTTGAGTCAGCTCTACTCTTGGATCACATACGAGCTACGGGAGCCTTAAGACGATAGCGGGATGAGTCAGGATATGGTTGCAGGAGGCCACATTGAAGCGGAAGAGGGAGCAGCGTAATGCAGAGGCAGCAGCAGCGTGGAGGCAGCAACGCAGAGAGGCTGATGGGAATTCAGCAGCGTAGAGAAGCTGGGCTCACGCAGTGCAGTGCTACAGCATGGCAGTGTCTCCAGGAGGACAGCGTGAGTTCGCATCCAAGAAGCTTCACTGGTGGAGGACAACTTGATTTATCTATCAAACAACTGGGCAAACTTTTTCAGTTGCTTACTTCTCAGCCACTGAGTTGCAGTGCAGCAGTTAGCAGTGGCAGTGTTATGGGTAGCATGATGCAGCAATTTGAGAGGGAGTTGCAGTACAAATGTGGCAGTGTCAATGGCAATGGCATGGGCAGCAATACAGAAAGCAGCAGTGCAGTGGATGTAGGGCAGCAGGCTAAGCATCAGCAACACAAAACCCAGCTTCAAGATCTTGTAGTGCATGGTGTGGATGCATTGCTAGAGTACACCTTCCTAGAGCACACTCCGTGCTAAGAGGGAGTGTTGAGATTTTGTATAGTTGGTGTAGCATCGGGTGTGCTCTACCCCTGAAATTTTGTGGAGGGACTAGGACACACTTGATCTCCAAAACCCAGAAAGGGATTTGAGAAATTTCAGTTGGTGTTCAAGTTATTCAAATAATTAATTATTTTAATGGATTTCCTAAGTCTAAACTTAGGAAAATAAAATAATAAAAGTGAATTAATTAACACGTGTTGAAATTGTCTAAGTCATGTGGATCAAGAAGTCTTTTAATCTCAATCGTTGATAAATAATTGGATCTCGACTGTTGAAGGGTTCAACGAAAAGTATAAGAGAAAGGCTTGAGGGTCAGTTGGAAAAAGACACAGTTGCAGAACTGAAGAATAGATCTAGAATTCTAGGGCGGGTTTGTTAAGAATTTCTGGAGGAATTTTCTGTAGTGAGGGGTAGTATTGGCCAAGGGAATGATCTGATTCCGGGGCCAAGAGTCAGTAAGAGGCATAGGAGCAGCAATAAGGACAGCGTAGAGAAGCAGAGCAGCAACTACGCAGACGCTGCGCAGCGGCTACGCAGGACAACACATATGCTCCAGAGGGTTTCATATTTACGCAAGAGGACTTCCAGGCCTGCGTCAACCTTATAGGGATTATGCAGTCCCTCTCTGGGCAGCGCAGTGGCATTCTGAGGCTAGCAAGGCTGACGCTAGGGCTTCAGGGACAGCGCTGAGAGTTTCTAGGGCCAGATCCTAGTTGAGTCTTGTAAATCTCGTTTGTGGGTGTGGATCAGTCAAACATTTGGCACTAGAACTTCAAGTTAGCTGCAGATTTGATTTATTTTATTCTCTGTCGGGTTTTCCAGATCTGGAACCCAGATTTATTGTACTCAGAACTACTTAATAATAAACCTTCATATCTAATGCACCGGTTCTTTCGCTTTGGGTTTTTCCGGGGACTTATGTCCAAAAATCCATTTGTCACTTTGTTGCATGAGCGTATTATTTAGTGAATGATCTGCATGTCTAGGCTATAGTTGTGTTTATTACGGTATTTTCTAAATCTAATTTCTGAAAGTAACTTGTATTAATTAAATCAAGTAAGAAAAATAAACCAATACACTGCAGTGGAATTTTCACATATCTTCCATCTTGTGCTAGGGTCAAAGAAGAATTGATTCATTTGCCAAACTTTGATACATTAAATTCCTTATTTTCTGTAATCTTTCAGGCAAGCTTTTTATGCTTTTGAGAGATGCTCCAATGAGCTTCGAAGATAATGGAACTAACGTTGAAGTGTCTACCTTTTGTTACTTTTTACACCCAACATCTCCACATAAGTATGTTTATTACTATTTGAACAAGATTGAGTGGTCTTAAATGTTGTTGTAGTGCGTTCGAGTTCGTCCATTCCTTTGCTTTCCCTATTGCTCTCAATGCAGCCTGTACCTCAAATACTTTGCAGAGTTTGATCCTTTATTATAACCCATTGCTTTTACTCAGAATGCAGCCTGTACCTCAAATCCTTTGCAAAGTTTGATCCTTTATTATAACCCATTGCTTTTACTTCAGAAATTCATTGCAAAGTTAAATACATGTCACAATTGAGTGCACTACATGTAAGACATCTTGCATATGTGAACCAAAAGTAGCCATGCCTAGAGCTGAAGCTACAATAGCAAAATACTTAGCAACAAACACAATGGTTGTGCCTTTCTACTAAAGAGAAAAGTTTTCCCAAGGTGAATATTTACTGTAGCATTCCCATGCATTTACAGTGAAAAACCCAACATGAAGAAAAATATCCAAACATGTTGCAGTAAAACTCGACCGTTGTTCAGTGTAGGAAAACATAAATAATTGTGGTCATATTCTTTGAACTCTTCTTTCAAATAATAATGATGATGGTATCATATGAACATGGGTACATGACAGATTGGTATCAGAGCCACAGTTACAACACTAAAGGTTGTATCGGCTCAAGAAAAATATAGATAGAGCATCCCAAGGATGTTCATGACAGTTCTCTAGAAGGAAATTCAAATCTTATTCAACAAGATTTATAAGATTTTAGAAATGGTATCATTGTCTCAAGGAATCGACTTGTTATTCAAAACTGATGAAGCTACAATAACAGAAACTCAAGTCGTACCTGGACTGGGCCATTTTTAATAAGTATTCCACTTTGTAGATGAAAACAGTTGATCGAAGACAGTACTACATTCCATTAAAACGCAAACCTTGCCACAGGTGAACACCTATAAGTCCGTACTAACCAAGATGTATTTGGAGTAGTCTACCCAGGCAACGTTTTAGCCCGGACGGCAGTTTTTTGCCGGAATCCGGGCAACTTAAATTCAAGAAATCAGGTACTTGCAATGTTTGAAATTCATTTTTGAGGTTGGAAATGGATTCAGCACTACCAAAATCCCTTAGAGCACTCAAAATACTTAAGTTTAACAACTGTAAACATGATTCTGATGAAATCTTTGCCGGATTTTTTAAAAAATTTTGCCGGAATCCGGGCTAAAACGTTGCCTGGAAACAACACGCCGATGTATTTTGTTGAATTTGAATTTTCAAAACGAGAGAAATAAGTAAAAGGGAAATTGAGGATTTTTTCCCTTCTAATGGAGGAAAACGCAAACGCAAACCTTGCCACAGGTGAGATGGAGGAAAAGGCAACGCAAACGCAAACCTTGCCACAGGTGAGATGGAGGAAAAGGCAAACCCGCAAGTCCCTACTTCGATTGAATTTTTAAAATAATTTTTAAAGACTAGACGCTAGAAGGAGGGCTTGAACCTCCGACCTTGTGGTTAACAGCCACACGCTCTAACCAACTGAGCTATTCCAGCGATATCAACTGTATTTTTATGTCAGCAACTTAGCACGTGATTTTAATTAAAGAGCGGATGTTTTATATCTAATCCTTATTTCAGGTAAGGAAAAAAAGGTCCTGATACCTAATTATCCATCTAGTATCAACATGTATTTCATATTTCCAATTATTTCAGTTTTTTTCCCGATAACTAATTTCATCATGTATTTCATATTTCCAACCTAATTATCCATCTAGTATCAACATGTATTTCATATTTCCAATTATTTCAGTTTTTTTCCCGATAACTAATTATCCATCTAGTATCATCATGTATTTCATATTTCCAACCTAATTATCCATCTAGTATCAACATGTATTTCATATTTCCAATTATTTCAGTTTTTTTCCCGATAACTAATTATCCATCTAGTATCATCATGTATTTCATATTTCCAATTATTTCAGTTTTTTTCCCGATAACTAATTATCCATCTAGTATCATCATGTATTTCATATTTCAGTGGGGATGTTTCATCTTGACGTTAAAGATGAACGTCTTTAAAAATGGTGCAAACAGTAACAGCAATTAAATTGGCGCCGCCCGGACTTGAACCGGAGACCTTCAGTGTGTTAGACTGACGTGATAACCAACTACACCACGGCACCACCAATGGTCACATTTATAACCATGACCTAACTATACCAGTGCACCATATGTCTTATTTTTACTGTCGGATGTCTACAACTTATGCCGTAAGAAGAGAGCGAAAAAGAAATTAAAGAGAAAAATAAGTGTTTTCTTTTCCCGGATACATACGGAAACATCAATAATATTATATTGAGGAGAGATATTTAAACTTAATAAGCTTATTCAACCAATCAAATTTTTAAAAACCTTCTTAACCAGAAGCATAGTGATGATGGAGGATGGTAAGCGATCCACTGTAGTGCAACAACTTTCAAAGAAGGGCAGTTTTTTTTTTTCGGACTGGCGGAGATGAGATTTCGAAATGTCCATTAAAATGAATAGACAGAATGCATTTGTTGATTCGCCTTAAATCAAATCGCACTAAGGTGTGGCAGTTAGCAATGGATATGGACTACACAAACAAATAAAAGATTTATCGAAACTTAAAATTGAAGCCACTTCTGATGCAGAGAATATAGGTTTTGATCGTGGGATTGTTGGAAATAATTACCAACTGCCCACAAAAGGCAGCGGACAGCGCAGGCAAAGGTAATTCCGATGGGGTCCGGCAAGTCTGGCCAGGGGAGCATCATACCCCATCGAACTGGCCCCACATCATACAGCTGCAATGGAAGTCCGAGGGGGTCAGGCAATGCAGCCGGCTGGAGCAGCATACCCTGTCGGAATTGATGACGTATGCTGGGGGCCCACAAATGTTATACGGCCATATGACATATATGTTATATGTTATATTGTGATCGCCGGTTGAAATTCTAATTACGGCATTTTTTTTAATAGTTGGTTTTAACATGTTTTAACATTGTATGTTTTATTTTTAATATATGTGAATATATATTAAAAAGGCCCGTGAAGCATATGTTGTAATTTTAATTACACAGCAGCGTAAATAGAAAGAAGGGAAAGACAACAGAACTGTTTTATTACACAGAACAGTGAAGCACAGCAGTGCTGGGATAAATATCACAGTGCTGGAAAGTCAATTTGCTATCAATGCATATTAGAGCGGTGCTGACAGGAGTTATTAAAACCATTAAAGATTTCTGAAGCGGTGAATTTAGTGGTTGAGCAATTAATGACACAGATATTTTCTGTTTTGTAAATACACAGGACAGAGTCTTTGTAATGTAATGTTTTTGATACACAGCAGCGTATTGTAAAAACAGAGAGCAGAGTTTTATGCACAGCAGAGTGCATTTTGTAAAAGACAGAGAAGTGAATTTGGAATTGCACAGCAGTGTATTTTCCAGAAAAACAGAGTATTCCAGCAGTGAATGTTTTAGTGAGACAGAGTGTCATTTGTGAATGACAGAGTGATATTTCTGAACTGTGTTTGCAGCAGTCAGAATTTTGTTTGTAAATCCCTCTCTTGAGGAAGTCTGTAACAGCAGTTTTTTTTATATATTGAATATAAATTTTTCTGTGGAGAAACTCTGTCTGTGAGTGATTTTTTTTTGAATTATTCTCTGTGTTGAAGAGGGCAGTGTTATTGTTTTGGAATTCTGAAAATTCCAACATGGTATCAGAGCCAATCCAGGCTATTTGAAGGTCAAATAAGCTGAAGGAAAGGGGTTCTTAGTTGTAGCAGCTTCTCCAGCAGTGTGAAGACTCAGCCAAAGGAATCCAAAGGTATTTCTCTATAAAATTTGTTGTGTTACTGTTGCAGAACAGTGAGCTATTTTAATACACAGTCAAGTGTTTTTTTATCATAGTTAGAAGTGCAGAATGGCTGGTTCAAGCACAGGTATGAGTTTGGGAAGTATCCATCTCCCACAATTCAATGGAAAAAATTATGACTACTGGTCAATAACTATGAAAGCTTTATTTACCTCACAAGAGTTATGAGAATTAGTTGAGGATGGCTTTGAAGAGCCAAAAGATGAAGCAGAGTTTTTTATGTTAAATTAAGCAGGAAGAGAACAGTTGAAGAACAATAAGAAGAGAGATGCCAAGGCTCTTTTCTTTTTGTATCAAGCAGTGCATGAGAGTGTGTTTCCTAGGATAGCAGCAGCCAAGAAATCTAGTGAAGCATGGGAAACTCTCAAGACAGCTTATCAGGGAATGGAGAGAGTGAAGACAGCAAAACTTCAGTTGCTGAGGAGAGACTTTGAGACTCTCTGCATGAAAGAGTCAGATAATATTGACTCATTCTTCACTCATGTGATTGGAATGGTCACTCAAATCAGATCTCATGGAGAGACTCTTGAGGACAAGAGGATTGTGGAGAAACTCTTGAGAAGCTTACCCTCAAGATTCGATGTGATTGTCACCACCATAGAAGAGACAAGGGATCTCACAAAGTTTTCAGTGGATGAATTACATGCATCACTGATTACCCATGAACAGAGATTGGGTAGGAGTGAAAACTCATCTCTAGAACATGCTTTTAAGTCCCAAATGTCTTTCGGAAGAGGAAGAGGGCAAGGCAAAGGAAGAGGAAGAGGCAGAAGCCAAAACAGAGGTGGAAGGAACAGTCCAGCAAATGCTCAAGGAAGGGGCAACAATCCAAATCAGCATCAAGGCCAAGGCAGCAGCCAGCAGAATGGTCAGCAGAATGCACAAGGACAAAGGTATGACAAATCCAATGTCCAATGTTATAATTGTAAAAAATATGGTCATTATGCTAATGAATGTAGAAAGAAGAAGCAGAATGATATGAGAAGTGAAACTAGTGCAAATTTCACAAAAGAAAATAGCAGCCAAAGTAATTTGTTTTTAGTTTGTAACATGGCTGAAGAAAAGGATGAGGATATATGGTTTTTAGACTCCGGTTGTAGTAACCATATGACAGGAAACTTAGCAATGTTTTCTATATTAGATGAAAGTGTGCAGTCACAAGTCACACTAGGAACTGATAGCAAAGTTTCTGTTATGGGAAAAGGAGATGTAAATGTTTTAACAAGATTAGGTGCAAGAAAAACCATAGCAGATGTTTATTATGTTCCAGGAATGAAATGTAACCTCTTAAGTGTTGGACAGCTTGTCCATAAGGGGTATAATGTTTTCTTTGATAATGATGTTTGTACCATCATGGATAAACCACCCAGCAAGCAGTGTATCGCTGAAGTGAAGATGACAAGGAACAGGATGTTCCCTCTCAGAATGAGAGCAGATTTGAAAAATGAAGAAAACAAAGCAGCAGTGGTACATGAGACTTTTCAAAGCGAACCAAAGGATGATAATTGGTTATGGCACTTGAGATTTGGACATCTCAACTTTGGAGGTCTTAATCTGTTGAACAGAAAAGGAATGGTAAGTGGTTTACCATTGATAGAGAAACCGGACAGCCTTTGTGAAGGTTGTATTCTTGGGAAACAACACAGAGAAAGTTTTCCTTTCGGGAAAAGCATAAGGGCAAAAGCACCCTTAGAGATTGTCCACTCAGATGTATGTGGACCGATGCAAACTCCATCACTTGCGAACAGCCACTATATCTTAACATTTATAGATGATTTTACAAGAAAAACTTGGGTTTACTTTTTGAAAAAGAAAAGTGAAGTGTTTGAAAAAATTTGCAATTTCAAAGCACTTGTTGAGAATCAGAGTGGGCTGCATATCAAAGTCTTAAGGACTGATAGAGGAGGTGAGTATATATCTAAATATTTTCTACGGTTTTGTAGAGAAAATGGTATTCATAAGCAGTTTACAACTAGATATACACCGCAGCAAAATGGAGTAGCCGAAAGGAAAAACCGAACCATAATGGACATGGCGAGGAGTATGTTAAAGGCAAAGCACTTGCCTAATGATTATTGGGCTGAAGCTGTACATTGTGCAGCGTATATTTTAAACAGGTGTCCTACAAAAGCAGTCATGAACAAAGTGCCGGAAGAGGCATGGAGTGGCACAAGGCAAAGTGTTACGCATATGAAGGTTTTCGGATGTGTGGCTTATGCACACATTCCGGATCAGCTAAGGAAGAAGTTGGACAGCAAGGGGGAGAAATGTATTTTCATTGGATACAGTGAGGAATCCAAGGCCTACAGGTTATATAACCCATCCAACAAGAAGTTTCTTGTGAGCAGAGACGTTCAGTTCATTGAAGAGGAAGCTTGGGATGGAAGCATAGAGAAAACGGTGAATGTTAAACACTGTTTATCTCATGATGAGAATGATGATGAGGTGGCTGAAATACATCCCCAAACAGCAACATCAACACCGCAAAGTACACCCTTGAGGAGAAATGAAAGTGCTTCTCCAAGCACACCACAAGGAGGAAATTCAAGTGCTTCTTCAAGTACTTGTACACCAAATGAAAGAGGTAAGAAATTTAGAAGTTTGAAAGAAATTTATGAACAAGATATAGCTAATGAAGGTATCAATTCTTTGTTTGCTTTATATTGTCATGTTGATGATCCTGTTCATTTCGAAGAAGCCATTAAGGATGAGAAATAGATAGAAGCTATGGATGAGGAAATAAATGCCATAGAGAGGAACAAAACTTGGGATTTGGTTGAACTCCCAAAAGGTAAAGATGTCATTGGTGTTAAATGGGTCTACAAGACCAAGAGTAATGTTGAAGGCAAGATAGAGAGACACAAGGCAAGGCTTGTTGTCAAAGGCTATAAGCAGAAGCATGGCATTGATTATGAGGAAACTTTCGCACCGGTTGCAAGAATGGAAACCGTGAGAGCAGTGTTGTCCATAGCAGCACAAAACAAATGGAAAGTTTACCAAATGGACGTAAAGTCAGCATTCCTGAATGGAGTGTTAATGGAAGAGGTTTACATTGATCAACCTCTCGGCTATGAGAAGAAAGGCCAAGAGCACAAAGTATGCAAGTTGAAGAAGGCTCTTTATGGGCTGAAGCAAGCGTCAAGAGCGTGGTACAGTAGGATAGACTCTTATCTACTGGAAAATGGTTTTGAGAAGTGTGAGGGAGAACCCACCCTCTACATCAAAGAACAAGACGGTAAAATTTTGATTGTAGTCTTGTATGTTGATGATGTTATTTTTACAGGTAATGATGATTGCCTTATTGAACATTTCAAAACAGTCATGAAAGAAGAATTTGAAATGACTGACATGGGTTTGCTGAGATACTTCTTGGGAATAGAAGTAGAGCAAGATGAAAGTGGGATTTTCATCTCACAGGCAAAGTATGTTAATGAGGTGCTTGAAAGATTTAACATGCAGGAAAGCAAAGCAGCAATCACTCCCACGGTGATGGGATTAAAACTCAGCAGAGAGGACAGCAGCAAGGATTTTGATCCTAGTTTATACAAGAGCATAGTTGGCAGCCTCATGTACTTAACTGCAACTAGGCCGGACATAATGCATGCTGTTAGTTTGATTTCCAGGTTCATGGAAAAGCCAAAGGAAGCACATTGGCAAGCAGCAAAAAGGATTTTGAGGTATGTTAAAGGTACTAAAATGTTTGGTATTTTTTATACTACTTCAGAAAATTCAGATTTAGTTGGATACACGGATAGTGATTGGGCTGGAAGTGTAGATGATCGGAAGAGCACTTCCGGTTATGTTTTTCACATGGGTTCAGGAGCCATTTCATGGGCTTCTAAGAAACAACCCGTTGTAGCATTGTCTACAGCAGAAGCAGAATATGTGGCAGCTACAGCAGCAGCGTGTCAAGCAGTTTGGATGCGGAAAATGTTGAGAAGCTTATGTCAAGAACAGGTAAAAGGGACAGTGATATTTTGTGACAATAGTTCAGCTATTGCATTGTCTAAAAATTATGTTTTTCATAAAAGAACAAAGCACATTGACACCAAGTTTCATTTCATACGGGAATTGGTAAGCAATGGCGAGATTGTTTTGCAGCATTGCAGAACGGAGGATCAATTTGCAGATATCCTCACAAAGCCACTACAGCAGAAAAGCTTTGAATATTTCAGGAAATGCTTGGGTATGCAAGAAAACCCAGCAGTTGAAATTAAGGGGGAGTGTTGGAAATAATTACCAACTGCCCACAAAAGGCAGCGGACAGCGCAGGCAAAGGTAATTCCGATGGGGTCTGGCAAGTCTGGCCAGGGGAGCAACATACCCCATCGGACTGGCCCCACATCATACAGCTGCAATGGAAGTCCGAGGGGGTCAGGCAAAGCAGCCGGCTGGAGCAGCATACCCTGTCGGAATTGATGACGTATGCTGTGGGCCCACATATGTTATACGGCCATATGACATATGTTATATGTTATATGTTATATTGTGATAAATAGGTTGAAATTCTAATTACGGTTGAAATTCTAATTACGGCATTTTTTTTAATAGTTGGTTTTAACATGTTTTAACATTGTATGTTTTATTTTTTAATATGTGAATATATATTAAAAAGGCCCGTGAAGCATATGTTGTAATTTTAATTACACGGCGAGCGCTCGACGAAAAGAAGGGAAAGACAACGGAAATTTGTTCTATTACACGGAAACGAGTGAAGCACGAGCGGTGCGGGATAAATATCACGGTGCCGGAAAGTCAATTTGCTATCAATGCATATTAGAGCGGTGCGACGGGGTTATTAAAACCCATAAAGATTTCGAAGCGGTGAATTTAGTGGTTGAGCAATTAATGACATGTGTCAATTAATGACACGGATATTTTGTTTTGTAAATACACGGGACGAGTCTTTGTAATGTAATGTTTTTGATACACGGCGTATTGTAAAAACAGAGAGCAGAGTTTTATGCACAGCAGAGTGCATTTTGTAAAAGACAGAGAAGTGAATTTGGAATTGCACAGCAGTGTATTTTCCAGAAAAACAGAGTATTCTAGCAGTGAATGTTTTTAGGAAGACAGAGTGTCATTTGTGAATGACAGAGTGATATTTCTGAACTGTGTTTGCAGCAGTCAGAATTTTGTTTGTAAATCCCTCTCTTGAGGAAGTCTGTAACAGCAGTTTTTTTTATATATTGAATATAAATTTTTCTGTGGAGAAACTCTGTCTGTGAGTGATTTTTTTTTGAATTATTCTCTGTGTTGAAGAGTGCAGTCTTATTGTTTTGGAATTCTGAAAATTCCAACAGGGATGTGGGGTATGAAAACGCTTCCGCTGCGCCTCTCTGATGATGCCAGATGGCATATGCTTTTTAAAAATACACAAAATTTAAAAGATTGATTATTCAGTCCCTCTTTTCAGAGAGGAAAAAAACACCATATATTAATGGATTAACACATATATATTCTGAAGATATAGTCTAAATTTACATTGGAAACCATCCATCACTAGTTTCAAACATTAATTTATCAAAACTGATATGAGACTTGAGACTGCCTGTGTGACAAAGTAAAACCAAATACTGTCTGAGTGCAACATTAAATTGGACAAAAACTCATACGAGACTTGAACTGTAAACTGAAAACCATGACTGTCATAGTGTCAAAAACGCAGGCCAGGCCGCAGACAGAAAACTGCATAAGGAAACCAACACAATACCTGCACCCCATTAGAATTAACAGCAATACTAGAAGAGGCAAAGCAAACCACCATCATGGAATCGGAAATAATCTCTCGTCAATCTGCTGGAACCCATCAAAATGCTGAATCTTAATCCTTGCCCCGCACCCACAGACACCAGCCTGTTCAGCCCCATCGAAAAAGGCAGCCGACAAAGAAATAGGAAAGGGGCGAAGGCGATGAGAGAAGTCCTTGATGGCAGGAGAGGGGGGATGTGACCAGGTGTTCATGTCATAATCGCCCTATGGATATTAGAAATGTTTACGGGCAATTCTCAAATATGCATCGGTTTCGGGCCAACCATACTTCTCAAAGGAAATAGAAAGATAGGGATCTGAACCTCCAAGGAGCAGTCTCCCGAGTGGAAAGAGCATTTAAAATGCTATGAGGCCTCCAATCTGAGACAACAAGGATGAAACTAGAGAAAATGGTCCAGAGGTTATAAATAATCGGACAAGTGAGAAAAAGATGAAGTACAGATTCAGAGTGAGGTTGACAAAAAAATGCATCGTCCATGGATCTTTTTGTTCATATTATCCCATGTCATGATTCCTCCACACCAGCGAGCGGAATAACAAAATTTTGTTTGGAATGTGCTGGTAAGTGTCCGCCACCACAATGGCAGCCCCATGAATTTCACCATCCCAAACAATGCAGTCTTCGTCCGGGTGAAGACAAAACCCTCCTGATTGCAATGACTCCAAGTTTTCATGCCATGAGACAACATCGCCCCCAGCCAAACCCAAGGAGGACGCCGATTTCCACACCGGACAGCCTTGTTGCCAATGTGATATGATCTGCGAAAGAAAGAAAATGCCCTTTTGCAATTGATGGTTTTTTCTGATCAAATTTTCTAAATTCTCGCAGGAATTTATTGAAATCACAAATTTAATGGTAACTCCTGCACAATGTCTTGGGAGTTTTTAAGTTTTTGAAGGCGTTGAATCTATATATATACAATCAAAAAACCAATTTAAATAACACAAATCAAAATTTCACTTCAAAATTTTCGGCTCGATTCTGACACCTGAATCTCCAAAAAATCACACTAAACACAACTCCCATAAATATTAACCTTGTTATCTATCCGTTGTCATCTAGTCCAGTTAAGTTAGGATACCTGGTTTTCACACAGGCAACTCGGGTTCAAATCCCGGCAACAGAAAAGCATCCTCAGTTTGAGGAATGGGAGTTATCGAGATGCAGTTGTTCGGAGAGTTCAATTGGTTAAAACGTGGTTTTAATAGAGGCAACCCATCGATTGATTGTTACAATTTTGTCGAGGTCATTGATAGTTTGCCTTCAAACGTGAAGGGGCTAGTGCAGTAAGAACTATATATTTGCAACTACTGTATATAGCGTTGCACAGCAAATGTAAACAGCAAATATATAAACAGTTTGCTTTCACTAAACAGTTTGCTTTCAAAATTAAGGACCGAATAGAACCTTAATGACATGTTTTGTTGGTGAATCGGTTCATTGTCCAACATTCTGATGTCAACAGCGATCGATTAAACATCTTAACTTACATATACGTCCCCCGGCAAGTTAGTTATGTTGTAACACAGCCACATAATCAACCTTCCCCAACTATTTGGTTATTCATCCATCTTGTTAAATCATGTTGGCAAAGATTGCGCGACGTCTTCCTGTTAGTGTTTCTTCGACTGGCGATGCCCTCTAGAAATGGTGTATTAGATAAGTGTAAAACCCGTAATCGTATTAATTTTAATTTTCTGGTCTTTCTGCAGGCCTCCACATAAATTTTGATAATCTTATATAGATAGGAGTTGTCTAACGAGAAGGAGGAATTGCTGGCATGGTTAAAATTGGTCGAAATTTAAGCTCAAAATATTTAAGAAATCTTAAAGTAATAATGTTTGAATCATGACTTTGATGGTGGAAATGGATTCAGCACCACCAAAAACCTCTAAGGCACCTAAAAGTTTGATAGTTATAACGTGGATTTACAAAAATCTCTGCCAGATTTTCTTAAAATCTTACCTGAATTTCTGTGATTTTCAAGGCGAAAAATAGTCTAGTTAGACTATGGCATATAGATATAGTTGAAATATCTATGAATAACATCCAGGTCAAATTGTTAAGAATGTCATTCTCACAAGATTACCTATTTTAGACTAATGTTGTGATTGAATCGAGATGGTATTCTCGTTGGAATTTCATAATCTATATATAATATTTTATTGACTAGACAACTTTATATAACATTTTCTTACTCTTAATCTATAACTTTAACCTTAAGTAATTTTTCAATTTGAAATAATTTATATGCCATGTGCATGGAAGGAATTGCAAATATTCTTCATACTTAATATTATAACATTAAAATATTTAAAATTTCGGTTGAATTTCTTTTCGAAAATATTTTTGAAATAAAATTAAGGAGTTAACATGGTTTGTCAAAAGAGCAAAAGTATTCCCCAACAAAACTTGTTTATCTTCCTCCAATCACATGGCCTTGGCATTACTAGAAAGAAGTTTAATTAGCTAGTTCACAAGTATTTAGCCATTCCCTGAAAAATTACACCTTGGAATCATTAATAAATTAGAAGTTGGATTTATGATTTTTTTTTATAAGAACATACATTATCTTAATAATAAGATATAGTATCAAAAACAAGATTATAACCTTTCTTGAATTCACCAAATTCCTAGTTTTCTAGTCCAGCTTAATTCAAATCATTTTCCTTTTCCAAATTACAATTGTTAATACCGTAACCATAAAACTCCACCCTGAGAGTATTACAAGGCACAAACAAGAAACCTCGAGACGTTGAGAAATCAAAATGAATAAAAAAAATATGTTAAATTTCCATGGACACATAACCTCAAGATGACTCTTCATGCATCTATATACACATTTGGTTGCTACTGAGTAACTGAACCCATCAATTTGGTTGTCCATATCGACATATATTAATTATATATATTATTTCGGTTGCAAAGGCTCGTCACCCAATTAAATTCATACTAGATTTACAATTGAATCTGCTAGCAAATTAAACATGCCGAATAAATAATGTTTTTCCAACAATGTTAAGGTGTGGTCTGTTAATGATTGCTTTACATTGACATAGAATTTTCAGCCTATCTAAATAGAATACGATCTAAATACAATACAATTTGGGACCATCTAAAAACAAGATACAGACAATACAATTTGGGACCATCTAAAATCAAGATGCAGAAAAAAGTAGAAAATTTAAGGAAACAAAGTTCAAAATTGTTGGACTACTCCACGCTTCTTTTAAACTATCATTTTGTGTCGTCTAATTCATTTGAAACAAAGCAAATAGT
The DNA here is from genome assembly GCA_034641835.2 of Pinus albicaulis. Lineage (NCBI taxonomy): Eukaryota > Viridiplantae > Streptophyta > Pinopsida > Pinales > Pinaceae > Pinus > Pinus albicaulis. Next base: position 553,654,258 of record CM076575.1, on the reverse strand, counting down.
TCTTTTGTTGCCTCCATTGTAGGTGAGATGTGCATTTCGTAAAGCTGACTAGCTATGAACAAACCTATTAATATATACAAATTGATATGAATATGCCTAATTGAATTCATAAATACTTAGCATAACCAGATTACAGGAAACTTCAAAAATTACATGAGCATGTTATTTGAATCCAACTCTGGTAAAATTACATAACCTGTCATTTAAATCCAACTCTAGCTAGATTAGAAACACATGTTATGTTTACATAACATTCCATTATGCTTTTGTGTTTTCATTTTTATAAATAAATAAAGTGAATTTGGGATAGGGATTTTCATTTTTATAAATAATTTGTAGGTAAACTATTCAAATTGAGAAGAAATTTAACTTTTATTTATAATTTCTATTTTTATAAATAACATGTATATATTAGATTTAAGATTTTTGTGATTCATAATTTAGATAAATGTCTTTCGAATTAATCACATCATTAGTATTTGGTGGACGTTTCAAACCATCTAATGTGGTTAATTATCACGACAAGGTGAAAAGATGATCGATCTTTATGAATAAATAGTGAAGATGTATCATTGCCCGATAAATAGCCATTAAAAATTAGTCGTTATTAATTGGAGAAATTAATTACATGGTTAATAACTAATAAATGATTTTTATTAAAGAATAAGTTATAATGAAAAATCTTTATTAATATTATATAAATTATTAATATTATAATTTAATAATAAATATTTAAAGTAAAGAAGGGCTATTTTAATTTTATTATATAATTTATAAAAACTATTATTTAAATTATATAATAAAATTAAAATAGCCCTCCTTTAGTTTAAATATTTATTATTAAATTATAATATTAATAATCTATATAATATTAATAAAGATTTTTTATTATAGCTTATTCTTTAATAAAAACTATTTATTATTTATTAATCCCTGTAATTAATTTCTCTAACTAATAATCGCTAGTTTTCAATGGCTAATTTAAAAAAAAACACATTCTTCAATTACAAGAATTTTTTATTTTAATAAATAACAATATTATATTCAAGTATTGAGGGGTTTTCGCACTGCATTATATTAGATATCATTTTTTGGGATTCAACTGCGTTAAGTAAGTCATTCATCTATGACCATTTCCATGAGAGGTAGTGATGATTGACGCTATGTAATTCATTTCACTTGTTTTGTTTGTGTATATGCACATAGATTAGATTTAGTTCAACTCTAGGTACTGCATGCGATGTGCACTTGTCTTTAGCTAGTTAACTCGAGTGTTTTACATGCACATAGTTAGCCTTAATTAGCTTTAGTTCAACTCTAGATATTGCATGTGATGTACACTTGTCTTTAGCTAGTTAACTCAAGTGCTTACATGCGATGTGCACTTGGCTTAGTTAGTTAACGCTAGTGCTTGCATGTGGTGCATGTGCACATTAGCTGAACATAAAGCACACTTAGTTTCAGTTAGCTTTAATTATCCATAGTTATTGCATGTACATCTAAGCTTAACTCAGTGGCTTTTATGTATTGATTCTAAAATTAATATTGATGAATTAATTTCATTCTCAATTCTAATTGTTTTTCTTTTTCAACTTGGCAAGTTTGTGCAATTATTCTTCAACTAGATCCATATTTGTGTTCTAATAATTTTACATGGTATCAGAGCTACAAGGGTTTGGAGAAGTTGCATGAACAATTATTTGCAGGTTTGAAGAGCATAGAATTGGAAATTGTTAGAAGATTTGTTTTGCAGATCAAAATATTAGAGAATTGTCGCAATGGAGTTCTCATCTTCAACAATTCTTACTCCATATAACTACTTCCAATGGAAGCCAGAGATTTTTCTTCACCTCAGAGGCAAAGGCTTGTACTAGATAGTTATGAATACAGAAGTTGAACCCAATTCCACCTTTGAAAAATCCAAATACTTCAACAGGATGCACGAGGCTTTTGGTCTTCTATTGTTGTCCATATCTCCAGCATTGCGTTTCCATGTGGACACATGCAACACTCTGAATGAGGTTTGGACAATCTTAGAGAATTTATTTGGAAAGCAGGATGAGATGCGGGCTCATATTCTCGAAAATGAGCTAAATTCCTTAGATCCAAATAGCTTTGAGAACATTCAAGATTTATTTACAAAATTTAAATAATTGCTTCTACAACTACATGATTGCGGGATCGATAAATCAAAACAGGAAGGTCAATTGATCCTTTCTATTTTGTCTAAATTAGGCCCTGAATATTGTTTCCACATTTCATACAGTTAGACTTGCAACTGGAGAAAAATGGAAAATGCCCAAATTTGACGCATTTATTGAGTCTCTTATTCATGAGCAGGATAAGCTCATAAAAATGGGTTCATTAAAGTCTCCAAATGCACATGCACTTGCCATGCATGAGAAAGGAAAGTCCAACACGAAACCAAATCAACAATACAAAGGCAAAGGAAAGGCAAGAGATCCAAATCCAAGAAAGGGAGGAAATCCAAAACCTCCAAATGATTCTTCCAGCTCCAAGGGTAAGAAGGGAAAGAAAGGAAACTTCAAGTGTCCTTATTGTAATAGTGGTTATCATCCTCTTGCATGCAGAAGACTATTGATCTGATGGCAAATACTCTTCAGCAAAATAATCTTGGTCATCACATTCCAAAAAGTGCCAAGAAGAAGATAGAAGAAAAACCATTAGAAACAAGGGGTAATGGGCATGCTTTGATTGCTCTTCATTCTACATCATATGGCTTATTCAAAGGAATCATTTTCTTCTCTACATGCATACTCAGGACCTCCTATTCTCATGGGGGACAATTCTGCAGTTGAAGCAACTGGACAAGGAAGAGTGCAATTCGAAGATGGAAGTTTTGAGAATGTCTTGCATATTCCAAGGCTTTCTTTGAATCTTCTTTTAGTGTATGCAGATGACACACACCGATATCGGAAGGAAAGTGGAATTTACCCCAGATTCCATGAGCATTTATGACATGCAAACCAACTTGAAGATTGCATCTGGCAAGGTAAATGATCAATCTCGTCTGTATGCATTTTCTGATTTTGTTCCTCAATCAAATTCTATTTTGCTACTTACGCATGCAAATGAAGAAAGTAGGATTTGGCATGAGAGATATTGGCACTTGAATTTCATATATATGCAGGAACTTAGCAAGCAAGGGATGGTCAAAGGATTGCCGACCATTGAATTTTAAGATGGTGTTTGTAATGGATGTGCTCTTGGAAAGCATCCATAAGACAAGTTCGACAAGGAGCATGCATGGAAAGCCTCTTCACCTTGGAACTTGTACATAGTGATCCCATGGGTCCATTTCAAGTGCTTTCAATGAGCAAACCAAGATATGTGTTGTCATTTATAGATGATTACATGAGATTCACTTGGGTTTACTTCTTGAAACTCAAGTATGAAGTTTTTCAAAATCTAAATATTTTCAAAGCACATGCGGAAAATCAGTCTGGAAAACGCATCAAGATACTTCGCACAGATAATGGAACGGAATATGTCAAAAAATATATCAAGAATGTTTGTAATGAAGCAGGCATATAGTTGCAGCATACAGTTCCTTACACTCCACAGCAAAATGGGGTGGCCGAAAGGAAGAATCGATCTTTGAAAGAGATGGTCAATTGCATGTTGCATGCAAGATCTCTTTCGTCAAAATTGTGGGTTGAAGCTATCAATTGTGCCTCATACATCCAAAACAGATCTCCTCATAAATCTATTACTAGAAAAACACCTTTTGAGGCTTGGACTGGCATGCAACCTGAAGTCAGTGATTTCCGCATTTTCGGATCTCGAGTATGGGCCCACATTCCTCTAAAGAAGAGAAAGGCTTTGGAGCCTCAAAGTAAAGAATGCTTGTTTGTTGGATATTCTAATGAAGTCAAAGGGTACAGATTTCTTGATATCAACATTGAAGAGCTCTTTATTGAAAGGAGTGTAAAGTTTGACGAAGATATTTTGCATGCACCAGTAGATGAACTTGTTACCAAGTTTCCATCACCACTCATTGATGAGTATGCAGATGAAAGTTCAGATTAGAATTCTGATGAAGATGAGCCTTTACCTGTGACACATGTTGGACCACTAGTTGTTGAACATCGAGATTATACTTCCTCATGCAGTTCGGAAGATTCTCGACCACCTTCAACACAAAAATGGCGTAGCATGAGTGATCTCCTTGATGATCTTGCCTCTATACCTTAGTTTGAGGAATATCCACAAGCACTCTATGGAGCTATGGAGCCATGCATGCCCATGCATGCTTATATGATGCATGCATCTGATCCATAGACTTATGCAGAAGCAACTAGGAATCCCGAATGTGAAGCAACAATGGATGTGGAATATAACTCTCTCATTGAGAACCAGACATGGGATTTGGTTCTGCTACCTTCCAATTGTAAACTTGTGAGGTGAAAGTGGGTTTACCGGACCAAGAAAGCAGCAAATGGCCAAGTTAGTCGATATAAGGCACGGTTGGTAGCAAAAGGTTTTCAACAGGTACATGTTGTTGACTATGATGAGATTTTTGCTCCAGTGGCAAAAATGGATTCCATTTGACTAGCTCTCTCCATTGCAATAGCAAGAGGATGGGCGGTGCACCATATGGATGTGAAGAATGCCTTTCTTCACAGTGATCTCGAGGAGAAAATCTAAGCCACAGGGATACATGCACAATTCGTCTCTAGTATGCAAACTAAAGAAGTCTTTCTATGGCCTCAAACAAGCACCTAGAGCATGGTATGCAAAGATGGATTCTTATTTGTTATCTCAAAATTTTGTACGTTGAAAATCTGATTCCAATGTTTATTTTTTAAAGAAAATTGACTCCTTGTTGATCATAGTACTCTACGTAGATGATCTTTTGATAATAGGTAGTTCAGCTTCTATCATTACTGAGATTAAAACTGCATTGCATAAGTGGTTTTCTATGACAGACATAGGCTTGCTAAATTTCTTCCTTGGACTAGAGATCAATCAGAGCGGCTCTGGGATTACCATTTCTCAACCAAAGTATGCTAGAGATCTTTTGGCGTGATTTCACATGAGTGACTGGCCAACAGCCACACCTTTCTTATTAGGGATAAAGCTTGAGAATGGAAAAGACAAACCATTAGTTGATTGCACATTGTACCGTCAACTTGTGGGAAGTCTTCTTTATCTCATTCACTCCCATCTTGATCTCTCATATGCCATAGGAGTAGTTTCCATATACATGCAAGAGCCACATGAGTTACACTGGAAAGCTACAAAGTGCATCCTTCGATATGTCCAGGGAACAATCACCTATGGGATTCATTATGAAACAAATTTTTCTTTGGATCTCATTGGGTTCATAGATTTAGATTGGGCTGGCGACAAAATTGATCGCAAGTCCACCTCCGGTTATGTACTTAGTTTGGGATCCAGCCCAATTTGTTGGTCAAGTAAGAAGCAAGCTGCCATTACTTTATAATCAGCAGAGGTCGAGTATAGAGGAGCAGTCAATGCCACTATTCAGGCCATTTGGCTAAAACATTTCCTATCTGAGCTTGGGATTAGTGTCCATCATCAAACTATCATCTAGTGCGACAATCAAAGTATGCTAAAGTTTTGCAGAGATCCAATGCAGCGATAGCGAACCAAACACATCGAGATCCACATGCACTTCATTAGAGAACTCATTCATGATGGGATCATTGATCTCTAGTACTGTCCTAGTTCCGAGCAGAGTGTTGATATCTTCACCAAGACTTTCCCTGAGTAGAAGTTTCAATTCATGCGATATCATCTCGAGGTGAAGGACATGACTGCCTAGCAGTTGTCTTTTCTCTACTTTTGCATTATATTTTGGAGGGGGGGGGGGGGGGGTTTCTTCCCACTGGGTTTTCCCTCTTTCCTCTTTTCATGCATTGTATATGGGTACCTGAAATGGTTGTGTTGTCGGGACTCATTCATTTTGCATCGCACTCACCTAAGTTATACTTAAGAGGGGGTGTTGTTGTACATGCACATAGATTAGATTTATTTCAACTCTAGATACTGCATGTGATGTGCACCTGTATTTAGCTAGTTAACTCGAGTGCTTTACATGCACATAGTTAGCCTTAATTAGCTTTAGTTCAACTCTAGATATTGCATGCGATGTGCACTTGTCTTTAGCTAGTTAACTCGAGTGCTTACATGCGATGTGCACTTGGCTTAGTTAGTTAACTCTATTGCTTGCATGTGGTGCATATGCACATTAGCTGAACATAAAGCACACTTAGCTTCAGTTAGCTTTAACTATCCATAGTTATTGCATGTACAACTAAGCTTAACTCAGTTGCTTTTATGTATTGATTCTAAAACTAATATTGATGAATTAATTTCATTCTCAATTCTAATTGTTTTTCTTGTTCAACTTGGCAAGTTTGTGCAATTATTCTTCAACTAGATCCATATTTGTGCTCTAATAATTTTACAAGTTTCAATCCCACTTCTTCACCCCTGTGATCATCACCCGATGCAATGAGTGCTAAGTGGACTATTCAAAAAACGTGAGAAATTAATCAATTACGACTATCTCTCATGGAAATGGTCATAGATGAATGACTTACTTAACACAGTTGAATCCCAAAAAAAATATCTAATATAGTGTTTTATTATAATTTTTTTATTTTTATATATAACATGTATATTAGTTATTCAAAATAGATACACTAGTGAAATGGAAACTGATTTTTTCAATTTTATTAATAACCTATATACAAGTAATAAAAAAAAACACGAGTGAAATAGAGAAGGAAAACGCATATTTGTAAGCAGAGTTGGAATTTGGATTCCTCTTTACCTGTCAAAAAGTTTTTTTGTGACATTTTGGGTCTTTATACTTTCTTTTTTTTTGTAAGTTTAGTAGATCCTCCTTATTTTCCATTAAATCAAAAAAGAGAATAGCAGGTTACAATCAATATATATGTTAGATGGCCTCAAATTTCCCGTAGGAAAACAGGTCTGTTGGCCACCTCAAAGAGTTATAGGCCAACCAAAATTAATAAGTTTGAACCTAATATTGTCTGCCTTAACAAGTTTGTTGTCTATTACATTCAAATACTTAATCAAAAATTAAATGCTACTCATAATGTGCATGTCAAAAAGACAAAAAAGAAAAAGATTCCATAAGACTCAATCATCAGATGACTCGATAGACCCCAGGTCCTTAACACTGGACCTGGGCATATCAACTTGGTTCATACTTTGCAGCTGACGTTCCATGCGGCCCAGGCGGACATTCTGGTGATGTTGCAGAAGGCGGATTTCTCGGATGCCCCTTCTCATTTCAGCTAAAATAGACGTTGCTTTCGGATCACTTCCAATTTCCTGAACACTAACTATGGCCTTAGCCAATAAACATTTCATTGTCCAATAAGTATGGATGGATTGTTTAAATAACGACAGTCTGCTCCTGGTATTACATGGATCTGTCAAAAACTCCATCTCTTCCTCTGAGATGTCCCCCTCCTCTTTTGTTTGATGGTCACGCTCCCAGCCTAAAATAAGTGATTTTACATGAGCAGGTGTGCCTACCCTATAGGCCTCGAAGAGATTTTCCATGATTTCTTTGCCGGAATTTCTTCCCCTCCTGCTGGGGTTCACTTTTGACTTGCCCTTGTTTTGCTTTCCTTTGTCCTTTACTTCTTTTTTCGCTTCTTGACCTTTCACCATTTTACCTTGCAGATAGAGTACTGACCGTTGAATTATTTTTCTCTGTCGGGGCGAGTACCAGACCAAGGCAAGAGGAACACTTGTAGAGGATCTAAAAACACCTGTGAAGTGCAACAAAATTTCAAAAATTGATTTAGTTAAACAACAGAGGAGAATACTTCTTTTTCAAGAAACGTTTTGGTTAAAAATTTTCCCTTTAAGAATGATGTTCTGATAATAAATTATCCTTTTATCAATGAAAGTTTGATTTAAAACATTACCCTTTAATAACATGATTATTTTAAATTTTTTACATATTTACCATAAGGAAAAAAATAAAATGACCATAAGACACAAATGACTTATTGAATGTTGAATCTTGATTTGAAATTGCATGGAACACACACAATAAAATCTTACCAAGAAAAATAAACAAATATTATACCATCAGCGCTAAACATTGTAACAATATTATTAGGGAATATATAGCTATTTTTATTACATGAATATTTTTAATATTAAAATTATTAGATTACTTGTAATACAATAAACAATAAAATGTTTTTCAATAAAAATAAAAGAAAATGTGAAAGAGTTTGATAATTAGCAGTAGATGGTTAATATTTTCAAAATATTTGTTAACTATATTTTTAGTAACATGCCCCAATTAGTAAATGGAATATAGGAAAATATGGTCATTCCTAAATTTTAGGGGTGACTATATTCTAAAAAAGAGTTTTAAGTGGAATCTAAACTCATACTAGAATTTTAAATGGAACCTAAACTAGAACAATCGCGGATGGTAAGAACCAAATGGCCTCACTGTTGGATAGATTTTTAGTCATAGAATATCTCTTACAAGTGGATGTCTTCCTATTTATTCATCCTTGTATAGGTTTGGATCACTAGCCAATCTACCCCTAAAAACATGTCTTTCAGATTTGAGAGTTTCTTGCTTAAGGATTCATCATTCCTTGAGAAGAAAAAGGCGTGGTGGGAGGAAATTCAAGTCTTGGGTCTCTCTAATATGGCCAAATTTCAACAAAACCTCAATATTCTTAAGTCAAAAATAAATAAAATGGAACATAACCCATTGAAAGGGATGGTTTTTCTCAAGTGTGTGCCTAAAGACTCCCAAATGGAGTGATAAGGATGTGATATGTGTTATTTATGAGACTCTCCTCCTATCAAGATTTATAGAAGACTTGGAAATCTCTTAATTCCTCCATAACATATAGGGTATAATGATGAGGGTTGTGAAGGATTTAGGGGTTCATTCCATTATTTTGTATTTGCTAGTAGAGATTCATGATTTTGTCATACTTTGTGTCTCTTCTTATGGAGGTACTAGTATTAGGGACCTATGGACCAATTGTTGCATCCACTTTGGCATTAGGAGAAACCTTCATTCTAAATGTGTCTCTCTTTCTACTAGCTCCATCTTAGCCCAAACCTAACGAAATTTCTGAGTTGAAAAGATCTTTATGGACTCTATTGCTCCGTGTTAAAATTGAGTGATACATTACCTCCTTTTTCCCCTACATCCTCTATGAACGGGGCCACCTCTAGCCATATTTACTTCTTGTGGTAATAACAAATGTTGAAGACACACAAAGAAACTAGGAACACATAAACCAACTAGTCTCACCAATAATAATCCCATTGATTGGAACCAAAACACCTAGGCCCCCACACCCTAATCGAGTAACTAACTCACGAGTCTATAGAATTGGATGTGTGACCATGATAGAAGATTTAAACTACTAAACTAGCCATGAAAACCCCAAGAGAAACAACCAAAGACAAAACCAACAGTTACTTGGTTGTCACTTAAAGAGATTGATTCTTTCATATGGTAGAGTTATTCAATAGCTTTGTAGACATACAAGGACAACTATCCTTTGTATCCCATCAATCCCATTCTATTCATTTCCAATTCGGGCCTCTAAAACTTTTAGAACGGCCATTTTACCAAGAAAATTACCATCACATTAGGATAAATAAATAAATGAACCCCTAAATCCTTCACAGGGCCTCATCATTATACCCTATATATTATGGAGGAACTAGGAGCTTTCCAAATCTGCCTATAAATCTTGAGAGGGGGAGAGTCTCATAGATAACACATTATGAGACATATCACATCCCTATTACCCCATATGGGGATGTTTAAGCATACACCTGAGAAAAGCATCCAATTTAATGGGTTATGTTCCATTTTTTTTATTTTTGAATTGATAATCTTGAGATTTTGTTGAAACTTGGCCATATTGGAGGGATTGTGGGCCTGAACCTCTTCCCACCATGCCTTTTACTTCTCAAGGAAGGATGGATCCTTCCAAAATAATGTCTCAAATTTGAAAGGTTTATTTTTGAAGGGTAGCTTCGATAGGTATTTCTAAACAGATTGGCTTACGATCCAAGTCTGTACAAGGAAGAATAGACGCTTCCAGGAAGACATCCACTTCTAAGAGATATTCTGAGGCTAAAATATATCCAAGTGCAATGCTATTTGGTTATAACCATCACAACAATTGTTCCATGTGAACACTCCATTAATCGATTCCACGTCGACCGACTTCATTTGCTGCATCAATTGTTTGAACTGTTGGGAGTCTTTGTTCAAGTAATGATGTCACTATCTCGATTTAGATATGTTACAAAATCATTATTTTAATTTATATGGATTTTGCATTTTACATTTTACATTATACGTTTTGTAATTTAGTTTTTATATTGCATTTTATGTTTTAATTTGAATATGAAGCTTACACTCAATTTTGTTTTGTTTTTTTTTTTTTCTTATATTTATTTTTCCCGACATTTAAAAAATGTTGACAAACTTACATTACAATACTAACTTTCATTACATACATCTCCCCTATACTAGGTTGTAGAGCGCCTCTCGGCACAAAGATTGCTAGTTTTAGTTTTACCATAAATATATAGCATCATAAACCTAATTTTTCACATGTATATCTCATATACATGTATGTGAACATTACGATTTTGAAAATTCCTTGAATGCGACAATTGGAGTTTAATCTTCTAACTGTTAGCATTTATTTTTCTTTTGTTAATTATTAATGACAAATAATGATTAAATCAATGATGTGTTCTTCACCATAAAAATATTGCAAAAATATAAAAACTATAATTGAGAAATAGATGCACACACACAAAATTAGCATTATTGTTTTAGGATAAATTTACCTAGAAAACCCTGAAGGGAAAACCAGTGCAACAAATGAGGGTTTTATTATTTTGCAACAATTTGAGAGAACAACCAACTGGATGCCTTTTATTGGAAATCCTCCAGAAAATACTGATCGCAACTGGAAAAATATACCGGAGATCCAAGATATCCCTATACAATTGAATCTAGATATGTCTCAACAACTCACACTCTCCCAAGCTATTCGCATTGCCTCTGGTAAATGCGCATTGATGCTCAAGATGAATTTGTACAACCCTGAATCTGCCTCTTGGTGAGACGTTTAGCCCCCCTCTGCCTCCAAGACCCTGATCCAGCAATTGGAAACTAAAACAAACCTATTTTTACAACTTGCACTAGGATTTTTGGCTATTCATACTGTCATGTACAACCTCCTCTTTCCTACTTCCCGGACACTAGAAATATTGATGAAATATTCCTTCGTAATCTCTACTCCCAAATTGTTGATGATCCCTTGTTGTTTAATGCTTCCCTAACTTCAATTGTGCCATGTTGAAACCCTACAACTGGGTAGTAGAACTTCTCAAATGATATTTGATGATAATATTTTGTTGGGAAACCAATGATCAAGATCTAATCTTGATCAATGACTTAGATCACTTTGACTCCATCAATAGAAGTCTCTAGAGAAAAATGGAATTACCTTAACTAATTAACCTTAATTAACCATTGATCAGGATAAGTATTTTAAGAAACGGAGAGAGGTTATTTTCAAGAACGTATTAGATAACAATAACCTCTTTCACTTTTCTCAAAGGTGCTAGAAATTGGGAGATACAGGGATGTCTTTCAGCCCTATTTTCAGAATGCATAATTTTGTTGTTTTATACATGTTTTTAGAATGTCTATTCTGAACAGCTGGAGATGTGTTTCAAAAACCAAAGAGAGGGTTTTCTTCAAGACATACTGACATAAAAAACCTCCTTCAATTTTGCAATATCTATCAAGGATAGGGAGATAAGATCTCATCTCTGAACCCTATTTTTTCAAAAAAAATAGAGTCATTTCAATGATGAATAAACTTGCTAAAGGTGAAAAGGATGTTTTTTGAAGAGGAAACACCTCAAGGATCTTAAATTGAGTTCGATTATGTTTTAAGAGGTTAATGGCATGTTGAAGACCAATTTTCTACAGCTGGAGGTTACCTTTTTTGAGGCAAATTCAAAATCTGGAAATTGCATAGTTTTCCCCAGTCTCATAGCGTTTCCTAGGCTTAAAGCCAGGAAAACGCTATGAAAACATCTGTAGCTGCCTTTTTGCCTTTAAAACCACTTTTTGTGGCTTTCAAGGAGAGGAAATGGTATTGATGAGGTATTAGGCCATGATGGACATCCTGGAATAGCCAAAGAGCAGAAATTTTGAGTGCAAAAGCTATTTTTGGACGTTACGAAAGCACGCTACGAAACTGCCCTGTTTTCATAGCGAGCTGTTTTTTAAGGTTTTTGAGAAAAAGAAAAAGTATTTTGGAAATATGAAAGAGGTTTTTCTTCAGCATAGGTCTATCTACAAAAACCTCTCTCAGTTTCTGCAAATCCATCTGTGTTTGGAAATTATACACTCATCTTTGAAGCCTATTGTTTCAGCGTTTTCACTAACCAGATTTATGAGAAAATTGTAAAAATTCGACTTGGAGGAGGTCCAGCTCATCATCCACGTGGCATAATGACACATCAGCACGCTAGTACACTCAGCAAATTAGTTGGTTGTAGTTGATAAGGGTTATTAAATTGATTTGTTGAACTATTAATGAAAAAAGAGTCATTTTTGTATTCAAACTCTGCAAAACAGAAATATCCCTAGGAAGTCTCCAAGTGATGGAACCATGTTTGAAATAGGTCTCTGAGGTGGGAATTCGAAGCTAGCAAGGTGGCATATCATTTGTATGAGTCCTCATTCTATAAAGGAGATAGTTTTAGTGTTAGAAGGGGTTGGGAGATGTTATGAATGCACTACTCTTGTAATATTTGTCTATTAATATACAGTTGCAGCAGCTTATTTTAGACATGAGATTCATCTATGTGTTCTTATGTATGTTTCTTATATCAGCCTTTTACTTTCTCTCTAGTTTTCTAGTTGTATTATCATTTGGAATTCATGATTACATGCTCCAACTTCCATTTATATACCTAGTCTGTTGTTTTGTCATGCTTTATTAGTTTTCTTATATATAATCACTTGAAATTCATGGTGACATGCTCCAACTTCCTATATGCATATAGCTTGTTGTTCTATCCTTCAAGTGTGGTTTTAGAAGAACACAATTGCCTAAGCTTCGATGAGATAGATTGTCTTGTGACTTAGTTTTCATATTGACTCCATAAGCCCAATGGTAGTAAACCTTATACATCTTTCACCTACACAAAAACACATCCAATCAAATTCAGAGTTAGCCATCTGCTTTCAAGTTGTTCATTGAATATCCTTTATCCTTTTGAGAGAGTCCTCTCAGGCTGGAAATGCTAATTTCCAGCTACAAGTGGTTTGAAATAGTTACTCCAAGTTGACCATTGAAACAACCCAACAGGACTCAATTTGGTGATAAAATTTCGGTGCGTTTGTCGGGAGTTTGAAGACTAATTTCCCAAAGTTTTTGTGCAAAAAAATGAAGCTGAACTCTTGGAGGTAGCTAGAGCTCAGAATTTATTTATTTTTGGGCTGCAGAACTACCTTGGCGACTCCATTGTTAAAGAATTCAAAATTTCATAGATTCATGGTGATTCCACTGGACTTATGAAGAACTCAGATGCTGCCATTCTTGTTTCAAGGTATGCATGTGTAGATTTTTCAAGAATTTATGGTTTTCCAAATCCTTTTCCCAAGGATGCATATTTTTTAAGGAATGGTCCAAAATTTAATGGAGAAGATCTGAGTTTGACCTTGAAGTATATATCAGATTTTCGTGACTTTACGGAGCTTCTTAGAGTCAAACATGAAGATATTTTCATCATTTTGTTCTATGATTCATTTCAAGGGAAATGTAAACAGTGGATTGAAAGCTTTCATGTCAGATCTATTAAGTCATTTGCAGAGTTTTGGCTTTTTTTTTTTGAAACATGGATGGAAAGAACAGAGTTGGTGGCAGACTCTCCTTCCATTCAAAGTTTTAAACAATGGAATGATGATCACACTAATGAGGAAGTGGATGAAAATTTTTCTTTGTCTTTGTCTTCTTATTTAAAGTCATTCGAGTGCAAGTCAGAAGGTAAGATTCACTTTTTGGATGAAGTTGCTAAGAACATTGAGAAAGACATTGAAGTTTTAGAAGACCAAATTCAATCCTATAGTCTTCATGATCAAGATCAGCCTTTTCAAAATCTTTTCATGCCAGAATACAAAGAGAGGGTGCAGCTACCTTTCTCTTTTGAAATTGAGGAAGAATACCTTGTTTTTGAAAATTAGTTTGATAGCACACAACTGAAATCTTGTGTTGTTGAGAAAAGCATATATGACTTGTCCAAAGCTGCAGAATGTCTTGAGAATCATCAAACACATTATGTATTCTATGATCATATAGTTGACTACATGGAAGAGTTCTACAGTTCAAATTTCCAGTTGTGTTTTCATTATGAAGATCAGATACATCTTATGTTGCCTTGGTCATTTCAAAATCCTGTTTACTTTTGGTTCAAGCATAGTCAAGAGGTTCAAGTGTCAGATCAGATCAATGACTAGCTTCATTGGAAGTTTCATGTTGCTTGAATCAAACATGAAGATTACAGTTGCTAGGGTAGTTAGGAGTGTGTGTGAATAAGCTTAAGTAGACTGAGCATCTTTCTAGTATGTATAGATTTGGTTTTTCAGCAGTAATCATCAAGCTTGAGCCCGAGGAGAAGGCCATAAGAGCTTGGCGAAGTTTTCATAAATTTCGGAGTTTTTATTTCCAAGAAGATGGATGGCACTGGAACTATAGGTTCTTTGGTGTACCACAGGGGCACACCATCCCAAGTGGAGCCACTCTTATCACTCATAATTTTGTGAATCATTACTTGACATAGTCATACAGTTTACTCCTTCAAAAGGGTAAGGTCTCCTTAAACCTTTTTCAAGTTGGCATAGGAAATTTTATTTTTGCATATTTAACCTATCGTAAGTTTCAAGACCACCCTCATTTCATCTCAAAACCACCTCCATATAGGTCACATCATGTTCCATCAGTCATCATTTGCTAACATATTTAATTTCCCAAGCTTACAACTCCGAAAAAGGTCATTTTAGCCAAGAATCCCTACTTTATTAGCGAATTCAGTGTAAAATAGGTAGAAAACGCTACAAAATTGTTGATAGTTTCGTAGCGAATATGAAGCATTTCTCTGTTTTTGACTTTGAGCATTCAACTTCAAGGGCGGTTTCTGGGCAAACAGAGAAGTATTTTAAGAAACTGAGAGAGGTTATTTTCAAGAACATATGAAATGAAAATAAAATCTTTCACTTTTCTCAAAGGTGCTACAAATTGGGAGATACAGGGATGTCTTTCGGCCCTATTTTCAGAATGAAAAATTTTCCTTTTTTGTACATGTTTTTAGAATGCCGATTCTGGATAGCTGGAGATGTGTTTCAAAAAACCAAGAGAGGTTTTTCTTCAAGACATACCGACCTAAAAAATCCTCCTTCAATTTTGCAATATCTATCAAGGATAGGGACATAAGAGCTCATCACTGAACCATATGTTTTCAGAAAAAACAGAGTCATTTTAGTGATGAATAAACTTGATAAAGGTGAAAAGGATGTTTTTTGAAGAGGAAACACCTCAAGGATCTTAAATTGAGTTTGATTATGTTTTAAGAGGTTAATGGCATGTTGAAGACCAATTTTCTACAGCTGGAGGTTACCTTTTTTAGGCAAAGTCAAAATCTGGAAATTGCACAGTTTTCCACAGTTTTGTAGCGTTTCCTAGGCTTAAAGCCAGGAAAATGCTACAAAAACACCTGTAGCTGTCTTTTTGCCTTTAAAACCACTTTTTGTGGCTTTCAAGGAGAGGAAATGGTAGTGATGAGGTATCAGGTCATGATGGACACCCTGGAACAGCCAAATAGCAGAAATTTTGAGTGCAAAAGCTATTTTTGGACGTTACGAAAGCACACTACGAAACTGCCTTGTTTTCGTAGCGAGCTATTTTTTAAGGTTTCTGAGAAAATGAAAAATTATTTTGGAAATATAAAAGAGGTTTTTCTTCAACACAGGTCTATCTACAAAATCCTCTCTCAATTTCTGCAAAGCCATCAGGGTTTGGAAATTATACACTCATATTTGAAGCCTATTGTTTCATAATTTTCACTAACCAGATTTATGAGAAAATTGTAAAAATTCGACTTGGAGGAGGTCAAGCTCAGCATCCACGTGGCATAATGACACATCATCACTCTTGTACACTCAGCAAATTAGTTGGTTGCAGTTGATAAGGGTTATTAAATTGATTTGTTGAACTATTAATGAAAGAAGAGTCCTTTTTGTATTCAAACTCTGCAAAATTAAAATATCCCTAGGAAGTCTCCAAGTGATGGAATCATGTTTGAAATAGTTCTCTGAGGTGGGAATTCGAAGCTAGAAAAGTGGTATATCATTTGTATGATTCCTCATTCTATAAAGGAGATAGTTTTAGAGTTATAAGGGGTTGGGAGATGTTATGAAGGCACTACCCTTGTAATCTTTGTCTATCAGTGATATACAGTTGCAGCAGCTTATTTCAGACCTGAGATTCATCTGTGTGTTCTTATGTATGTTTCTTATATCAGACTTTTACTTTCTCTCCAGTTTTCTAGTTGTATGATCACTTGGAATTCATGATTACATGCTCCAACTTCCATTTATACATCTAATTTGTTTTTTTGTCATGCTTTATTAGTTTGCTTATGTATAATCACTTGGAATTCATGGTGACATGCTCCAACTTCCTGTATGCATATAGCTTGTTGTTCTATCCTTCAGGTGTGGTTTTATAAGAACACAATTTCCTCAGCTTCCTGAGATAGATTGTCTTGTGACTTAGTTTTCATATTGACTCCATAAGCCCAATGGTAATAAACCTTATACATCTTTCACCTACACAAAAACACATTCAATCCAATTCAAAGTTAGCCATTTTCTTTCAAGTTGTCAATTGAATATCCTTTATCCTTTTGAAAGAGCCCTCTCAGGCTAGAAAGGCTAATTTCCAGTTACAGGTGGTTTGAAATAGTTACTCCAAGTTGACCATTGAAGCAGCCCAACAGGACTCAATTTGGTTATAACATAACCTAATACCATCACCTCGAGTATAGCTCAACTCATACTCGACTGTGTCAGTAATTACCTCAATATATGTCTTTTCGTTGTCCAATGCACCCTCTTGGGTCCCACCATAAATTGAAAGAGAGGGTTAACAATGAAACATATGTCTGGTCTAGTGTTGACCAAATACATGAATGAACCGATGAGTTGTATATACAAGTTTGGGTCAATGTCCTCGTCCTTTAATGCATCTATCTTCCTCTAGTTAGTAATCATAGGCCTACAAACTGACATCTTGAAGCTCTTTAGGATCTTTGCAGTATATCTCCCTTGACCAAGGAAGATCTCCCTTTCCCTCTACCATACTTCCAGACCTAAGAAGTAATGCATTGGTCCCAAATACCTCATGTCAAACTCTGCTACCAAGTTCCTCTTGTAGTCCTCTATGAGCCTTGATAACCCTGTCATAAAGAAGTCATCCACATACAACACTGGGATGAATGGCTAACCCTCTACCATCAAATAGTAAATATTGGGATTTGAATCACTCTTGACGAATCCCATCTTTTACAAGTAGTTGTCAATCCGACCATACCATGCCCTAGGAGCTTGTTTGAGCCCCTATAGCGCTCTCTTAAATCTGCACACATGTGTTCCCCTCTCATGTGTCTTGAAGCCCTATATCTATTTGATGTATACCTCCTCCTCTATCACCCCATTCAAGAATATTGTCTTAATGTCCATCTAGTGAATTTTCCATCCCATTTGTACTGCTAGAGATACTACTGACCGAATGGAAGTATATATGGAAATTGGGGAAAATCTATCTTCATAGTTTATGCCTTCATTCTACACATACCCCTTGTCCACGAAACTAGCCTTACAGTTCTCCACACTACCATCTGCAACATACTTGATCTTATAGATCCACCAAGAGCCCACAACTCACCTATCCACATGCCTCAACACCACCTCCCATACATCGTTTGTCATGATGGAGCTATACTCCTCTGCCATGGAATCCTGCCACACCTAATGTTGTGCAACCTCCCGATAGTTAGAAGGTTCAACAACGTGTGCCACCAATCCTCGGTACTTGTCTAGTTATTTGCACTCTTTCCTGCCTGTCCTAGGAGTCCTGATTAACTCATGTGCATCCCTCAGCATCTGATGAACTTCTCTGCTGGTGCGACCCCTAGTGATGGGTGGTTTTACCAATTCTTCATCCCACCTCTGCTGCTCCATCTATTACGAAATCACTAGATCCTGTGCATTTGAACTAGTGTTGGTATTGGTAATTGTACTAGAACCCTGAGATTGTTCTTGCAGTTGTCCCTATTGCTGGACTAATGTAACTTTTTCCAATTCACTCTGATCGTCTACTGGCATCTCGTGAGATCTTCTAAAGTCCCTCTCCTATAAAAATTTTGTCTCATCTCACGATAATCCTCCTACTGCTAGGAAGGTAGATAATGTATGCCTTTGAGGTTTTGCTATACCCAATGAAGTACCCTTTCTCTGCAGTCTGATCCAGCTTAGTTCGTTTTTCATCTAGTACAGTGAAATATGCTATACTACCAAATATTTTGAAGTGGCTAACCTCAAGTTTCTTCCCTAAGAAAACCTCCTCTGGTGTTTTCTTCCCCAATGCCCTGTGAGAAACCCTATTCTAGATGCACATCGTTGTGCTACATGCCTTTGCTCATAAAAACTTGGGCAATTCCTAATCATATAACATAACCTTTATTTCCCCAATGATACTCCTTTTTTTCTTCCATGCTACTTCACTCTGTTATGGATTTTATGGAGTTTTCCACTCCCTCCCGATGCCTTCCTTCGCATAGTAACCAGTTAGTCACTATCTGTGTACTCCCTTGTGTTATCCATGAAAAGTGCCTTGATATTTTTCACTTTCAAATTCTCGACCAGAGCCTTAAACTCTTGGAACCTACCGAAGACCTCATCCTTGGTATTTAGAAAGTAGATCCAAGTCTTCCTAGAGTAGTCATCTATGAAGGTGACGAAGTATTCATATCCTCTGAGAGATATGGTGGACATTGGGATGCAAATGTCTAAATGTGCAAACTACAACACCCACACAACACTCGATATGATGCATTGTCAATTCTTGGGAAAGTTGCCTTCATGTATTTCTCAAGTACGCACCCCCTGCACACATCATCGTGTTCCATGCTTAATTTTGGAACACATGTCACTGTCTTCTTGAGCATCCTCACTGCTCCATGGTGTAGATGACCCATTATCCTATGCCATAACTCATTCAGGTGACTCCCAATGCTACTAGTATTGCTAACTATTTCCTTTGGAGAATCAAGTTGCAACCTATATAACCTATTGCTTCGAACCCCAATCTGCCTCACCTTCTTCCAGTTCTAGTGTTTGATGAACACCTTCATATTCACTCAAAAACCTGTAAAGTAAAAATTTTAAATTTTTTTATTTATTTTACTAATAAAAATTTTTGCAATTTTTGTTAGGGTTTAATTAAAAGAGAGATCATTTGCAAGAGATACATACTGAGAGAATTGTAGAGCTGCAAAATATTTTGGATCCACCGAAAGATCAAAAGTTGAAAGGTATGGTAATTCACTCAAAACCTTGGATAACAAAAATCTTAAATTTTACTATTAAAATATTTTACAATTTTTGTTAGATTTATTCACAATTGAGAAAAACAAAATTAAAAACCTTGTATAATAAAAAAATTACTATAGATTTTACTAGTAATTTTTTTTATGATCTGCTTTCCTAATTAAATTTATTTAAAATTCAGAGCAAAAAAAAAAATCAATACTTACCTTAAACCCTTGCTTCTTCTTGCAAAATTTCACCTTAGGGTTTAACTTCCTCTACCACTTCACAGTTAGGGTTTATGGTGTCAGAACTATAGGACAAGGGTTATGGTGTCCACTCAGCTTCTGGTCTTTTGAATAATTTTGCTGCTAATTTTGTTGCTACACAGTGCTCCTGATATGTCTCTCTTGCAAATCACTCACCTGAAATTTCAGCGAAAATAATGAAATGGTGAATAATTTTTTACTATTTAAAATATTTTAATACAGTAAGAACTGTATATAGCGTTGCACAGTAAATTTAAACATTTTTCCTTCAAAATTAAGTACTAAATATAACTTTAATGACATGTTCTATAGGTGAATCTATTGATTGTCGAACATTTTGATGTCAACATCGATCAATTCAACATCTTAACTTGCATATACGACCCCTGGAAAGTTAGTTATACTATAACACAACAAAAAAATCAGCATTCCCCAACTATTTTGCTATTCATCCATCTTGTTAAATCATGTTGCCAAATATTGTCTGATATCTTCCTATTAGTGTTTCTTGGATTGGTGATACCCTCTAGAAATGGTTTATTAGATGCCAATTGTAAAACACATACTTGTACTGATTTTTTGGTCCTTTTGTAGGCCTCCAAAAAATATTTGACAACCTTATATAATATTTTATTAACTAGACAACCTTATATAACATTTTATTAACTATTGTTTCATCTTATCGATGATCTGTAAATGTTTTTTAAGCTTTTTCAATTTGAAATAATTTATATTGCATGTGCATGGAAGGAATTGCACATATTCCTCATATTGAATAGTGTAACATTAAAATTTTGGTTGAATTCCTTTTTGGAAATATTTTCAAACCAAATTAGGGATCCAACATGGTTTGTCAAGAGTGCTGAAAATATTCCTGCAACCAACCTTGTCCATCCTTGATCATGAGCTCAAATTTTAGCTCAAAAATAAAAGTGCTCGGAATGACGTGAAACCTAAATGACCGCGTAGTGCTTGTCGTTTTGAATCCAACGCACGTTGTTTCATGAAAAATGGACTCCATATGCTCTCGGAAATGAGTTATGTCCATTTGCACAAACAGGAAAAAAATGGTGACAGGAAACCCAGTCAGTAGTCTGTACTGCTGACGTGGCATGCTGACTATGTAGAGTCGATTTTGGGATTTCCCTCCAGCAAATGGTGAACTCCCAAGTGGTAGCATGGTATTGGTCGAATTTCTAGATTACGTGGCAATTTTTTATTGGTTTGAAGTTGAGCCAATTGGGTGAGAACACGTGGTGCAGCCTGAGGCCGCCACATGCCCCCCTCCCCCCATGGTTGCAGGTTGGATAAAACTTTTGGTTCAAAGTCTGGGCGGAGGCGTCGGGGTTCGACTCCGTGACCTCCCACAAGCAAATGCCACGCCTTACCACTATGCCCGCATATTGGTTCTTAATAACAATGGGCTGCTGCATATATTTAAACCTTACCATATGGTATGGCGGGGGAAAGTGGGGGCTAGCCCCCGATCCATGTGACCCATTGTGAAGACCATGTTGGAGCCAGCAGATAAGCGCGGGATTTTAAACATTAAACATTGCATAATAGACCATAACCCTATACTTAATGTGCCTTAATCCGGATTAGCACTAAACGTGGGTGTTAAGCGCTAAATGTAGTTAATTAGTGCTAATGCGCTTAATTAATATTTAAACCAGATTAATGTTGGCGGAGTCTGACGAAAAAGGCGGAATTACCAGATTAACTCCAGCTAAGTACAGTTTGCCAAATTTGGTGGAGTTTTTCTAGGTGAAACTGGCATAAGTCATAACTAAGGTAGTTTTCAACCAATTCAGTGGTAGAAAAAGGCTAGATAACCATTTTTGGGTCTTTTGGACTCATTAGTGTAGATTTCAGAAGCAGTGGGGAACATCTAGATGGGATTTTTCCAGCTTGAAATTTAAGGATGCCCAGGGCCACCAGAGGGTTAGGCCATAAACCTAGAGACCAATTGAAGCACAAGAGGCTAGATAGCCATTCTTGACCATTATGGAATCAATGGTGCAGGTTTCAGAAGCAATGGGGCACTTCTAGATGGGATTTTTCCAGCTTGAAGTTTAAGGATGCCTACGGCCACCAAAGGGTTAGGCCATATCTGCTTCACCTAGAGACCAATTGAAGCACAAGAAGAGGCTAGATAGCCATTATTGGTCATTCTGGAATCAATGGTGCAAGTTTCAGAAGAAATGTGGCACTTCTAGATGGTATTTTTCCAGCTTGAAGTTTAAGGATGCCTAGGGCCACCAGAGGGTTAGACCATATCTGCTTCACCTGAAGACCAATTGAAGCACAAGAAGAGGCTAGATAGCCATTCTTGGCCATTCTAGAGTCAATGGTGCAAGTTTCAGAAGCAATGGAGCACTTATAGATGGGATTTTTCTAATTTGAAGTTTAAGGATGCCTAGGGCCACTAGAGGGTTAGGTCATATCTACTTCACCTGGAGACCAATTGAAGAACAAGAAGAGGCTAGATAGCCATTTTTGGCTATTTTGAGTTCATTGGAACAAGTTTCAGAACCATTTGAGCGCTTTCAGATGGGTTTCTAGCAAATTGAAGCCTATGGGTGTTATGGACAACCAGCGTGTTGAACTACTTCTTGGAGGATTTTGAGATGGAGATGATCTTGCAGGGGTCTTCCAACCTCCATATGTTTGCAGAAACAACCTTTGCATCAGCGTTGTATATATTTCTCATATTTTCTCTTTATGTGTTTTAGAGAAAAATATTATTTATGTACTTGCAGTGTTTTTAGTATATGTTGATGCTCTTTCAAGTTGGAGTAAGGGATCTTGATGCAAGATGCCCATGTGTTGTTGATAGTTGCATGCTTGACTGTAGGTCAGTAAGTACATGGTAAAATAAACTTTGTAGGATTTGTTTCTTTGTAGGAGAAACTTACCATTTCAGTTCAACACTTTGATTACTCTTCATATTGAAACCTTTCGCATAATGAGAATGAATCATGCCTTCTGTTTTGATACAAGGAGACGTATCCCTTCTGTTTTGATACAGGGAGGCGTATCCCAAGAGGGGTGAAATCCTTCAACAGTGGATTGTGTATTGTTGTTTGATGCAACTTTCCATTCAGTGTTTGATGATTTCATGTTTTAAAATTTGTGCATGGAATTACCATAAGAAAAACACTTAAAGAAACTCTTGGAATAACCCAATGTTCAATTCAAATATTATGCACATAAGAAGCAAGAATGCTTATATTATGAAGGGGAACTTAGCAGAGCATTTAATAATACTCCTCCATTTAGATCGGTTGGTATCAGAGCTACAAGTTTATTGTTAGCTTGTGTTGTTTTGTGCAAAGATGGTTTGATTATTTGCAAGGTTGAAATTCTGGATAGGAGAAGGAAAACTTGTTGGTGCAGATTCCCAAGTTGGAACAAGGAGAAGAAGATCAGAGTTGCCACAATATCCACCTCAAGTTTCACCTCCAAAGATTCCTGAGGCTTCAGTAAGCATGTCTCTAGGAGGAGAGTCTAGAATACTGACAAAAGATGAAAGCTTCAGAAAGGCTTTCTGGGACATGTCAGAGATGGTGAATGTCCTTTATGAAGAGAGGAACTCACCACTGCAAGGTGAAGGCTCTAGACCTCCAGGAATGAGATTTCATCACCAGGAGAAGATCGTTGTAGTAGTAGCGCTAAAGACAGGTATAACTCTCAAGAGGCTTATGTAAGCTTGGTGATTTTGATTATTTCTTTGAGAAAATTCCTTGTACTTTTTGTGAATCTTTTAACCATTGTGTGGCTATGTGTGAGCAATGCATGGTAATGGTTAAGAGGATGGACCAAATTTTGGGCATCAATAATATCGAATCCCTTTCACAAGAGAGAACTTCTATGTTTGTGACAAGAATAAGTTTTTATGTGTTCATTGCTTAGTGCATGGACATGATATTGAATGTTGTTGGAAGATGCATCTGGAACTTCGTTCGAGGAAAGGTAAAAGGGTTATGTCACATGATTCAAGGGAGACAAAAGGTAGCAAAAAGGGTTCTTCATAATCCTAATCGACTTCCTCAAGACAAGATGGTGCAAAAAGAGAACCCACAAGCCTAGGAGAGGCAAGATTGGGTAGACTTCTTGTAGAGTTGTTTTGAAAGTTTTGTAATTACTTGTTGTCATTACCTTTTGAAGATGTTTTTGTAAATTGAACATTATTGTCACTATGTTCAACAAATAGATGTTGTTTTCTTTGATGTAAGTTTTTTTTTTGGCTTGATAGTCCACTTGTTTATGGACTGTGAATGTACAAATTGTCGTTTAGAAATTGTCTACTAGTTGTCTCATATTCACTGATACAAGTATTCGTGTTGACACTTGTGTGAATGAATATTGTTGTTAAGATTGTTTAAAGATAACTATGTTTTTAGGCAAATCCAAACATCATGAAAAAATTTGCAGCAAAGTACTTATGTGTACAAGCTCAGTTTGAAGATGCCAAAGCAAGTTGATTTGTTTCTTATCTCCATGATGGGGTCAAGTTTGTATTCAAGAGAGAAGCTTCAATATGAAGATTTTTTGGATCTGTGTAAAGATGAGTTTTAAGAGAATATTCATATTCCACTCGTCTGTGTTTGTTCTGCAACAGTGATAAGAAGTATGGCTCAATTCTTAACAGGACAACAGGACGATAAGTGAAGTGCCTTGATTGGGGCTTGAGGGGCACCAATTGAAATTTTTACATTGCAATTGAGTTTTGGGATATTTCTGAGTTATGAATTCTTCAATTTGATAATTGAAAGTGTTTTTTTGGAGACCAAAAGATTTATGTGGGGAGGTATGATCAAGAGCTCAAATTTTAGCTCAAAAATCAAAGTTCTCGGAATGACATGAAACCTAAATGACCGCATAGTTCTCGTCGTTCTGAATCTGACACACTTTGTTTCGCAAAAAATGGACTCTGTATGCTCCTGAAAATGAGTTATGTCCACTTGCACAAAGGGAAAAAAATGGCGATAGGAAGCCTAGTCAGCAGTCCGTACTGCTGACGTGGCATGCTGACTGTGTAGGGTTGATTTTTGCATTTTCCTCTGGCAAATGGTGAACTGGCAAGTGGCAACATGGTATTGGTCGAATTTCTGGGTTACATGGCAATTTTTTATTAGTTTGAAGTTGAGCCAATTGGGTGAGAACACATGGTGCAGCGTGGGGCCGCCACCTGCCCTCCCCCCCCCCCCCCCCATGTTTGCAGGTTGGATCAAAAATTTTGGTTCAAATTCTGGGCGAAGGCGCCGTGGTTCTACCCCGCTACCTTCCACAAGAAAATTTCACGCCTTACCAATCTGCCCGCATATTGGTTCTTAACTACAATGGGTCGTCGCATATATTTAAATCTTACCATATGGTATGAGGAGGGAAAGTAGGGACCAGCCCCCGATCCATGTGACCCATCGCGAAGACCACAGCGGAGCCAACAGATAAGCACGGGAGTTTAAACATTAAACTGTGCTTAATAAACCATAACCCTGTACTTAATGCGCCTTAATCAGGTTTAGCACTAAGCACAAGTTTTAAGCGCTAACTGTAGTTAATTAGCACTAATGCGCTTAATTGATATTTAAACCAGATTAATGCTGGCGGAGTTCGACAAAAAAGGCGAAATTGCTAGTTTAACTCTAGCTAAGTGCAGTTTGCTAGATTTGGTGAAGTTTTTCTAGGTGAAACTGGCAGAAGTCATAACTAAGGCAATTTTCGACCAATTCAGGGGCAGAAAGAGGCTAGATGACCATTTTTGGGTCTTCTGGACTCATTGGTTTAGGTTTCAGATGCAATGGGGCACTTCTAGATGGGATTTTTCCAGCATGAATTTTAAGGATGCCTAGGGCCACCAGAGGGTTAGGCCATATCTGCTTCACCTACAGACCAATTGAAGCACAAGAAGAGGCTAGATAGTCATTCTTGGCCACTGGAATCAATGGTGCAGGTTTCAAAAGAAATGGGGCACTTCTAGATGGGATTTTTCCAGCTTGAAGTTTAAGGATGCCCAGGACCACCAAAGGGTTAGGCCATATTTGCTTCACCTAGAGACCAATTGAAGCACAAGAAGAGGCTATATAGCCATTTTTGTCCATTCGGGAATCAATGGTGCAAGTTTCAAAAGCAATGGGACACTTCTAAATGGGATTTTTCCAGCTTGAAGTTTAAGTATGCCTAGGGCCACCAGAGGGTTAGGCCATATTTGCTTCACCTGGAGACCAATTGAAGCACAAGAAGAGGCTAGATATCCATTCTTGGCCATTCCAGACTCAATGGTGCAGGTTTCAGAATCAATGGAGCACTTCTAGATGGGAGTTTTCCAGCTTGAAGTTTAAGGATGCCCGAGGCCACCAGAGTGTTAGGCCATATCTGCTTCACATGGAGACCAATTGAAGAGCAAGAAGAGGTTAGATAGCCATTCCTAGCCATTCTGACTTCATTAGAATAGGTTTCAGAACCATTTGAGCACTTCTGTATGGGTTTCTAGCAAAGTGAATCCTATGGGTGCTATAGACAACCAACGTGTTGAACCAGTGATTGGAGGATTTTGAGATGGAGATGATCTTGTAGGGGCCTTTCAGCCTCCATATGTTTGTAGTAGTGTTGTAGCTATTTCTCATCTTTTCTCTTTATGTGTTTTAGAGAAAAATATTGTTTATGTACTTGCAGTGTTTTTAGTACATGTTGATGCTCTTTCAAGTTGGAGTAAGGGATCTTGATGCAAGATGCCCATGTATTGTTGATAGTTGCATGCTTGACTGTAGGTCAGCAAGTGCAAGGTAAAATAAACTTTGTAGGAGTTGTTTCTTTGTAGGAGAAACTTAATATTTCAGTTTAGCACTTTGATGTACTCTTCATATTGAAACCTTGAGCATAATGAGAATGAATCAGGCCTTCAGAGTTGATTCAAGGAGACGTATCCTAGGAGGGGTGAACTCCTTCAATAATGGATTGTGTATTGATGTTTGATGCATCTTTCCATTCAGTGTTTGATGATTTCAGGTTTTAAAATTTGTTCATGGAATTACCGTAAGAAAGACACTTTAAGAAACTCTTAGAATAACCTTTTGTTCAGTTCAAATCTTATGCACATAAGAAACAAGCATGTTTATATTCTGAAGGGGAACTTAGCAGAGCATTTACTAATACTCCTCCATTCAGATCAATCCTCGTCCAAACACATGGCCATGGCATTGCTAGAAAATGGTTTAATTAGCTAGTTCACAAGTATATGGTCATCCCCTAAAAAATGACATCTTGGATCCATTAGTGGCTAGGAGGTTGGATTTATGGTATTTTTTATTAGGAACATACATTATCTTGGTAGTAAGATATATTGTCAAAGGCAAGCCTAGGATCCTTCTTGAATTCACCAAATTATTTGTCCAACACAATGGTTTTGTACTGTGTTTTTATACTTCTCTGTTAATCATAGTTCAAATATTTTTTTTTTCCAAATTACGATTGTTAATACCATGACAATAAAAACCCGCCCTAATAGTATTACAAAGCAGAAGCAAGAATCCTTGAGAGGTTGAGAAATCAAAATGAATGGTAGGAATGTGTTAAATTTCCAACGACATACAACCTCAAGATGAGCCCTCACGCATCTCTATACACATTTGGTTGCTACTGGACCCATCAATTTGGTTGTCCATATTAGCATATTTTAATTATATATATTATTTCGGTTGCAAGGGCTTGTCACCCAATTAAATTCATGCCAATGTTTTCAATCTTCAAATTTGATTATTGGTTGGGAGGAGTTCTGATTATTAAGTTGGGGTGTTGTTTGTTAATGATTGCTTTACATTGACATAGAATTTTCAATTCCTATCTAAATACAATTTGAAACTGTTCAAAAAAATATACGGAAAAGATGAAAGATAGACAATATTCAAAAGATTGAGGTAGAAAGTTTAAAGAAACAAAGTTCAAAATTGTTAAAGACAACTCCACACTTATTTTCTAATCCATAATCCATTGAAATAGAGCAATTAGTTCCCTAGTTTCCTCCATTTCCCAGATAAAAGAGTTACTGGGGAGATGGACGTTTCGTAATGCTGACTAGCCATGACGAAACATATTAATATATACAAACTGATATGAATATGCCTAATTGCATTCATAAATACTTAGCATAACCATGATATGCCTCAGTTTGCACACAACTTCAGAAATTACATAACCATGTTATTTTAAAATCCAACTTCGCTGAGATTACAAACACATGCTCTATTTACATAACATTCCATAAAAATTCCATTACGCTTTTGTTTTTTCATTTTTATAAATAAATAAAGTGAATTTGGAGGAGGACCTTTTCATTTAACATCTATTACAATTTTACTTTTCCATTTTTATAGATAGCATGCATATAAGCAATACAGAAAAGGCACATTAGTGAATTACAATAATTTTCCATTTTAATAAAAACAATATAGCATTCCATTATGATTTTTTTTTAAATTTATATATATAACATGTATGCTAACAATTCAAAAGCGGTACGCTAGTGAAATGGATGCCGATTTTTTTCATATTTATAAATAACCTACATACAAGTAATCAAAAATTAATTTATATATATAACATGTATGCTAACAATTCAAAAGCGGTACGCTAGTGAAATGGATGCCCATTTTTTTCATATTTATAAATAACCTACATACAAGTAATCAAAAAAACACGAGTGAAATAGAGGAGGAAAACACATACTTGTAAATGTAAGTAGGGTTGGAATTTAGATTCTTTTTACTTGTTAAACAATTTTTTTAATTTTTATTTTGGGTATTTATACTTCAGGTTAAGAAACATTATGTTTAAAATTGTGCCTTTCAAGAGTTATGTTATAATAAATTAATCTTTTATCAATGAATGTTTGATTAAAAAAATATCTTTTCATAAAAGAATTATGTTAATTTTTTTTAGATATTTATCATAGGGGAAAAAAATAAAAATACCATAATACGAAAATGACTTATTGAATCATGAATCTTGATTTGAAATTGCATGGAGCACTCACAATAAAATCTTACAAACAAAAATAAATAGATATTATACCATCAACTCTAAATATTGTAACAATTTTTGTCCCCTATAAAACAAAAACTAACTTTAATTTAAAAGCATATTCTAGATAAAATTTTGTTTTAACAGAAACTCAAAAATCACCTTACTTTCATCTACTAGTGCATATATTGTTATAAGTGTAGCTATTTTTATTACATGAATCTTTTTAATATTAAAATTATTATATTCTTTGTAATACAATAAACAATAAAGCTAAAATAAAACGTAAAAGAGTTTGATCTTAGGTACCTCAAGAGTAAACTCCTGAAGTTAAAACTCAAGTCTCATGGAATAGATCCCTCGTCCCTGTGATTCAACCATGACCATCTCCTACCAGTCATATAGCCACCCAGGGAAAGCACTATCCCATATCAACATGCCTTTGAGAAGTGAAATTCTTGTTGCCAAATAGAGGCCCAATGGAAGATCTAGGTGACTTTCCCTTGTGGGAGCCCACTCTCCCCAATCTATGAACCAACTTCTCAGCCATGTAGCTCCAGGGTCCTGTTAGCACTCCACCAGTTCTCAAAATGTTGAAAAGGAGACCAGCAATGGTAACCACAGACCACTTTGACCTAGTAGCTAGCCCAACTAGGCTGAGTGGGATCTCTCAATGAGATCACAACCAAGTATTGACTATGACAAGAAAGATATTAGGCTAGGTATGTTTAGATCAGGGTTTGGTTGATCTGATGGTTTTGTGTTGGATGGTGGCTTGGATCTAGGAGGACTAGGTTAGGGATCTGAAAATCAGATTTGCAGAGATATAATGGGGCAAGGTAGGCACATACTTTAGCACTTTAGAGATATCTTTGTGTATAGGGTAGATTGGTAAGTTTTCAAAACGAGCATAAACCTCATCAATTCGCTTATATCAGAAGAATATGAACAAAAATGTGAAAGCTTCTCCAAAACATAACATTATATCAATGAATTTTGTTTATCATCTTAGAAAAAAAACACATGAAGCATGGAAATGGAAAAGGAAGGTACAATACATTCAAACATATGATCACAGAAGGAAAAACACTGTTAAAGCACATACCACATGAATCCCACTACAATAGCTGCAAATTCTGTCTATTACTTCCTGCCAAATTCATAAATACACTAGTATCCATAAGGCTCAATTCCATAGCATACAACCTTTGAAAATGATTACAAAGTTCCTCATATAGTCCCTGAGGTCAAAATCCTCCTTTGGAGGTCAAATTTCCAGCAAGAAAAACTAAATACATGCACCTATCCAATGCCTGCCACACACAAGGGAGGTTACTCAACCATTTCCTCCTTTTTCTAACCATTATGGGACATGTCCTCAAAGAATTAAATGGAGGATAAGAAACCTAAGTAACCCTATTTTTACCCATTTACATTTAATTTGACCCCTTACATTCATTTACCTTTACCTCTTTACTTTTATAGAAGTCAAACTGAGAATTGCCAAAATTTACATGGTGAAATTTCATGAAAATTTATCAGTAATTTGCAGATGCGTACTGAACTCTTAGAGGCCATTTTTGGGTGCCTTGTTGAAGTCCAAAATCAAATATGAGACCTATTCTAGAAATTTGGGAGAGTGTAGATGTCTTTAGATTATTTAATCATGAAAAATGACCCTTTCTAGGCTGCGATATGGCCATTATACCAAGGTGTCTCCAAGTGCACAGCAAAAGTCACAAAGAGAGGCAGAATGGTGATTTTTGACCCCTTTTTTGGATTTTTCTCAAAATTTGTGCCCTGGAACAAAAAACTGAGCAAATGGGTTTTGAGAGGAGCCCACCATCTTTCCAAAAATGTCAACCTTTTTCTATTTGGAGGCCTAGGGAATAAGCGCAACGTGAGCTCGCTACGCTTCTGGACCAAATCAAAATTTTTGAATTTCCCAAAAGTGCACCAATTTTCACCAAAATGAAAAAATTGCTCCAAATTTCTTCAAAATTGGTCTAGATATGCCAAATAAGGTGCATTATGCTATCATGGATGCATCAACAAGTAGATCCAACTTACCTTTCTCCCTTTAACGGATTAGGGTTTCCTTTAATTTGGCTTGTAACTTTTTGACTTTGACATTACAAATTTGATTTCTGGCATAGTAATGGTCATCCATGTGCTTATGTATCTTGCTATCCCTATTGGCCTTGTCAAGGAGCTTCTCCAAGTGGATGTTGACTTTCTCAAGTCAAAACTCCATGTTTTCATTGATTTCATTGGCTATCTTGTCTTCAAAACTCAACTCTTCATCTGTAGGGTCTTGCTCTCTTTCCTTCTGCAATGCTCTTTTGAGCGTCTTCTTTCTTACATGTTCTTCATGTTCATAAGAATCTTCTATGCCAGCCACTGCTTTTCCTTTCACATCATGCATGCTTGCCTCAAATTGACTTTTCTCCAAAGACAATTGTTTTGCCTTCAACTGATGGTTTTCTTACTCTAGGAAGGAAATGATGAAATTTTCCCTTCCCAAGTTGTCTTGGAGCTCTTTGATCTGAGCATCTTTGTTTTTGGTAATCCTCTCTAGGTTTTCATGCTCATCACTAGCATCCAAGTCTGCTAGGTCAAAATCATGCTCTTCCTCGTGCATGGATGTCTCATGCTATAATGATGTTCCTTGCTCTACTGATGTGGGCTTGGTCCCTTCCTCAATTTGAGGAGAAAACACAAGCCTTCTGCCTCTCTGTATGTCTGAGTGATCTCAGGCCTCGGTTTCTTTGTCACTGATCTTTGGGTGATTTATTTTCCACCTTGTTTGATGAACCCACCTTCTGCATGGTAGGTGACATGGTTTGCTACTAGCTTGATGTAGTAATTATGGGCATTTGCAAAGCTGTCTCAATGAAGGAATCCCATGTCATATTATTTTCTACTAACTGATGGAGAATTATAACCTTTACCAAACTATGATGAAAAGGGCTAGCATAATGCTCTCTGCCTTCCACTTGCACATTTTCATACATTTTAATCACGTTCCTATACAAAAAATTGCACAAAAAGAGAGATTTACCAGCTATAAAGTGCTTGATTAATCTAATGTGGTATTGATACATCCTTGAAAATTTGCCCTCGTATGTAAATAACTTCATGACAACCTTCATTAATGGTGCATATCTATCCAACAAATATCTAAAGGGGGAAACATGTGAATGAGCTCCTTTGTATTGTGATCAATGTGGAAAAAGTCGGAGTCGGGATTAAATCGGCAAGGGTAAAAATGTTGAAAAACTCGGCAAAGTCGGGGGTTTTTTGAAAAAGTTGGCAAAAAGTCGGCAAAATTAAAAAAAATACAAAATTATTCAAATTTTTTCAATTTTTTTAGCATCTAAAGTATCCACAACATCAAATAAATGCATTTCCACATAAACATGTAAACAAAGCTAATATATAATATGTATATGAAGTCTAGTGCTACATCACATATCAAAATAGTGAATCGAGTCCTGAATCTTGAGTCTTAGTCTCAAGAGTCAAAATATCAACAAAAAATATAATAATGTATATCATGAGTCATCTCCATGTCATAAAGTAAGTCACTAAGATGAAGATCCCCTGCCCCTTTTACGGGAATAGGGAATGGCTTTGCCTTTTCCTCTAGAGGAAGAAGGCTCTGCCCCTCGGGATACAGATGGACCCAGTCGTTCTCTAGAAGCAAAAAAAATAGGTGGCCTCTGTCCTCTATCGCTGACACTGCCACTGCTACTGCCCATCCTAGATGGTGTCACCTCCTCCTCCACATCCTCCTCCTGCTCTGCCTCCTGACTCTGCTCCTCCTCCTCTACCACTGGCTCCTCCTGCTGTACATTTTCTTCCTCCTCTGGCACTAGTGCCTCTGGATCCACATCTAACCAATCAGGGATCGATTCCATGACCGGCCTCTCAGTGTCGACCCTCCATGCAGCAGTGGTATCAATATTGTCCAATGAAATGGCATCCATATCAGGAGTTTTCTGAATTTGTCTCATCCACAATTGAAGATTGTAGTAGACATACACCATGTCATTGAGGCGTTGGGATTCCAATCTGTAAAAGGGTCATAGATTATAAATTAGTACATGGAAAATTTATATAGTAAAAATAATCAAATTATTTCAAAAATTTAATTTGAATTTTTTTTACCTGTTGTGCTTTTTGCTATGTATTTTGTCAAAGACACTCCAATTGCGCTCACACCCAGAGGAACTACATGTCTGGCTGAGGACTCGGATGGCAAGCTTTTGGAGATGGGGTACTCTACCACCATAGCTTGTCCACCAAGCATCTACAAGTTAAAATAAAAATGAGAAGCAAAAATTATGAAGAGACAATGAATTATTAAATTTGAAAGTTGAAACTTGAAACAAACTGAAGCTTACCTGGCATTTTGGTCGTCCTACTCTTAATAGCCATGGTAAAACCAAATGTGCCACCAGCCATCCTATATATTTACATTTCTTTGGAAATTTCTTCACGTTCTTGCTCAGATACCACCATCCTCTCAACACATGTGAAGAATCCATCCATCACCTCGGCATCAAATCTGAAACCACAGGAGTAAGAAAATGCGGGGTTGAAGTAGATACCTGCAGCATGAATGGGGAGATGGAGGGTATTGTTCCATCGGTCATCAATCACTCTCCATATGACCTGTTGTTTCTCTAACCCCTCATCTCCCTTATCTGCATAATAAGCACGAATGGCTTCTTTGGCCCTATCCATGGCCTCATACAAGTAGCCTATTGCGGGCTTCTCTCCATCAACCAACCGAAGAACCCTTACCAAAGGTTCTGAAATGGCACACACCTCCTCTACTCCTGCCCAAAACTCCTGATCATATGAAACAAGTCTGCATATGCCCTCTCCCTCTGGTTTGTGGCTAATAGATAAGTCACGCCAATCCTGTGAAAGAAACATGCTCTTCACGTCCCACATAGAATTCAACAGAGACTGAAGAGATATGAAAGTAGTGGCAAAGCGTGTTATCGTAGGACGCACCAACTCTTTGTTGTTGGTGAATCTTCTCATCAAGCTAAGCACAGATGCATGATTGTAAATAAATTTTGTTATGCTCTTGGATGATTCAACAATATGTCTCACCATAGGAATCTTACCTATATCCTCCAACATCAAGTCAATACAATGAGCGGCACAAGGTGTCCAAAACAGGGTAGGATACCTCTCCATAAGCAACCTGCCAGCTGCAACATAATTTGCAGCGTTGTCCGTTATGACTTGGACAACATTTTGTGGGCCTATTTCCTGAATGAAGATGTCCAACAACTCACATAATAAACGCGCATCTTTAATGTGTGCAGATGCGTCAACAGATTTTATAAACATTGTCCCCCTGGGACAACTAACCAAGAAGTTAAGAAGGGTCCTACCCTTCTGGTCAGTCCAACCATCTGACATGACTGTGCATCTAGTGTGTTCCCAAGATGCCTTAAACTCCTCCAGTCTAGCAGTGCAATCATTCTTTTCCTCTTGAAGAAGAGGCCCTCTCAACTGTGCAAAGGTAGGGGCTTTGTACCCCGAGCCAACAACAGCAACAACATCAAACATAGGTTGGTAGAATGGGTTTGTCTTGGCAATGTTGAAAGGAACATCACTCCATAGAAGACATCTACTCACCAACCTGTCAGCTTCTGCCTTTTCCTTTTTTTTAATTACTGATTTGATGCCAGGTTGTGCACCAGGTGTCGTTCTAGGGACAAAAAAGGATGAAAAAGCTGAGGGGTTGGAACTGGAAGGTGATGCTGAAGCAGAAGAAGCACTCTCACTTACCCCCAGTCTTGAGCTCCCTACAAGTTGCCTTTTCATTACTGCCCTGGTGTCTTTGCCATCTTCTTTTTCCATCAAGGCTTTAATGGCCTGTCGGATAATTTCTGGAGATGGATCTGGGAAAAGTTCTATATTTTGCCCTGGAATTTGCCCTATATGGAATTTTAATCTGTTGATACCCCCTGACATATGTTTTCCACACAACTTGCAAGACAAATACATTCTATTGACACCTCCAGTTCCGGGTATAGGATCAGGTTCACCATACTGCTAGAAAGGATCCAAATTCCTTGGGATTTTTGTTTGAAACTTTTTGATGTTTGAACCTGGGCACAAAACAAAAATTAAAAAAAAAATTAAAAATTGCCCATCACATAAATTAAAAATTAAAATCACTAAATAGTAAACAAGGGTTAGAATTTTTTTTATTTGAATTTTGATTCTTGAAAGTTGAACTGTTGAAATTTTAAAATTTAATTCAATCTAGGATTCAACTTAGAATTTTAGAACTTCTGAGTCCTGACTGGATTACAAACTTACAAGATGAATTTAATTAAATTAATTTTAAATTTTAATATTTATTATTTATTAATAATTATGTTGGTTCAGGTTGCAGGTTGAAGGAAAGGAGTTGGAGAAAGTTAGAAACGAGTTCTAAACTTAATAACAGAGGCTGTACAAATTTAAAACTTAATAATAATTACCATTGCAATTAATGCTTACTGACATGACAGGAATGCTGAGATCAAGCATATTGTGATGACAAGAATGCTGAGATCTCAAGAGTCAAAACAGTATAAAGTTCATAGTATTAGCAATTTAGCATGGGGTTCCTCATTAATTCAAGGTGGTAAATGGAGTATGGACTCATATGACATTATGCTTCTGTCCTGTATTATGTTATGATATGTACAGATTTGAAAGAATTTCATGCAAGCAACAAGCATTCCAATTTGAAGAACCAGCTTTGGCATGAAAAGCATGGTCATCTGAATTATTTCTACCTTGATTTGGCCAACAAGCATAATGTGGTGAATGGTGTACCACAAATACAAGAGTACAAAGGTGTCTGTGAGGCATGTTTTGCAAGCAACACTGAATTAAATTTGATGATGGAAACCAACAGGAACAGAGGGACTTGAATTAATTCACACTTGATCTATGTGGTCCAATGAGAACTCAGTCCCTTAGGGGTATGAAATATTTTGTTACATCTATTAATGATTTTCCAAGAAATATTTGGATATATTTTCTGAAAAATAAATCACAAGTTTTGAAGACATTTAAACTTTGAAGATATGAAAACGTTGATGAAAAATACTAGTGGTATAAGTATTAATGTGTTGCAAAGAGACCAAGGAGGTGAGGAGTCATCAAATGAATTTCTTCTTTTCTGCAACAAGGCATTAGGACTCAGGAGACCAACAATAGTGGCCTGCACACTCCAACAGAAATGTAGTGGAGTGGAAGAATAAATCAATTATGAAGATGGCTAGATGAATCTTGAGATGAAAATGTTTTTAACTTACGTGGCGGCACCTCCCAATCTGCAAGCTCAAGCTGCAGTGTTGAATGATGAATCTTCAGCTCCAGTCTCCCAACGCAAAGTTGTAAACCGTGAATAAAATGTTAAACCCTCTGCTGGACTGTCGAGTCTCCACAGTGTTAAACGCGACGCGGGCGGCGGCAGTGTGACAAACAAATCAAAATAACACACAAAAATCGAAATTTCCGCCTTTTATAATCACTGTCACGACTTTTTCAATCGACTCGGCAAAAAGTGGGGAAACAATTTTATCGTGACTTTTTCAAGTTTTAAAAATCGGGAAAAAGTCGGCCGATTTTATCGGCGTCTGGAAAAAATCG
The DNA here is from genome assembly GCA_034641835.2 of Pinus albicaulis. NCBI lineage: Eukaryota > Viridiplantae > Streptophyta > Pinopsida > Pinales > Pinaceae > Pinus > Pinus albicaulis. The sequence goes on along the minus strand of CM076575.1, from coordinate 553,617,580 downwards.
AGATTTTTTGAAAAAGTCGCGATTTTTTCCCGACTTTTTCCACACTGATTGTGATTTCAAGTAGGGCTTGTATTCTTCAAGGTCTAGGTTCATGCCTTTGAAACCAAAACCATGAAGTCTAAGCAAACCCTAGGAAAAGAAGTTTTTCATTAAATGCCTTTGAACCAATAGTAGCCTTTGAACCAATTCTCACCATGATTTGGTATTCCTGTAGCATGAGATATGGCATCTACTAAAAATATGAAATCAATCCCTGCAATAGTCACCTTTTCTCCTTTCAAAGTGAAGGAAAAAATATCTGTGAGCTACTCATGATAACCTGCTTCCTGTACCTTTTGACAAAACCCTAAACAATTGACATCTACAAACCACTTCTTGATAAATGGAGAGGAAGTGATTTCATTGCAATTGAAGGGCTTAAACCTCAGTATTTTTCCCCCTTTGTTATACTTCCTTTTCCCTGATGGTGATGAGTCAGCTTCCATACTTTCAAACCCTAGTTGGAAAGCAACAAAACAGTGAAATTTGCATCTACGAGTGAATGAAGTGATATGATGGGTTTGGGAGTTATCTAAATTTTTGAGAAAATTTAGGAGAGTAAGGAATGACATTAGTGAGTAAGAGAAAATGGAAATTTGGAAAATGAATGAGGGGAGGAGGTGGTAAAGAGAAAAACACAGTCCTACCATAGAAGGACATAGGGTAGACTAGGGTTTATAGGAAAAATGATTGGAAATGGTTGTGTGGTGTATGGAAGTGGTCTATCAACTGTAAATAGAGGTGTAGCGGCAAGAAAACTAGGGTTTTGAACAACAATTTATCATTTGGAAACCAAAACCATGAAGTCTAAGCAAACCCTAGGAGAAGAATTTTTTTCATTAAATTCTCTTGATAAATAGTGTAAAGGGGGAGATGGAAGGCTTTGGCTTACTTCTACAAGAGGATGGATGCTATAATGGCTGAAGTGAAACCTCGAAAAACCAACTTGATTACTAAAAGCCACTTCTGCAAAACTCTGCCAGATGCACAGCGTAGTCTCCTTGTGCGCAGCGCCCTCCTTAGATGCGCAGCGTAGTGCTTTTGTGCGCGATGCCTTCAAGCTTTTGTCAGTGAGAGGTAAAAACCTAATTTTTCTTGCCAATGTGAGAGAGGAGCTCGATGATAGGAGGATAGAAGAGTGCAAATGAGTTTCCCTTTTGTCTTTTTGGCCTTTTTATAAACAGAAGTGACTTGTTTTGAGTGAGGATGGGCCCCACATGTCATTTCCAAGCATAACTTGCATTTTTGAACATTGTAGCTTTGGACCTTTGTGACCTTTGGAACTTTGTAGTTTTTTAGAACCTTGTATTGCAGTTTTAGAACTTAAGAACTTATTGCATAATAGAAACAATAAATTACATTTTGAAACCAAACTTTATTGAATAAACTTTCCTAATACCACTTCTATAATTGCCGGATTTTATGCATGAAATGACAAATTTGGTGACCTTGAAACCCTAATGACTTAATGGAGACATTGTACTGAATGAAATCATGATGGTGATGATTGGAATGATGATGATATACTCAGCTGAATGATGACAAAGACCAGTATGTGAAAATTTTGGAAGGAGTGGAAATAGTCCTAGACCTAATATCCACTCACCAAATTTTTACTTGAAAACATAATGAAATGACAAAAATTTGACTATGAGACCCTAACAAGACATGATCAGAGCCCATTTGGTCACTGGTGGCAGGCTGTATACACTGATACTAACAGGTCCCATACTAATCTCGAAGTGAGGCCACCATGTAAATGTTGCGCTAGCCTCCTCATAACTATGACCCTCTCATGCTCTTGCTTATTCATACATTCCCGTAAACCTCTGTCACAACACCAATAAGGGACAACTCTATAGCATTTAAGTCTATCCTTCCAGGGAATCCCGACAAGGCCATAATATACCAATAAATGTCTACACTCCCACCGAAACAATAGTAAGTAAGGCCTTCCTCGACCCACAGTGATAATCCTGAAAATCCCTGACATGTCATCCTAAAGAAGGTGTAGTCCTATCATTGTAGTCTCCATGATCCTCCGTTAAAGAAGTGGTTCAATGACCCAATAGATCCTTGGATCCCACTGCCAATTGGAAGCCCACCACTTCCAATTCCTGTCATCTACCACTACATAGTACTGATGGCTATTGGAAACTGCATGTGCCATATAGCTACCCCCTTAATGTCAGCAAGAGATGAATATATGATACCTTCAAACGGCTCAATGCATGCAGTTTTTTCCTACTCCTACCAACCATCAACACTAATTCTGATATCCCCGCTCTTGACAATGTACCAATACAGTGTTTGGAGTCTGAACACCCAGTAGAAAATTTCCTCATTCGTACATGGTGATGGGCCCCATAATTGTCTATTTTATTAGGCCCATTTGATTTTTTATAAACACTTAAAACATGTTTTTGACCCCCTTACTTGCACATCATAGAGTTAATTCATAGTATTAATGGGTCCTTAGGAATTTGGTTTATCCTTGGTTATTATGTGCCTAATATTATTTATTTTTGTAGAAAATTGTGAGAATATTGGACATATTATGAAGATTTGGAGGATGAGATAATTTAGGGACTTTCTCCCTACCACGGGAGGATCAAGATTGGATAATAAATCAATAGGAAATTAAGAAATTATTGCACAAATTTTGGAGCTCCAGTGATTGAGAAAATCTAGGAATCTATTCCTTGTCATTTAATACAAATTCATAGTGTTGGGAACCAGATCCACTATTTGAGGGATTTTGGAGGGGAAAGCTTCCTCTTTTCAAGGAGAATGCTCCCCCATCAATTTTTGTAAGTACCAATTCAAATTTTCTTCTAGGGGAAGGTATTTCTTAGTCTTTTGTGGAGAAAACTCGTCATTTAGCAGCTCCACTTTCATTTCTAGTAGGGATATACTTGGATTGATTCAAATAATGAAGTTTGGTGTGATTTTTAGCTTCTAAAGCTTGGTATCCTTCATAGGACTCTAAGTATCTTGGGGCTTGACCATCCCAAGAGCCTCATAGCCCTTTTCTACAATTTGATTTTCTTAGTTTCACTTCTTATTTACATGCATCTCTTATTCTTGTTTTTCCTATTTTTTCATTTAGTATTGATGCTTCTTTTGTTGTAGGATCGAGTTAAATGATTGAAGTGAGTTTTTTTGCAGGTTATTTACAGATTCACAAGCATGATGCATCCTTAGAATATCTTTTAAAAGTCATATTCATCATTGAGCTACTTGGATTGGTTTACTAATTCACAAATCTAGAATTTCTGGAACTCCCTTGTAGCAAAAGTAGTAATTTTATGCTATTTTTTAGAACATGTTAATGAGCTTAAATTGATTTTATTCCACTTGTATTGGGTCATAAACATATTTAAGTTAATGACAAAATTCACCCCATTTCATTTGCACTTGATTAGGTTGGGAATTTGATAACTTAACTAGTTCACTAGTTCTTGAATTTCCATTTTTTAGAGTAGTAATTTTATGTTATTTTTTAACATGTGTTAACAAAGGTATTTTGGAGTGATTCCATTTAGAATGGAGTCCTAAGACATCCTAATTAATAACAAAATTTTACCCATTCCATTTTCATTTGATTTACTTGATCATTCGGTGAGTTATCTCCTTATGTAGAAAAATTGGACCTCCTGTAGCAATTTTGTTTCTCTTGTAGCAACCTCCTATAGTACTCCTGTAGCACATGTAAACTTGACCAAATTTGCTCCAAAATCTTGGTTTTTGTATCTTAGGCTTGAATAATTACCCCTAGGCTCTAAATCCATGATTAGGGAAGAATAAACACCACTTAGGACTTTCCTTTTTACAAAGTAGATTAGGCATATTTCCTTGAATTCATGCTTTTAAGATTTCAATTACAAAATGTCTATGTTGCACGGGGACCCGGCCCCGCCATAATTTCATGTCGTTCCCTCCGTTCCGATGTTCTAGGGACTCTAGAACTCGTCGGAAACATTCCAGATTTGCTAGGGACTCCATCGGGGACTTGGAGACTTCAAGGTCGTCCCCTAGCCGTCCCTCGGAAATTCGAGGACATTTTGGGGACTTCCAAAATGTCCCTCAATAAATCAGGACTTATGAACGTCCTCAATACAATTTCAAATCATAAGTTTAAAAAATATTAAAATATTTCATTAAAAATAAAAAATTAAAATTAAAATTAAAAAATTTAACGAAATTTTAAATTTAAAAAATGTAAATTCCTAAATTACATTTACCCTTACCTAAAGGCTAACGCATATACCTATCAAACTTAAAACATTTACAATTTACCATTTTACCATTTGGCAGCTACACTAGTGACTATATTATTTTTAAATTCTAATTTTTGTCATTTTGGTTCTTGGACTATAGTCTATGACTATAATTTATAAATTTAAAATCCATGGTTTTCTACTTCTAGACTCTTAATTTGAGATTTATATTTAAATTTTAATGAATTGTTCATGTTTACATCTTTATTAAATTTTAGTACTATTTAATTTTACGCTTTAGCTGCTATTTAAATTTTGAAATGATTCATCATGCATCAATGATCATGTAGATATTAGACAGTAGTAGATTGTAGGTTGTAAGTTGTATGAAACTAATAGTACTTCTTAAGTTATGCAATGATGACGAATTATTTTTTTTGTGATGCACAATTCTCAATGACGATTAGATACTATTAGACTATTAGTATTAGTCTTTAGATTTATCATTTTATTATTTTATTTATTTTGATTCATGTTTAATTTTATTTTAATTTTATTTTTTTAATAAATAATAAATATAATAAATAGTTGCCGCACTTGCCGTCCCTAACCCGCCGTCCCCTGAAAATTTGGGGGTGCGCTCTAGCCGTCCCGGAAACTCATCCCCCCGTCCCCACAGCTAGTGCAACATAGAAAAATGTTATTCTTGCATAGGATTAGTTTTTATTCAAAACAACTTTTCACATTCTACAATTAGACCACTGATTCACATTATTGCAAGTAGCACAAGGTTTACATTCTGCAAATAGACAAGTACTTTTCATTCTTGCAAATAGCATAATCTTTAGCTTTTTGCAATTAGGATTAGTGTTTACATTTGAGCAAGTACCATTTCCATTTCTTGCAAATAGAGTAACATTTCCATTTATGCAATTAATTTAGGTTTTGATTTCGTGACATTCACTCTATTACATCAAATCAATGAAAGAATGACACATTGTATGATGCACATACAATCTCGACACCTCTTAAGTTTGTACGAACCCCGGGTTGATAATTGAAGTTGGTAGTCTTGGGAGTTGTAACATTCTTGTTGCAATACTAGGGCTCATCACTTTTTGGCACCATTTTCGGGGAGGTGTCAAAGTATGCACTTTTTCCTTCCATAGTTTATTCATTTCTTTTACTTTTTTCAAAAACAAAAAATTCCAATAGGCATCTTTCATTTCAAGAACAGAAAATTGCATTGCATTAGCATTTTGATTCTATATATATATATATATATATATATATATATATATATATACTTCTCCAACACCAACCCCCCTCCACTTGATCACGTGGTGCAGTAAGAGCCACACACCATCCACTTTTGCAGGTAAAAGAAGAAGAGGTGGCAGAGAAGGTAGAATAAATGGATGGAGATGATGGGAATGAAGAAGATCCTCTTGGATTTCACATTCAAGATACTGATGTCAGTGTGCATGTGAAGAACATCCCTCCATATTTCCTTAACAACTTCCATGGTGTGAGGTCAGAGGATACGAAAACCTTTCTCTTTGAATTTGAAATCCTTCGTAGATCTTATGGTTACTTACTAAACACTTAAAAGTTGAGATTATTTCCGACAACATTGAAGGATAGAGCTCTTAAATGGTTCATGAGTTTAGGGACTAATTCAATAAGGTAATGGAATGATATGCAAAAGATATTTCTAGAAAAATATAAATATCATGATCTTAAAGAAGAAATCTTTAGAATGACTCAAACATAAGATGATATCCTTGAGGATATAATAGAGAGGTTCGTGTATAATGTTAAGAGGAAAAAATTACATCATTTAGGATCTGACACACTAAAAACACTCTTACTTAGAGCAATTAGGGATGACTGGATTGATCTCCTTGATCTCATGAGTAGGGGAGATGTATACCAATTATCATTTGATGAAATTTGTGAAACATGCAAGCACATATCAAGAGGAAGGGCAACAGTAAGTAAATCAATATCAAGATCGGTAAGTCAAGTTGAAATTGGAAATTTGCTTAATAAATTTAAAACAAAAATTCTCAGCAATGAAAGTGAACAAGTAGAAATGTTAAGAATTCAAAATGAGCAAAATGAATATGTTTATATTTGTGTTATCCATGCAAAATCACATGCCACTAAATATTTCCCATCATTACGAAGGTTGAAGGAAGTTTACCAAGAGGAAAATGGAGCAAGTCAATCACCAAAGCAAATATGTTATGTAGCTCCAAGAAGACCATGGAAACCTAGTCAACCTAGTATGATGCAAGAACCTAATTCACAATTTCAAGGTCATGAAAATCCATCTCAAAGTAATTGGAACACACCCTTTCCTTGGAAACCTTGGCCATCTCAAACCCAAAACCAATCTTGGCAACAAGGTTGGAAAGGAACTCATGGGAGAAATCCACAATATCCTCAATATTTTCTTCAATATCATCCATATCCAACTCCATGTTATCCCTACCATCCACTTCCACCACGAACACAACCTCAACCACATCCATCTCAAATATCCACTCCCACTCAACTACATGTACAACCATTTCCACACCCAAACAATCTAGTAACTCAACCCACTTACAATGTTGAGGTACAACACTTCCAAACAACATCTAGAAGAATCATCTAGAAGAAGAAGATCCAGAAGAATCATGGACCACATTCAAATAAGAGCAACCATTGGAGCATGAGAATGAAGAATATATGTTATGCTTATCATCAAATTCTTTATGTGTTCAAAATACTAATCGGAAAAAAGAAGGATATTTGAATGTCATGGTAGATGAGAACACAAAAAGAGATCCAAATGTGCAAATGGACTAGGGGCATCACAACAATGTTGAAATATGGTTCCAGACAATCATTAAGTTGCAACAACACACTCTTCTTCAACTGTGCTTGATCCCATCTCAGTCAAAGCAGTTGGTTTGTCATATTCAGGTACATGTCAAAGAATATATTTCGGGCCTACACATGAGTTTATCTATAATTTTGATGTGCACATGGATCCATTGGAAGTCTTCCTATACTTGAAAAAGATTTTTTTTCAAGTAGAGTAGGATAGAAAAAAAAAATGAAAAATGAAAAAGAGAAAAAAATAAGAGGAAAAGAACAAAACCTTAGGTGAAAACCTCATTTGAGGCACTTGAGATTGGCTCATTGATTGAAAACCTCCATGAGGCAGTTAATGGGTTGGAAAAAGAGAAAAAAGGAAAAAAGAAAAGATCATAGGTGAAAACCTCCTTTGAGGCACCTAGGCAAGCCTAATAGTTGAAAACCTCATTAAGGTAGCTAGTAGGCCTAAAAGAAAATAAATTAAAAAAATCGTTGCTCCATGTATCTCTTTCTAATGCATGCAGGTGTTCTCCAACCATTGCAAGCAACAAAAACAAGTTAGCGTCAAAAGAAAACATTTGGTCAAAAATCTAGTCAAAGGAGGCCAAAGTTGGGCTTTCTCCTCCTTTCTTTAGATGCTCCAACAGGACCAAGGTGATGTCAATCCATCACCCTTTTCCATTTCCAACATCCACCTATCATTTCCAAGTCTTTCCCATTCATTTTCCTCATTGTCCTAAAATACTACAGGAGGGTTTTGTTTTGCTACAGGAGGCCAAAACACACAGAGCATAAAATTGTTAATATCATATCTTGAAAACCATGCATCCATTGGATGATATGCTTCATGGGAAGATGCATATGGATGATGGTAACATGTTCAATCAATTTCAGTAAATTTGTGTGCACACGTTTCGAGAAATTGGTCTCCATCACCTACAACCATTTTTTTTTTATCGAGATTCGTGCATCCATTTCCCATGATGTTTTGTGGGGAGGTGCATAAAGATGATGGAAACGTGCTCAAAACATTTCATATCAATCTGCTCTACCATTTGAGAGATACGGATAAAACAATTCAGCTACAGGAGAGTGTCCTGAAATGCTACAAGAGCATCCTGTAATGCTATAGGAGGAGCCTGTGATACTACAGGAGGGAAATCCAATGAGAATAACAACCCAAAAGTCCATGATTCATCTAGGAAATGTTAAAATGGGTTCATCCAATGATTCACTCATCATCCATCGATCACCTATCCATTCCATTTCACCAAAACTTGCTCAAAATTTCCTCTCTCTTCTACCTCTAAAAAAAAGAGAAAACCCACAGAATCCATTGTTTTATATTTTTCCAATGTCTACTCTACTCCCTCATGACCCCAACCTTCTGCTCATGGATTTTCATCATTACCCTCAACACTATCGTGCAATCTAAATACTTCAAGGGATGATTAAAAGGTTGTTATAGGAAGAAAACTCCTCATGTAGCAACCTATGCAGTCACAATAGAAATCTATAAGATATTGTTTTTCCCACCAATAGAATCATGATGAAGCCATGTGTGCAACCAGGAATGGACACATTATCCTTGGGAAGGCATTCCACTAGCAACAACAACCTAGACATCAGAGAGGCACCTACATACATAGAGCAAAGTTATCAGTCAAGGTATAATCAAGTTCTAAAGACATGCACCAGGAACAAAAAAAAGAGTCAACTCCCTCTGAGATCATCATGCATATGGCCCAGCTCCAGCATACAATCACCTCCATCAATCTAATCCATAGGTAGGCAAGATATGTAATCGAATCCTTTGGGCTTCATGAGTGCTATGTAATTTCTCTTTTGTGTGTCTAAGTAGTGGGGGTCAATAAAGGCAACCATCCACAAGCAAAATACTTCACCAAACTCAATCTTTACCTAGATTCGTTTTCGTCTCCCACTAGCCTCGTCTTCATCTAACTTTGTTTTCATCACCACCAACCTTGTTTTCATCACGACTAGTCTCGTTTCATCACCCTCAATCTCCTTCAATAGTCCCCATCAAAATTAAAGAGTCAACTAGCCAACAAGAAAAGAATTGGAGCCAGGGGAAGAGAAAATTGAGGAGGACGCCTCCCAAAAATCCAAGGGTAAACAACCTGTAACATTCATGACAAGGACAACCACTAGATCAGCCACTGCTAAGAAACTAAAAGCACAAACAACCTTGCTACAAGAGAAAGGCACCTAGGCTGCTACAAGAAGGAACAAATTTAGAAAAAGTGCCACAGGAGGAGGCAACAACATCAAAAGTGGTAGAAATAGACCCCTAGGAACTCTAAGAGCCTGAACCACAACCTAACCTAGGGTCCTATTATAAATTTGTGAAAGTAAGAAGGATTATTCCCGAGAAATTTGCAGTACCCCTCTTATTCAAATTGGAAAAAGAGAGGGTCGGAACTCATATATGGATGCAGATTGAAAAATTAAAGAAGGTAGAGGATATAGGACAACAACACCAAGTCTGTCCATCAAACTAGTATCAGGATAAGAGGGTACGCCTAGAGGATGACCATCCATGGTTGAGTTCTATTCAAAAGAAACTGCCTCTACAACTTCCTAAGACATCAATAAGAGACCAAAGGAAGCCATGACAAAGGAAGGAAAGAGGAAGAAGGCTAGGTTTCTCAATGGTTAGCAACAATTTCAGTAGGGGGGAGATGATGGGCCCCATAATTTTCTATTTTAGTAGGCCCATTTCATTATTTGTAGAAACTTAAAACATGTATTTGACCCCCTTACTTGCACATCATAGAGTTAAGTCGTAGTATTAATGGGTCCTTAGGTGCCTAATATTATTTATTTTTTTAGAAAATTGTGAGAATATTGGGAAGATTATGAAGATTTGGAGCATGAGATAATTTAGGGACTTGCTCCCTACTATAGGAGGATCAATATTGGATAATAAATCAACAAAATATTATGAAATTATTGCACAAATTTTGGAGCTCCAGTGATTGAGAAAATCTAGGAATGTGTTCCCTGTCATTTAATACTGTCAAACTAGGAGGTAACTCCGCAAATCAGAATGTGTATTAGATGAAGAATGTGCATGTATTTATACATGGAGGTGAGGCTATTGGGATTCATCTCCCAATGACTCTTGGCCTTCCTTATTTCCTGATATTATTTAATATACAATATTGAATATCCTCACCCAACCCTTAGGATTAGGTGTCAACATTCCCCCCTTTAATCCGAAGGGATGTTGGTGAGCCCAAGCATCGATCTGAACTTTTCAAACTTTTCTCTTCCAAGTGCTTTGGTGAAGATATCAACAGTTTGCTCATTTGTGGAACAATGATGTAGATGGATGGTTTTGGCCTGAACATGATGTCGAATTAGATGGTATTTTGTATTGATGTGCTTTTTTCGATCATGGAACTTTGGGTTCTTGGCCAAATTTATTGCAGAGGTGTTGTCGATCATGAGTGGTGTGGAATACGTTTGTTTCATCTGCAAATCTTCTAGGATTTTTCTGAGCCACACAATTTCCTTTGTTGCTTCAGCTGCTGCCACATATTCTGCCTCGGTCGTGGAATCTGCTGGAACTGACTGTTTGCGTGATCTCCATGAGACAGCTCCTGATCCAAGACTCGTGGTGTAACCTGTAGTAGACACCCCTGTTTCTTTGTCGCCATCAAAGTCTGAATCAGAGTATCCGGTCAAGATGAAGTCGCCTACCTGTGTATATTTGAGTCCAAAGTCTTGAGTCCCCTTCAAGTACCTTAGTACTCTTTTTGCAGCAAACCAATGTCCTTCACAAGGTTTTTGCATGAACCTTGAGAGGATTCCAACAGCAAATGAAATGTCAGGTCTGGTGGTGGTCAGATAGATAAGACTTCCTATAAGTTGTCTATACTTAGTTGCATCCTCAAATTCCTTCCCTTCAATAGATGTGAGCTTCAAGTTTTGTTCCATTGGAGTGGTTAAGGGATTGCATTCATCCATGCCAAACTTGTTCAAAAGATCTCTAATGTACTTCTTTTGAGAAAGAAATATATATTTAGGATGTTGAATTACGTCAATACCCAGATAGTAATGAACATGACCCAAATCAGTCATTTCAAAACCTTTCTTCAATTCTTTCTTCATGGATGCAATATAGCTCTCATTGTTCCCTGTTATCAAAAGATCATCTACATACACCACAAGATATACAACTATTTTTCCAACTTTCTTAACAAAAAAAGTTGCATCATCAAGATCAAAATGTTTGAAGTCAAGTTTCAGAAGATGCTCGGTTAATTTCTCATACCAGGCTCGTGGTGCTTGCTTGAGGCCATACAAGGATTTTATAAGCTTGCAAACTTTGTGTTCTTGGCCCTTTATAACAAATCCTTCTGGTTGGGACATAAAAACTTTCTCCTTTAGATATCCATTCAAAAAGGCGGTTTTTACATCCATCTGATGGACTTTCCATCCATTCTGAGCTGCTAGGGCAAAGAGAGTCCGGATGGTGGTCCATTTTGCTGTGGGAGCAAAAGTTTCTTCATAATCGATTCCTTCTTTTTGTGCAAAACCTTTTGCCACAAGCCTGGCTTTGTGCTTGTCAAGTGAGCCATCTGCTTTATACTTGTTCTTGTAGACCCACTTACAGCCAATTGGTTTTGTTCCCAAAGGCGGATCAACCAGCTTCCAAGTGCCATTCTTTATCAAGGCATCATACTCCTTTTGCATCGCTTCTTTCCATTCACCATGAGAAGCGGCTTCTTTGAAGGAAGTTGGTTCATGATCTATAGACAAACTCAATTCACAGTTATAAGCAATATCCATATCAACAGGAGAATCAGAATTATCTACGTCACCTTCGATTTTTTTAGTGGAACTTCTTGTTCCTCTTTTTCCAACCTCATCAGGATGAACATTCTCCAGTGTCTTTGTCAGCAATTTGGGAGGACCTTTCTGAGATGGCCCAGGCTACTCATTTGACTGAGTTGGGATTGATTCAAGATTCAATCTCCAAATTTTGTCAATCACATCATTCAATGTGTCATCCGTGGTTGTTTCTTCATGTGGGGGAGAGAGTGCTTCAAGACATGATTCCATAGTTTGATTCAATATAGGAATCCCCCCTTCAAGATGTGTAATTTGATTATCAAATTCTTGGAAAGACTTTGCATGTGTGAATCTATCTAGGCAATCAAGTTGCCGCTCAACAACCTTGTCACTCTTGGAAGATTCAAGGAATATGACATCTCTTGCTATTACAAACTTCTTATTGGCTTCATCATAGAGACGATATCCTTTGGAGGTATTGGAGTACCCTAAGAAGATACATTTTCGACTTCTAGCACCAAGTTTATTCCTTTGTCCCTTGGGTATCAAGGCATAACAGGTGGACCCAAAGACCCTGAAACGCTTTACTGAAGGAAAGTGGCCATGCCACATTTAAAAAGGAGTTTTGTTTCTAATTGAACTTGAAGGACACCTATTCTTTATGTAAACAACAAATAGAACTGCATCAGCCCAAAACATCAATTTTACATTCTTGAAAATAACATGGAACGAACCATATTTAAAATAGTTCTGTTCATTCTTTCGGCTACACCATTCTGTTGGGGATTATACATCACAATTGTTTGATGTTTGATCCCATGTTGATGAAGATAATTTTCAAATTCGTTTGAAGTGTATTCTTTTCCATTATCAGTACGTAGAGAGCCAATATGAGTTTGTGCATCATTTTCAATCCATGCATGAAAATTCTTGAATGTTTGAAAAGCATCATACTTGTTCTTCAATAAGTAAATCCAACACATTCTGGTGTAGTCATCAATAAATGTCATCATGTATTTGTTTCCATTTGCAGAAGCAATAGGCATAGGGCCACATAAATCTGAATGAACAAGTTCAAGTTTCCTATGTGCTCTTGAGTGTGAATCATGAAATGGTCGTTTGCTATGCTTTCCTAGAATACATGCATCACATTCCTTAGGTTTTCTAGGAATTGTAGGCAGTCCATCAACACCATTTTTCTTCAACAAACGAAGGCTGTCATAATTTAAGTGTCCAAATCTAGCATGCCATAAAAGACTTGATGGAAATGTACCTTCATCATGATGTGAACTGAATGCAAAGTTTTGAGCATGAGCAAATGAACCTTTCAGCTTCAAGAGTCTCCCTTCTTCTATTCCCTCCATGACAAGTGAGTGATCTGATGCTTTTCTGACCTCTGCCTTGCCATCAAACAAGTGAATGGAGTGTCCTTGCTGGCGGATTTGGACCAAGGACAGCAAGTTTCTCCTCAACTCAGGGAGGTATAGAACCTCATGTAGAATATGATTTGGAAGACCAGGCAACTTAAGCCTGACTGTGCCAAGCCCTGATGGCTTGAGTTTGGATTTATCTGTGAAATATACTGCTCCATCAACTTTGTCAGTGAATTCTTCAAAAAAATCTTTTCTAAATGTCATGTGACATGTTGCTCCTGAATCTAGCAACCAATCATCTCTCCATGAAGTAAATGAAACATCAAACAAGTCTTCATTTACTCCATTGTTACAATGTGCTAGAACATAATGAGCGGATTCAGGTGCTTTACCTTTGTCTTTGTCATTAGTTTTACCTTTGTCTTGATTTCTTTGCTGCTCAATTTTATCCCAAGGTGTCCTGCATTTGGATGCATCATGTCCATCTTTATTGCAATGTGTGCAATGAAGATCAGATTTGTCAGATTGCCTACCCCCCCTTTCTCTGAAGTTTATTCTTCCTCTTCCTCTTCTGCCACCTCTTCCTCTGGAAGAATCTGGAGCATGACTCTTTTCTCTATGTGCCAAGTATGCAGCCTCTTCAAAAGACGAAGGGACTGTCATCTTCCCGAAAGCTTTCTCTCTTTCTGCAAACTTTTTCTCAAGGGTCTCAAAGGTGATATGCTCAAGGTTTCCACTTGCTTGCAATGACTCAAGATAATGTGAGTAAGTCGGATATAATGCCTTAACATATGCTATGAGAGGTATGTCAATTTTTACACCAGTGTTGTCAATATCATGCATGATAGATCTTACTTCTGAAGCTAAAGCAAGGGGATCATCATTCTTCATTTCAAGACTAAACAACTTAATCATCAATTGAACAATTTCTAGTTCTGAATGTGAGTCATAGAGTTCTTTTAGCTTGCTCAAGGCTTCATAAGCATTTGAAAATGATGAAATATGGCGACTCACCTCTTCGTTTACGGATGCTGCAATCAAGGCATAGGCCTTGCAGTTCTTGTTTTCCCAAATAGCGAGCACCTTGTCTAAAGTGGGCTTTGCTGGTGGATTTCCTTCTTGTCCTTCACAGATTCCTTTCCACAACTCATTAAAAATGAGAGTGTGCTTGATTTCCGAGACCATTCAAGATAGTTCTCTTTGTCGGAGAGAACCACCCCTACAATAGATATGAGAGAATGCATTCTTCTGAAGGGAAAAAATAATTACTTTGCTAGAAAAAATTCTTTTGAGGGAGAGAAGACTAAAAACTATTTGGTGAAAAATATACTCAATTGAAGGGGACAAAAACACTTTGCTAAAAATACTGAATTCTGCACCAAAAAATATATATATATTTTTTTGTGTTTGAAGAAAGAAAATTTATATGGATAACTGTATTGAAAATGTGGAGGGGGGGCGGTATTATGAATGTGGGGAAGCGGTATTATAAAGTGGTGGGGGGTCGATGTAACATGTGGTGGGGGAACGATATTAAATATGTTGGGAGAGCGATGTAAATATGATAGAGGAGGGGCGATATAATAAATGGGGCGGTATTGAATATGTGGAGTGGTATTAAAATAGTGATATAAAATAGACAGCAGTATTGAATATGTGGAGTGGTATTAATGGACAACGTATTATATGGAAGGGCGGTATTGAATAGTCGACAGAGCGTATTATATGGAGGGGCGGTATTGAATAGTCGACAGCGTATTGTAAATGGAGTGGGGTGGTATTATAGACAGCGTATGTCGATTAGGCAGCGGGACAAAGCGGTGTATTATATTTTATGAATGGAGTAGCAAGGGCACCGAGGGCCGACAGGCCACGGGGGTAGTGACAGACAGTGAGGGCGGGGAGGGCCTACAGGCCACGGGGATAGCGAGGTAGGGGGTGTGCGGGTACGGGGTGGTATTGTAACAGAGGAGTCGGGCTTGTGACAGCGTAGCAGAGGTTTATTTCTTCTGGAGCGAGGTTTATTTAAAAAGAGCAGCCCGTTCTGTTACGTAGGGAGCGATGGCGTGAGCGTGGACGAGAGGGAGTGTGATGAGGTCGGACGAGCTCGATGCAGAGTTGGGGAGTGCTGGTGTGGGTTGTGGTTTGTGTTGGGGGAGGGGGCCGAAAGGCCAAGGGTGAGTGTTGATTGGAGTTTGGGTAGTGAATGTATGAGCGATGGGGAGGCCGAGAGGCCGTTACAAATTCTAGAATTGCAGATGCAGAGTTTGCAGGTGCTGGATTGCAGGAACTGCAAAAATTGCGGGAGCTGCAAAATAATCAGATATTGTAGGAGCTGAACCTACAGAAATCAGAGACTGTAGAATTTGCAGAGATAGATTAAAAAAAATGCAGAATTATAGTATATGGCATCAATCTAATGGAGTAGCAAAACTAGACATAAAAACTAACTGAGCAAAAGACTGTTAGCAGGAATGAAGGAGTTACACCACCGGCAAAAATGCCAATAGTGGGACTGGCTCTGATACCTTATCAAACCAGGAGGTAACTCCGCAAATCAGAATGTGTATTAGATGAAGAATGTGCATATATTTATACATGGAGGTGAGGCTATTGGGATTCATCTCCCAATGACTCTTGGCCTTCCTTATTTCCTGATATTATTTAATATACAATATTGAATATCCTCACCCAACCCTTAGGATTAGGTGTCAACAAATACAAATTCCTAGTGTTAGGAACCAGATCCACTATTTGAAGGATTTTGGAGGGGAAGCTTCCTCTTGTCAAGGAGAATTGTTCCCCATCAATTTTTATAAGTACAAGTTCGAATTTTTCTCTAGGGGCGGGGATTTCTTAGTCTTCTTGTGGAGAAAACTTGTCATTTAGCAGCTCCACTTTCATTTCTAGCATGTATATACTTGGATTGATTCAAATAATGAAGTTTGGTGCCATTTTTAGCTTATAAATCTTGTTCTCCTTCATAGTACTTTGAGTATCCTTGGGCTTGGCCATACCAGGAGCCTCATAGCCCTTTTATACAATTTGGTTTTCTTCTTTTCATTTCTTATTCACATCCATCTCTTATTCTTGTTTTGCCTATTTATGTATTTAGTCTTGATGCTTCTTTTGTTGTAGGATTGGGTTAAATGATTGAAGTGAGTTTTTTTGCAGGTTATTTACAGAGTCACAAGCATGATGCATCCTTAGAATATATTTTAAAATTCATATTCATCATTGAGCTACTTGTATTGGTTTACTAGTTCACAAATCTACAATTTCTGGAAGACCCTTGTAGCAAAATGTAGTAATTTTCTTCTATTTTTTAGAACATGTTAATTAGCTTCAATTGAGTTGATTCCACTTGTATTGGGTCATAAAAATATTGAAGTTAATAAAAAAAATGACCCCATTTCATTTTCACTTGATTAGGTTAAGCATTTGATAGGCTAATTAGCTCACTAGTTCTTGAATTTTCAGTTTTTAGAGTAGTAATTTTCTATTATTTTGTAGCACGTGTTAACGGGGGTATTTTGGAGTGATTCCACTTGGAATGAAGAAGTCCTGGTACATCCTAATTAATAAAAAAAATTGACCTATCCCATTTGCATTTTATTTACTTGGTCATTCGGTGAGTTATCTCCTCTTGTAGCAATTTTGTTTCACCTGTAGCAACCTCTTGTAGCACGTGTAAACTTGACCAGATTTGCTCCAAAAGATTGGTTTTTGTATCTTAGACTTGAATAATGACCCCTAGTCTCTAAATCCATGATTAGGGAAAGATAAACACCACTTATGACTTTCCTTTTTACAAACTATATTAGGGTTATTTCCTTGAATTCATGATCTTAAGATTTCAATTAAAAATTGTTGTTCTTGCATATGATTAGTTTCTTTTCAAAGAAACTTTTCACATTATGCAATTAGACTAATGATTCACATTATTTCAAGTAGCACAAGGTTTACATTATGCAAATAGAAAAGTACTTTTCATTCCTACAAATAGTATAACATTTAACTTCTTGCAATTAGGATTAGTGTTTACATTTGAGGAAGTAGCATTTCCATTTCTTGCAAATAGAGTAACATTACCATTTCTGTGTTGAAAGGTCAATAATAAATTTGTCTAATTTAATTTTCCCTTAATTAAATTGGACAATAAATTGTAATCTTATCTCATAATCACTTGTGATAGTTAACTGAGTGTGATAGACTCAGTTAGCTCATGAAATTCGAGTTGAGGGTGGTTGGTGAAGCATGTAGAGTGATTCTATTTGTTTTAGAGTCCAAGTTGTAGTTAGTGTATTAGTTTAAAGAATGAGAAATCAGTCAACTCAATTAAATGAGTTAAAGTCAGTCTAACTAGTTGTAACTGATTGTTGCACTAGTGAGAGGTCAAGTGAATTAAATCATATTTAATTCACATGCAGTGATATGTCAAGTGATTGATGATTTACTATTAATAGCTACATACATGTCAGTTCTGATGAAGACCTAGTTGAGAGAGGTTAAAGGGATGTTATCTATCAGTTGTATTATTAGTAAATTGCCAGCGCGCAATTAGAAAACCATAGGATTTCCCATGATGTATTGCGCAGTTTTGGAAGGTTGAATTTCCAAAGTAATTGAGATCAATTGTTCTTAGAATTGTGCAAGAAAGGTAGGCTGAGCAGAGGCAGGAAATTGGCTAAGTGTTGGTCGATTTTGTCCGGATCAGTGTGAGACAGTTGGTAGAGTGCAGTAGACTCTTGTGAGAAGAGTGCATTGTATTGTTTCATGATTCCTTGGTTGATTATACAATAAAGATAGAGGGATTTTGAGCAGCAAGCTTTCCCCAGGAAAAGTATCTGTGTTGTGCAATTGATTTTCTTCTTTCTCTTACTTGGTGTGATTGTGCGATCGTGTTTATTTTCTACAAATATTGTAGAAGGATTCAGTATCTTGTTTTAGTATATTACATGATCGGATTGAATCCATTGGTGTAATTTCTACATTCTGCAATTAGTTTAGGATTTTATTTCAATTAGCTTAGAGAGAAGATCTACAAGTCTATCAGAAAGCAAATCTAAAAGCCAAGGTCAAGATGTCTTCCTCTACCTTCAAGGAGCATGAGAAGTTTGGTGATGCTTCAAACTTTGTTGCATGGAAAGTCAAATTAGAGATTATAGCTGATAACAACGATGTGTTGGAATACATTCAAGGAAATATGCCCGAACCTTCAGAAGATTCCTCTGCCATCATCAATAATAGGTACAAGAAAAGTGAGTCCAAAGAAAAGAAAATCTTTGTTGATGGGTTACAAGATCACTTGCTTATGTTGGGAATTTAAAGAAGTCGAAAGATATGTACGATAAGATAGTTGGAATGTATGAAGTTAACAATCTGAATGAGATTATTACATTGAAAGACCAACTCAAGGAAGTGAAGATGAACAAAGGTGAGATTGTTCAGTCTTACATTATGAGGATCTCTCGTCTTAAAGATCAACTAGTGAGGGTTGGTGAGAATTTGCCCGACAGAGAGCTGGTTATTGTGACTCTTAGAGGTCTTCCGCCAGTTTGGGAAACCTTCATTACTACTATCAACAATAGCAACATTCTACCGTCTTTTAATGAAATTGTTGGGAATATGACTCGGGAAGAATCCAGAATGATAACAAGAGGAAGGATTCAGAAACATGAAGAAGGAGAGCATGTTGCTTATGTTGCTCACAACAATATAAGGAGAAAGATATCAAAAGGAAGCCCATATAGAAGTCCTCCTCTTCAAAACTCAAAAGGAAGGAATGATAAATCACTCGCTCACATTGAATGCTTCAACTGCCACAAGAAAGGTCACTATGCTTGTGATTGTCCCGAAAAGAAAAGGAAGCCATGACACAACAACAACTATTATAAAATAAGGAAAGACGATCAAAGGAACAATGGTGACAAAAGGGATGAGAGGAGAAGAAGAGATTCATCAAGCGACTGTGAAGAAGATCGTCCATCTCAAAAGAGGTCAAAATCTTCCGAGTATGAAAGTAATGTGGTAGATAAATATGAATATGTCTTCATTTCTACACTTACTAGTTCCTCTCCACCAAATTCATGGGATAGTTGGTTAGTAGATGGTGGGGCTACTCATCACTTTTCTAGTTATAAAGAAGTCCTCTCCAATCTGGTAAAGAGGGAGACTAAGTTAAGGATAATTCTTGGAGATAACTCCACTCATCTTGTAAAAGGATTTGGGTCGGTTAAATTTCAGTTAAACAATGGGGAATTAGTATTGTTAAATGATGTCATGTATGTGTTGAGTCTTATGAAGAATTTTATTTCTATATTTGTATTAGAATATAAAGGGATGATGGTTACCTTCATCAATGGTAAGGTCCTAACTTGGCCTTTTGGTTCACATATAAAAGATGCATCCACATTAGGGCTGAGATCTGAGGTACTTTACAAGGTCGCATGAAGACCACTCTTTGTATTAGCCCACAACGCCAATCATCTCAATGAATTATGGTACCGCATGCTAGCTCATCTACACTATGATGCTCTTCTGAAATTGAAGAGACTAGTTTCAGGTATACCCAATGTACAAGCTCAACATGAAGGAGTTTTTCCTAGGTATGCTAGTGGAAAGAAAACAAGGGGACCATTCCCCTCAAGTAAGAACAATACATATGACATCATCCATATCATCCATTTAGACATATGTGGTTCGATGGATGTGCACTCCATTAGTGGCCATCTCTATTACATTACCTTCATTGATGATTACTCTAGAAATACATGGTTATATTGCATCAAGCACAAGGATGAAGCCTTCGAGAAATTTCAGGAATTCAAAGAATTGATCGATAATCAATCCGAGAAAAGGATCAAATTGTTCAGATCCGACAATGGAGGAGAGTACATGTCAAAATAATTCATAACATTCTGCAAGAAGGAAGGGATCAAGAAGGAAACGATTGTACCTTATACACCTGAACAGAATGGCCTTGCTAAAAGAAAGAACCGGTCGATATTGGAAGTTGCTCGTGCTATGCTTCATGATCTTAAGGTAGCTAAGTTCCTATGGGATGAAGAAACAAATGTTGTTGTATATATTCAGAACCGAGTACTTCATCAAGTGCTGAGGAATAAGACTCCAGAATAAATATTCACAAATAACAATCCAGACATCAGTCATCTTCTCATATTTGGATGCCTTGTATTCTTTCATGTGTTGAAATACAAAAGGAATAAGCTAGAAGCTACAAATAGAA
Source organism: Pinus albicaulis (assembly GCA_034641835.2). Taxonomy (NCBI): domain Eukaryota; kingdom Viridiplantae; phylum Streptophyta; class Pinopsida; order Pinales; family Pinaceae; genus Pinus; species Pinus albicaulis. The sequence goes on along the minus strand of CM076575.1, from coordinate 553,597,010 downwards.
AAGGCATATTTGTGGGTTACTGTGGAAACTCCAAGGCTTACAATATACATTCTGGGTCGAAGGAAAGTTGAAATCAGCAAAGACGTAACCTTCAATGAAGATGCGACGCTTTGTAAAGCAAGAGATCTTCCTCCGCCTACTAAGGAAGATGATGTTGATAAGGATATTCTAAGTATCCCTTCTGTGCCCGAGTCAAGAATTGATGATACACCCATGTAACCTATGGATCCATTAGATCCACCTCCCAACGATCCTCCTTCAAGGAAAAGACCACTTTGGATTCGCGACACTCTGCAAGACATTGGAAGGAGTATTCCCGTTTGTCAATCATTCATAGAAAAGAAGGAACCTTGTAGGTACTAGGGTTATGTTGCAGCTATGAGTATCATGATACTAGTTGAACCATCCTTATTTGAAGAAGTAGTCAAAGAGAAATATTGGAAGGATGCCATGGCCGAAGAACATGAATCCATCGTGAAAAACAATGTGTGGGATGCTGTGTCGAGACTACATGGGAAGTCTGTTGTGACTTCGAAATGGTTGTTCAAAATCAAGCATGGAATCAATGGCAACATCGAAAAGTATAAAATGAGTTTCATAGCTCGTGGTTTCTCTCAGAAAGAGGGAGAATATTATGATGATATATTTGCTCTTTTTGCTCGATATACAACTATCTGCTCGATTGTTTCCCTTGCTGCTAGTCAAGGATGGAAACTTCATTAGATGGATGTAAAGACCGCCTTCCTCCATGGTATGTTATAGGAAGAAGTCTATGTGGAACAACCATAGGGATTTGAAGTGGAATATTGCACAAAACATGTGTGAAGGTTGAAGAAATCAGTGTATGGATTGAAGCAAACTCCTCGAGCTTGGTATGCTCGCATTGACAGCTATCTAATGAAATTGGGTTTCGCTAGAAGCAGTTTTGATCCCAACGTCTATTTTAAAGTTGTTCATGGTATGCCTTTAATTCTGGTTCTATATGTTGACGGCTTATTCTTAACAGGAAGTGAACCATTGATAATTTAATGCAAGAGGAAGATAGCCTCTGAATTCGAGATGTATGACCTCAGTCTCATGCATTATTTTTTGTGCCTTGAGGTATGGCAAGGGCATGGATAAATATTTCTCTCATAGGGAAGTATGTGGTAAAGTTGTTGGAAAGGTTTGGTATGACTGAGTGCAAATCCATGGTCACTCCAATGGAAATGAACTTGAAGAAGTTGTGTGGTAAAATAACTGGACTTGATCTAGTGAATCCATCCGAGTATAGACAGTTGATTGGGGCTCTGATGTTCATTGTGAACACCCGCCCGAATATATGTTATGCAGTAAACAAATTGAGTCAGTTCATGATTGAGCCCCTTTATGCGCATTGGATAGCAGCCAAGCATGTATTAAGATACTTACATGGATCAATCACACTTGGTTTGAGATACTCTACTGAAGATATCCAACATGGATTCACTGATGTTGACTGGGAAGGTAATGTCATCGATAGAAAGAGTACATTTGGATGTTTTTTCAGCCTTGGTTCTAACATGATATTCTAGATGAGCAGGAAGCATAATTCAAGAGCGTTGAGCACCACAGAGGCAGAGTACATTGCTACTAGCACAGCAAGTTGTGAAGTTGTGTGGTTAAGGAAACTCTTTGGTGAGATCCTTGGTCAAGTGTTGGACACTACAACGATATACTGTGATAATAAGAGAGGGATTCTTTTGGCAGAGAATCCTGTATTTGATGACAATTCCAAGCATATCGAGATTCGATATCACTTCATCCATGACATGGTGCAAAGAGGAGTTGTTAAACTCTAAAAAATTGCGACAGATGATCAGACTGCAGATATTCTCACCAAGGCATTACCAAAAGATAAGTTATTGTTTTTCATAGAACAACTTGGACTCATGGATGTAGCCCCTCCGGATAAGGGGAAACGCTAATCGAGAACACTGAGAAAGCTCTTCCTACCCTGCTTTAGCTCTTGGGGTGAGGAATTGAGATGAAGGGCTCTTGGGGTTGAGGTAACTCTGGACAATAGGGTCGTAGACGTTGCTTCCCTATTTTTCACTCATGGGATGTGTGTTATCCTTGTCCATTTTGACAAGTCGAGTATCTCCACTACCGTTGGTCATTGCAGAGTATACCCCAGTTTCCATTATACCCACAAGTAGGGCTTGTTAAGCTTGTCCCTCCCTGTTTGACCAATAGGTTGAGGAGGCTTGGAGGTGTGTGATCCTTACCTCTTGGTAAGTCGGGTATCTCTTCCAAGTTGGATTACGATGTAGGTGTTCTACCACATGAATGATGAGATTTATTGATGGGAAGATCGATAGGCGATAGAATTGGCTTGAGATTTGCTCCCCTTTTGTGATTCTGGGTTGAGACTGAGCTCCTCGATGAGATTCCAGGGTCGGAGATGTGCTCCCCTGTGAGATGAGTTATCATGTTGCTAGATGCGGGTGTGTTGAGGAGGTAAATCCCCTCTGCGGACAGAGGCGATCCCTACTAGCCCAGCAGGGGTCTAGCAACAAACAAACAATGTCATGACGCAGGTTCCTAATTACGAATGAAAAGGCTGGAATAGAAGCCTACCTGGATTCCAACGCTAGGATCCGAAGAAGAAGTGTCCCCGTTCCTTAGCCCCGACAGATCACAATCCCTCCACGATCTCCGCGGATGAACACCTGCACATAGAAGAAACGAACAGATACAAGCATAGAAACCAGCATACGTAACTAAACATCAGTCAGAAAGGACATTACTCGCATTAACATGATGGAAAACGGAGTGGAACCATAATCATAATCATCTATTAAATAACCAGCGAAGAGAGATTACAACCAAGTTCTGACGTCGCGGTCTCCTTCGGACGGGTTTCCAGTCGTCCACGTCTCGCAAAGCTTGCTGAGGAAAGGGAAAACCTCTCCAGAGTCTCGTGACAATGGTCTCCTTACTTGAGTCAGCCTTAAGGGAAAGAGAGGGTGCTTTACAACACAAAGGCTCTTGGGAATATGGAAATTCAGAGCTTAGGCACTTCCAGACTAGCTTGCCATTGATTTGAGCAAGCTTTTATAGATGGGGAGGGAGGAGTTGGGATCCCTATTATTATGGGATTGGCCCTATCAACAAGGAAGGTTCCATGGGAGGTGGCAAAACTGCTTCCCTCCATAGAACTCCCGCAGCCAACCTCCCAACTCAAGATAGGTGATGGTTTGTGAATTTGTTAGAACTCAACTCCCGCCATCCATATTTAAAAAACAACTCCCAAATTGGGTGGAGCGACTACGGCTCTATGACAGAGCGCCAGGTGGCGCGACCTCTTTGCATTAATTTCCCCATTGGCGCGAGTACTGAACTGCTTGCCCGCGCCAATGCTAAAAGGACTGTTTTTTATGACTTTTGCAAGGAGATGTCTCAAGGGCAAATGAAGCTCATGTTCAGAGGGATGCATTGATGATTTTTTCAAGGCATGACAATGTCCAAAGGTCACAGAATGGGTCCTCCATTGTGCGGGATGGGGAATGGTAAGGACGGTGACAAATTACTGTGTAACAGATGCCCCCTAAAGTATGAGGCCCGAGAGGGAGAGGGGTGAAATGCTTTACGAGAACATGTTCAGCTGAAAGCCCGCCGTCGGAAAACCTGCGCAGAAAGATACAACTGATATCTCAAGTACATGATGTATAAGTGGTATGGACGCAGCCATCCGAAACAGAGTATGTCATAATCCGGATCCAAGGTATGGGCGCAGCCATCCAACTAAGATCAAATAGACTCAGGTATGGTCGCAGCCATCCAATCAATGAGTCATGTACATAATGATAATAATCCACAATCGCAGCCTGGATTACAACAGACACAATCCAGGGTCTTGCGCTCCATCTCGACCCAACAGAGTACAAGTTCGAGCATGTGAATATGTGAGCTGAAGTCGAACATGCAAGAACATCGTCGGATTACCAGCCAATGATGAAAGCCGTTAACCGACGCGAGAGAAACCACCAATAATGACAATGGTCCTCAAGGTACTACAGGTACAATCTACGGCGTGCGAATAAATGAACTGACGTCGAACACCCGCAGAATCACTCGATCGGAGGCCAATGATGTAAACCTCTTGTCGAATGCGACGAACCTGCCATTGAGGCATGCAGGCTCCAAGGTACCATAAGGAGTCTCTAGACCAACTTCCTGGATAATGAGTTGATGTCGACAGGAAGTGACCTCGATCGAAGGTGGGCCATAATGATTCCCACATCATCGACACGAGACAGAGGAACATGATGTTTTGTTGTGAATCGGGATCGTATGAGAAACAGAGGAAGGTTGATATTTGCAGAGGCCAACTTCTCTTGAACACATGAACGGCACGACAGTGGACTTGGCAGTATTTGACATCAACAGATCAGAGGTCATGGTGACGAGGCAGTGAACAGATGAGAGGTCAAAAGAGATTATCCAAACCCATGGAGGCAAAGTGAAGCAACGAGATGAGATGTCCCCAACCCGACACGAATGCAGACAAGTGCCATGTTCAAGAGCGACATACTGCCGACGACAACGACGATGGTTCCATTTTTTCCCCCACCATTTCTGGCGAGTACCCCAATTATTTTTGATAATCAAGCTTGAAGGGGATAGCATATGCTTGTGATATAAGTCCGCCCTTCGGGCGAATCCATCCTAGTGCATTTAACGAGTCCTAGGAAGGAGAAACTCGGAGAACGTCATTTCGACGGAATCCAATGTCATCAGGGTTTAACGAGTCCGACAAAGGAAGAACTCGGCGTCTTTTCATGTTCAGAGAGTTTGAAAAGACAGCGGAAAAGAAAACTCCACAGGTCCCTTTTCGTAAATAGTTTCCCAGATCCGAAAAGGTAGAAAACAATATCCGGGAAAACCTCCTAGTCGCGATAGGCTAGGTTATTCCTTTTTCGTAATCGATCCAGCCCAGCCCGAAAAAGGGTTAAACTTATACTGGGTGAATGTCGATTCGTGTCCATTTTAACGAGATCGAAACGACAAGGGCCTCGGCGATCTTTTCACATTTAGAGAGTCAGAAAAGAGCTGAAAGATGACTCCAGAGTGACTTTTTCGTGTATTTACCGAGTCCGAAAAAGTATAAAATACAACTCGTGTCCATCTTTTTAAGTCGCAAAAACCTGCTGCTGCACATACCAAGCAAGCGTAAAATCCATTTTCGACATAACATATGCAAATATTTGATAAAAATAACTTTTAAAATTCATTTTAATGTCGAAAAAGTTATAAATATGTCTAATTGGTAAAAATAAAATTACTTTTACTATTTACCTTGGTGGAAAACAACAGTGGTCCATTTGGAGCAGAAACTTCCGTCGACGATTGCGACCAATCCAGGCAACCATTCAGCTTCTCGTCTGTCACAGGTAAAAGGCGCTCCCTTGCTCTACATTTCCATTCATTTTTTAATGATTTCCCTTAAAAATCAATTTTGCATGAGCATTTTTAAAATTTTAGGGCCGGGCCCATTGGCGCGGGTATCGGGCACGGACCCGCGCCAATGAGCTCTTTTTTGTAAAGGGCTCGCGCCACATGGCGCTACTGTTAGCAAAACAGCCGCGCCAGCGGCCGAAGCTAAATTTCCGCCCAAAATTTCGACATTAAACCAAATTTCTTGAAATTTGAAGCTCACCAAAGATCTAATCAGGAGTTTTTGACCATGTGAATGCAGATAATCACTCAAAATGGCAATTGAATGGAAGGAACGAGAGCACGGAGACGAGGATGAACAGGCCATGCAAAGCCAAGCTTGCATGAACGCACTTAGAAACTGTGGATTGAAGAAGTTCTTCCTCACGCCATTTTTACAAGCTCAGCCCGAGCTCCTCCAATATCTAATCAGCATCTGGGATGAAAACGAACAAGTGTTCAGGCTACGAGACCAGGTGTTAGAATTGGAGGTCACTGATGTTTATTTCATTACCGGATTGTCCCGCAGAGGTCCAATCCCTGTGCTGACTGGAAGCAGACCATCCGCGGAAAAGATGGAACAAGTAATGGCACGGGTGTGCCGAGGGGCACAAACAGGATCAGGAAGCAAGAAGGTGGATATCTCCACCATCCCAGACCTAGCACTGAGAGTAGTTCTCCATACCATTACGCGGGCTGCTGGGTCGCAGGCTCCGCACGAGGCCACGAAGACCCAACCCCTGTTGGCCTCAGAATGCATGGGTCCCCTACTGTTCAACTGGGCAGAAGCAGTAACCATCAACATGAAAAGGCAGCTCACAAAGTGCAAACAGGGAAAACTGAAACAGTTCGGATATGGTTCCATCTTGGTATCGTTCATTCTGGAACGCATACCAATCTTCCAGGGCCAAGGGGCCGCAGTGGCGAGTCCGATACCACGAGAGCCACGAATGGCTCGCTGGGCAGCACTGATGCCCAGATCTGGAGGTGGCCAACAGATGTCCTGGAGGCCAGAGTTCTTTAGGTGGTTACGGCGCCAGCTGATTGTCATGGAAGACTGGCCCTATTCGGGAACTGACTTTACCGGGGACCCAGATCTCCCACTACCAGAAGGAGATGACTGGGACGAGGAGCTGGGTAAGACCTCATATTTTTGATTTTATGTTTATATGTTTTTTTGTTAATACACATTCGTCTTAACACAATTATATATGCATGCAGATGTAGGACCTGAGAGACCAGCCGGGATGTCTCCAATCTCCCGGAGGACACAACTCGCCCCTGAGATCCAGGGGGAAGGCACCGGAGGAGAGGAACTGATCCAGAACCTCGAGGGGATCGCCCATGGGATCCCCGACTATGCCCGGCTAGCAGACGTACCGATGGCATACCAGCGCCACACGGTGGGAGTTCCGAATCGGATCCACCGAATCCTGAGGCGCCTAGTGCGTGCAGTGACGTGCTACCATGAGCACCATGCGGATTAGTCCTTAGGATTTATGCCACACCTATTTTTGAGAGACATAGTGTCTCAGGATGTACTAAGACGATTATGCATATTTTTTTGAGTTTTGTGATGCACACTGTGCAAACATTTCGACACACATATATATATATATATATACATATGACTATTTTGGATGGATCTTTCTTTACATGTGATGATGTTTTCTATATGTCATGCAAATTTCTAATACAGATGTAATCTAATGTATCAGTTACATAACAAACGACCCAATGTGAAATGTATTCACACAATGTATCTAATCACACATTTCATTTTTACGCAAGCTTAAAAGCACACATGAACACACACATATGCAAACTATGCTTGAAATGAGGAAGACGGGCATGCCCCCCAGCATGGTGTCTCAATTCGAGGTGCATGCCCCCCAAGCTTCAGTCTATTGAAAATGGACTGAAGGTTCAAAAAGTCGAATTGAACATGCTCGTGTTTCATTATTTTAACGAGGTTGACACACTTAAAAGAACTATCCTCAAACAACTTGTTTCATGTTTTAAGGAGCTTGACACAAATGAAGAAACTATGCTCCGACGACCTTGTTTCATTTTTTAAAGAGCTTGACACAGGGAGGGAACTGTGCTCGAACACGCTTACATCAAAATGAACAAGAAAGCGGCGCTTCCAAGAGTTCCACTCCCGATGGAAGGAAAACATCCTGGAAGTCAGGACCCAATGCCCCCAGCACTTGATGCACGACGGCATTATCACTGAGCACAGGCACGGAGTAGGTAGACACATAGTTGACCTGCGGTGGAGCAGATACAACGGGTGGGTAAAAACCAGGAGGGGGTGATGGCGGACCAGTTGCCACATTAGGATCAAAGAACGACAGCTGATCAATGGTCACGATCTGTCCTTCATGTGGAAAGCACATCACGCGAAAGAGGGAGGAGACAAGCGCTCCCATGGCATAGGTGTAATCACGCCCCAAAAGCAGATTGAAATCCAAGGGGCCTGGAACGACCATCACGTTCATATGGACGGTTTTGCCTCCCAAAGTAACAGGTAACCTTGGAAGGATCCCCAACGGTTGACTCGTTCTTCTATTGAATGTCAACAGATTCTGCGTAACAGGCGCAAGCGGCGGTGAACCGAAAGCTTGCCAGGTAGTTGATGACAGAATACTAACAGAGGCACCTTCGTCTATAATGGTGCTGGGTACGACCAGACCAAGAGCCTGTACTGTGATCTCGAAAGGCACATAAGACGAAAGGCGAAATCCTGCAAATCGATTCCAGTCAAAGGAAGCGACCAAACTACTCGGAGGGGCTACCATCGACAAGCGAAGGTCTTCCCCTGATGTTACGGTAGAAGAAGCATCCTCCATGACCTCCATCTCGAAGGCGGGAGGGATATCCTCTAGAGCCTCCATCATGGGAGGTGGAGGAGGGGCTTCTTGAAGTACAGGGACAGGAGAATCTTTCTCCAAGTCTGAAGAATCTGAAGAGATCAGAAGGACATGGGGGGTGTGAGGTCCACTCTCGACAGAAAAGACCTGGTGCACCGTGGACGGGGCCAGTTCAACCAATCCTACGACCAATGGTTGGTCAGGGACGGATTCGTGAATTTGAATTTCTGGGGGAGTGGGATCGACCAAGGATGACTCTTGACCAATCGTAGGATCAGCTGGTGGAGGACTCAAAGAAAGCCGATTATAACCAGGTGGAAGGCGTGGTGTAGAACCGGCTGGGTTGTCCAAGACTTGCTTGGCTTCATCCATATAAGGACAAAGGTGAATGGCATGGTGCCCTTCACACAACTTACATGGATTGGTGATCTTACCCTGCTTCTTGGAGTTCTTATCAACAGCAGCTGAAGACGTACCCCCAACTTGACTCCCGGAAGCCAAAGGCAATGGTGGGTGGCCGTTGGACCATACTTCGAGCACCTTGGGAATGCCAGGGCAGTCTCGAAGAAGATGGTCTCCCGTGCACAACAGGAAAGGGAACTTGACTTTCCGTGGAGGGTTGGAAGGTTTATCAAGAGGAGATTCCTCATGGACAGTAGCCGTACATTTAGCCTCTCGCTTATCAGACTTCTTCTTCTTTGTCTTCTTCTTCTTCTTTTTAGCCTCCTGGTTACTCGAATCCAGGCTTTCACCAGGCAAAGTAGAAGATGAGGACGCAGAAACGGGCGAAGAAGGGGAGAGGTCCACCTTGGAATCAACATGAGGTTGTTCAGGTGGAGGAACTGATTGAACAGTAGTGGAGACATTCGGGACAACAGAGGTTGAGAACAACCAAACAGGCAACCCAACAGTTAACCCAGGAAGGGACAACGTCGCCATGTAAGGAGCACCAACATTTCCAAAAGGAGGAAAATGACCAGGATTCCCTTCCGAGGGGATTCCTTGGTTGGTGAACTCTGAAAATGTTGCCATCAAACTCAAAACCACACACGGGCTGAAAAAGAGTTAAGGGCACACGATCAAACGGTCAACAAGCAATATCTAAGCAGGCGTGAAATCGTGGGCGATTAATTTTACCACATTGGAAAGTAAGAAATTCTACCGTTTCATGTTTCAAGAGTCGAGAAACGATAAAAAGATGACTCTATCTCTTTCAGAGTTGACACAAGCGTGAAAGGACAAGCGCTTGACGGCCTTTTCAAGTTTAGGGAGTCAGAAAAGACCAAATGACTGCTCAGGAAAAACTAGGCACAAAGGGTGTACCAAATATCCGTGAACTGCAATATACACCTTGGTTTCAATAATGAAACATAAATCGACCAAGGACTTTCCGTACGTGCAGGAAATCTCCCCGAATGCTGTGTTCGGTGTATCACGGGTATAGGGCGGCAGACTCGGCTTCCTGTGGATAAAGGATTGAAAACCTAGAGGGGTCTCCCTTTATATACGCGACGATACGGGGAGCGCAAGTCCGTACTAGCGCTGTCTAAAGCCAACAGGCGAACGACAGCTGCTAGGTTTAACGACGCCGGAACACGTCTCTAGCCTAGACCTTCTAAATATGTTTCGTTAAGTTCCAATGTTGCCTTAGGTTAATTGAATAAATTTTACAGTTTATCTTCAATTAAGTTTCAATTTCCAGGCCCTATCGTATGTAGTGTCTCCTAAATGCAAAGCTATATGCCACAATGCAACATTTCGTTCGATGAAAACTAATTAGAGAAGAGTTGAGAGATTTTATACAAACGAAATGAACGGAAACCAAACAATGAGCTCTATAATGCAACTAATGCAATTGACAACTTTTCATTCAAAACACTAATCACTAGCGATGTGGAAAAGATTACAATTTGCACTAATCAAAAGCATAAGAGATTTTTTTTTTTTTTTTTTCAATGTTTAATGGCTAATATGCACTAATCAAACTTGAAAATGAACGGAGCAACTTGAGAAACGATATCCAAGAGAACGAAACAAACACATTCCACTCAATCAACACAAACAATCAGATCCCCAAATCGACCAAAGTCTCTCAAAACAAGAAAAAGACTCAAAAGCTTCCAACGGACCGTGTGATCTAGGTCCAAAGCAAGACCAAACGAGTTTCGAATGAAGAAATGAACAATCACCCAAAAATCGTAATGAAACAATGAACAACTACTTAGAGAATGTGGAGAATCAATCAGATAGTTGACAAGACAATCCAAACACCAAAACTCCCAAGGAGGGCTCGATACACCAAGCCACTAGATGACCTAGGGCTTAAAACGTGAAATCGGTAGATAGAAGCAAACAACCAAAGGACAGAGGTGAATTCCCAGCCAAACAAGACTCCAACACACTCAGGCAGTTGGAAAATCAAGAAGAAAAACACTGATCAACTTCAGAGAGCTCAAAAATGAGAAAACTCAAAAAACTTACAGGGGTGGCGCGACTGTAAGAGTGAAACTGGCGCCAGAAGGCGATTGGCGCGGGTTGTACAAAGGCAACATGTGCCAAGTGGCGCGACTGTCGGGTTAAAAACCGCGCCAGTCGAGTTTCTCAGCAAAAATTAAAAATAAGCTACTCCAGAAACAGACCAATGCAAGCTAAGCAATCCAAGAAGCAAAAACACACAAAAAATCCAACCCAGAAGGTTCATCAAGCAAGGAAAAGCAAGATACAAACAGCAAGGCAAGACAAAGACTCCAAGTCGTTCAGTCCGTAAACCAAACCGGAGATTGACTGAAGTAGCGTTGATCTACTCCACTAATGCAAGGCAGAAGCGTTTCGAAGGCTATCTGGCTGTACTTCAAACTCCGTCTATAGTTTACAAATCAAACAACCAGCTGGATCCCCAGTGGAGTCGCCAATTTGTTGAGGAGGTAAATCCCCTTTGCGGACAGAGGCGATCCCTACTAGCCCAGCAGGGGTCTAGCAACAAACAAACAATGTCATGACGCAGGTTCCTAATTACGAATGAAAAGGCTGGAGATAGAAGCCTACCTGGATTCCAACGCTAGGATCTGAAGAAGAAGCGTCCCCGTTCCTCACGCTTGGCAGATCACAATCCCTCCACGATCTCCGCGGATGAACACCTGCACATGGAAGAAACGAACAGATACAAGCATAGAAACCAGCATACGTAACTAAACGTCAGTCAGAAAGGACATTACTCGCATTAACATGATGGAAAACGGAGTGGAACCATAATCATGATCATCTATTAAATAACCAGCGAAGAAAGATTACAACCAAGTTCTGACGTCGCGGTCTCCTTCGGACGGGTCTCCAGTAGTCCACGTCTCACAAAGCTTGCCAAGGAAAGGGAAAACCTCTCCAGAGTCTCGTGACAATGGTCTCCTTACTTGAGTCAGCCTTAAGGGAAAAGAGAGGGTGCTTTACAACACAAAGGCTCTTGGGAATATGGGGATTCAGAGCTTAGGCACTTCAAGACTAGCTTGCCATTGATTTGAGCAAGCTTTTATAGATGGGGAAGGAGGAGTTGGGATCCCTATTATTATGGGATTGGCCCTATCAACAAGGAAGGTTCCATGGGAGGTGGCAAAACCACTTCCCTCCATAGAACTCCCGCAGCCAACCTCCCAACTCAAGATAGGTGATGGTTTGTGAATTTGTTAGAACTCAACTTCCGCCATCCTTATTTAAAAAACAACTCCCAAATTGGGTGGCGCAACTACGGCTCTATGACAGAGCGCCAAGTGGCGCGACCCCTTTGCAGTAATTTCTCCATTGGCGCGAGGACTGAACTGCTTGCCCGCGCCAATGCCAAAAGGGATGTTTTTCATGACTTTTGCAAGGAGATGTCTCAAGGGCAAATGAAGCTCATGTTCAGAGGGATGCATTGATGATGATTTCAAGGCATGACAATGTTCACAGGTCACAGAATGGGTCCTCCATTGTGCGGGATGGGGAATGGTAAGGACGGTGACAAATTACTGTGTAACAGGGTGGAAGCTATTTATCCCTGATTCTTCTTCTTCTAGATTCCAGAAAGTTTCAGCATATGGAGTTGAGTTGTGATGACACCTTGATGCAGAGGTCTACAAGCAGAGATTGCATATTGGAATTCTTCCTAGTTGAGAGGGAGTGTTAATTTTTTCAACTAGAGTCAAATTCCACATTAGACAGCTTAGATGATTAAAAGAATAAGTTGATTAGATTCCCCTTTTCAAGAGAGTCATAATTGTTCTATAGATTGTCCCAAATTTAGTTAAGCGAAAATTAAGTTATGATTTATTTTATTATTTTATGGGTCAACCTAGCCGCATGTTGATTTGGTCAAAGCCCCAAGCGGTCCCTCACAAAGTTATAAATAGAAGCGACTCCAAGTTCATTTGCACACATTTTCTCATGAGATCTTCATGTTATTTTTGTTATTGGTTGTATTTTCTGTTTCTGGCTCGCACAGGTACATCGCAAGAGGTTCATGCAGTGGATTGGGATCATAGATAGAGGCACATTTCAGATATGGGTATTTTGGGTCAAGGTCGCAGTTATGAAGAGTTAAGATAGCGGTTCTGTTGGGCCAAAGCCATGGTCTAGTCTTGTTGAGGCCACGACTCAGCTGGTAAAGTCGTCAGCAGGAAAGCTTTAGGGTGCAACCAAGGTTCTAAGTTGTTCGGGCCCTAAGCCGCGGGCACAAAACTTTGTGGTAGCGGCTCAGAGCCACAAAGCCATGGGGAGGGAGTGTTAAGGCCACGACTCAAAGACTTATTGGGCAGATCAAATTTGATTCTCAGTAAGTTGCTTACACGTCATCACTCATCCGTGATGCAGTCACAGTCGCAACATATCAGTCATCGACAGTATTCTGGACCCAGATCTAGAACTGGACAGCTGAGATCACTTGGTATTTGTGATCCATTGGTTTCATGTTTTGCTACTGTAGATCTACTAATCCGCAGATCATATCTGTTTATTTCTGTTGTATACATGTACTGGGCTCATTGTACTCTTCGTTGAAATATTTTGAAGACAATCTATAGAAGAAGAATATTTGAAAGGGTTTCCCCCACAATGAGGTTTTTCCCTGGTCTTGGACCAATTTGTGTGTCTCATGGTTGTGATATTGTCTTCTCTGTCGTTGCATGCATCGTTCTATCTTTTACAGTTTATGCTTATTTATATTGCATAGATCTGAATACACTGTTAACGAAAATCTAATTTGGGCTTAAGTAACTGATACATCATAGAGAAATATTGAAAAATTAACATGGAAGGAGTGGCACTTGTCTCCCCCATGATCATCTCCCTAAGTGTGGACTCAGGGATTAAATGTATGCCACCTTTGCTGAAGATCACCTCATCCCCCAACCTGTGGTTTCCAACTCGTGCATTGAATCTGCTCCTCCCTTGGGGAATCTCTATCGCGTCCCTAATGCACTGAATCTCATAGAGTTTTCTCAGACAAATCTCCCATGTCCTACTACCCACATTGAGGGCATCAATGAGACACAACAGGGCTCCCCTCGACTGCACGTGATGATGGAGAGTGAAGGTGTGTGGGATCTGATGGGTATAATCAAGAACCCATATGGACACTCACAGCCAACCCTGTGATCAACCAGCTCTCCAAACCCGAGAATCCCAACCTAATGGCATGTCTGACATCCTCGTCAAGAAATCTCCCTACTAGCAGCACTCCCCTAGTCTGTTGTGCAACCTCGTACACTACTACATACAACCATGTATCTCCATACCCCTTGACATACAACTGCACCCAGTTGCACACCTTTATGTATCATTGGACACCACTACATGCTGCCATATCACCCTGAATCATCTAGTATCCCTCTTGTGTCAATGTATTTGTCACTCCATGAGTAAATTAATTGCGATGTGAATCACTACTACTCCACATTGCAACCTCGCACACCACCATGCACCTATAAGCGCCTTCACATACCAGTGCTCATCGTTGCATATTCCTGTACACCATTGGATGCCACAGTCAAAGACTAAGTCAATATGCATCAGACTGCATCTTGTCAATATCACCATCTCCACTATCTCATATACATAACCTCCTATTAGTGGCCATCCCCTCCTGTTCCTCCCTAAGAGATCTGACAGTAAAATATCCCTATGTGTCAATGGCAGTGTCACTATGGTGCTACTCCGTAGTGACCCCTGTGCCCCATATATCCCTGGGAAATCGTTGTCTCCATACAAGACATTTTCTGGTGGCTTGTTGATGCCACCTCCTCTGACAAGACATTGTCTAGTGGCTTTTTGAACTATACTCCTGGTCATGGATATCTCCATACACCTAGCCCACTCCATTGGGTACCAACTTAATACCTTTCGCCACCTAACCTCATGAGAGGGATCAAATGCAACACCAATACAGGTAACAAATCCACATGTGAATGTTGCGCCTTGCACCACTCATGTCGCCTTGTCTCACTAGTCGGGAAAACACATAGGATCTATCTAGGTAACTTTGCCTCCTCTTCTGTGTTGAGAGGTAACCTAACAGTACTACAAGCCCCATCTATGTATGTCTGAAGAGGGATGATCTGACACTCTGACATATACTCCTCTCGTTCCATCGTTAGAGATTTCAATTGTTCCCCAATGCGAGTCAGCTTGGCCACTGACTTGGAAAAAACCACTCTCATGTCCTCCAGTTCACAATTCTACTATAATATATTTTCCTGGATTGTCTTGGTCATTTTCTTCATCGCTGGAATGCTAGCCTTAAGTTGTTGAAATGGTTTTTGGAGGCTACCATATGAAAACTCTATCATTGCACTAGATACCTCTGTGCCTACTAGAACCTTGTCAATGGATGGCCCTAGTACATTCCCTACTCCCTCCACCAATGTCTCAACCTAAGACATTAATGGGATCTCTAATAGTGGTGACTCCTGAGTCACACTAGGCAGATCTAAGTGCTACTCACGAGCATTGGTGTTATTTTCCTCATGCTCAACCTCCTCCTCAGGATCGTTTTAACTAAACACCTCAATGTAAGGTGAAGCAAGGTTTCCTCCTCCAAAAATCCCTCCTGGTCTCATCATCTAAATGTTACCTTCCTTCCCTCTCCTTTTGAGAAGGTATATTTTCATGTTGATCAAATCTCTTTATGATTTTTTTCCTGAACTTTGTGTATGACGTGATGCCTACATGACCCAAAGTGATCAACCCATGATACCACCACTCTTGTGCATCTTCATCCAAATGTAAGGTGACATAATTAATAGAATCCACCTCTCTCATGGGGTTTATCTAGAGTTGTGTGTCCTGTTTGAGCACCCACTCTCTAGCATAGCTCTTAGATGAACCATAAAATATGGGGAGGGTTATATTCCTCATTGTTTTTTGTATGTCCTGATTCGACAGACATCCCTATATGGTGTACACTATAAATGGCTCCACCCTCGTGGCATGCGTACTTCTAAGGTATTTGACATAAAAATGAGGACGACTTTGGCCTGTCATCTTACTGCAACTCACCTGGACCAACATTTCAATTATCTTCTCATTATTCCCTAGGATCTCATCCATGATCCCCTTACGGTAAATCCTCCCCCCTTGAGTCACTGGAATGCCTATGGTTACATCAGTTACTGTTCATGCATGCCCAACTCTTCCATGATCTTGTTGGCTTCCCCAAGGATGTCCATGATCATTCTCTGATACCATTTTAATATTCCTAATGTAAAAATCAACAATAGATACCAAAAACAATGAACTTGGAACATCAATAAATAAATAAAAACAACCAAAAATTTAGTACACAAAGGTAACCAATTTGGCCCAAAAAAAGAGTCCCCAATAAGCCTTGCAAATGACACCCAAAAATATCGCTCCTCTGCCAAGAGACAACAGCAGCAAAATTTATCTATCAATTTCCTCTCCATCATGTGCAATGGCCAAGTCGACTTCCCTTATGTGCCCAAGAAATGTGCATTGTTGATTCCAACTGTTGTAGATGCTCTTGTAGAAGCCCAACAATGGACTCCTCTAATTTCTAGTTAGGAAAGCACTCAAAGTTCTTCGAAATCAGCTTGGATTTCGCCTAAAACCCTTGTGCTTAATAACACTCCAACCCAACTTGCGTTGAACAACTCCAAGAGAGGTTAATTTCTAAAATTCAATAGTCAAAAGATACTCTAAAGTACCCCTTATTTTCCTTTAAATAAGCTTGGTCTCATATGCTCTCCTTTGTGGCTCCCACCTTGCATCCAAAATCACACTCCCTTTCTAGTGGATCACATTTCCTCCTTGGTGGCCCCCACTTTCCTCCCAAGATTCGTACTCCTTCTCTCTAGTGGTGCGCAATACCTCCTTGTAGTAGCCCCTCCAACCCAGAAATGGTATAGCCTCACTTCTATGACTATTGGCACAACCCTGAGAGTCTCTAGTAACCTCCTCAAATAGTAAATCAAAAAATGGGGACATTACATATGTCAAGCTAACCCGACCTCCATAGTCATGTCATGGAAACAGGGTCACAAAATTCCTCAATTTTTAACTTCTTAGAAACTAAAAACTAACACTTCCATTGCATTTGGCTCATTAAGATATTTTCGATGATGTAAATTTTATTTTGATCCAAGCTACAAATCAAAAGTTATGGCCATTTGAACTCGAACCTTTTTAGACCTTGCCATGTCATCATGGCTTCCATGTGGCACTCACGATGTGGCCCACGTGGCTTGTCCTATCAACATAGGAGTCTTGTGTGTCAAGTCATTTCCTCCCAGGGCCTGCCACATTATCGCGACCTTAATAATTCACACAATCTCGATCTCGACGTTGTTCCTTCGTCCACAATGCTATTACATATTACAGATGGTTCCAAGGTGAGACAGATTCCTTCCACGTCATTTGACAGGAGTACTTCCTGTCTTGCCCCCATCAATCTTCCTCTTCCTCTATGCGCACCACAAACCTTTGGAGGTCCTAAGACCCTCATGTCTGAGATGATGTCATCCGGTCCATATGGCCTCATCCGAGAGTACCATGTGTCATTGATTTATGGCCTAATGACCCTCCAGTAAGGTCAATTGTAGTTACCACGTGACATGCCACCATGGATCCATGTCAGACTAGGTCCACATCACTATGCCACCTAGTCTGGATCCCACTTGTTCCGACACTTAATGTGAAATCAAACTTTCACTTTGTAAATATTTCACCCCCCTTTTAGCGTTTTTCGACCTAAGGCCTCGAGCCCAAGATGGGGATTCCTTCATGTTAACTGTCAGGGAATTACTGTCTTGACCTTCATCTCTCGGCTTATCACAATCATGCACACCCCATGGGCTTCCCGAGGTCCTGAGACATGGATTTATTCCCATCAACTGATGGATGAGTTTCTTCATCTCAGCCCCTTCCTCCTTTCAACACTTAGTCGATTGCACAAACTCTTTCTGATCCTATATATATATATATATATATATATATATATATATATATATATATATATATAAGTTGAGTCTCTCTTGACACAACCATTGCAACCTATCTCTCTTGCGTTTTACAAGCACTTGGCCCTGATCTTGCATTTAAATATATAAAGAATATCTATATATCCTCACGGTTTTTCCCCAGTCTAGTCCCCTTGATAAGAAAACATAAAACTTATAACAAAACAAAGCAATCCAAGGCTTCACCCCTATTCGGCATTGTTACCCACCAAAAGTGGGTGACCCCATTTTCTCCTAGACATCTCTTCAGCAGGCAGCTAGCAGTCCCTGATAGCCATTGATGTAGTCGATGTATTGTGCCACTTGATATCTACTCCTTGAGTCAATGATATGTCCCCTTTCCCATTTGTCGAAATAAAATCTTTGAAGGTGGGAATTCCAACCAAGAAGATATGATTTTCATTGTGGAATCAAGTGCTTATGCTTGTTTTTTATTAAACATTTTTGAAATGGATTACTAGGTGACCTGGAAAAAGTGTTTTAACTGGGGTCTTGTTCCCTCACCTTAAATGGGAGGTTAATCCTAAACCCTAGTCCTGTGGGATCTCCCCTCTTAGCCTATAGCTTTAGGAAGGGCTACTAGGGAAACCACAATTTTGGTAACACAATCCCGCTTTCCTGTTCCAAATTTATCACTCCCCTCCACACATTACAATCTCTATTTCATCATCTTCCCTCTCTGGGTCCGCATGACCATTAGGTCCACAAGGCACCGGCACACCCCCTCCCCTTATCCACATGTATGGGTCAGGCCTGGAAACATTTCCTTGAAGTTTGATGCAGCTAAAACAAAGTTAAAATCATAGCATGGCCACAAGCAAGAAACAAAAGAAAATATTATTATAAAATGCAAAATATGCTTGGGACATTGAAAATATCATGTGGTAAAAATCCAAACATGAGCTCTACCATTATTATTATGGTCATCATCCTGGTTCCTAGGGCCCCATGAGTGCCCTCACATCATTGAGGAACCCATGTACGTCCCAACCAATAGTGGGCGATTAACTGCCCCACCTTAAGGGGGTAATAACTTCTTTTATCATAGATAGCATGCTCTCATCTCTTGGAACCTCGAGCAATAATACAAACAAAGGTCGAGGTAACTCATGTATCCATGATTTCTCCCTCCTACATCCATAAACCTAAATAAGTGGGCATCCCTCATCATTACCATCCTTGAACCCATATCATTTGGCTTTGAGACTCTTGTGTCCCTATCTACCTCATCATTATCCACATGACACCTATCAATTAAAAGATGTACCTTGGACCTATATTTCCCCTGAGGGTTCGGGAACACCTATAAATAGGGTTATTTATTAGCAACTCCTTCCTAGGGAGGTAACAATATTACAAGCTTACCCCAAATTTGGAAGGGAAGCCCATTATGAAGTCTCAATGTACCCTTGATTAACAAGCTTGGTTCACTTAGATGCACTAATGAATTATTGTACCTGATGGTGAGGAAGCGCATTGGATCTTATATGTAATTGGCATGTAGTTTCATTATGGACTGGGAAACTTAACTAGGGCCCAAGCCCACCAGATGATGATATTAACACCCCTAGAAGATGTGTTTAGTTCCATGGGGTTCCATCATGTGTTAGAGCATCATTTCATGCCATGGGAACCTTCATTTCCTTCGGTAGTGCCTTCTCTGAGGGTTGTATGAGCTTAGTATTCATTCGAATGAATCGTAAGAAGCCATTTCTTCTCTCGGGCCTTGACTTTGTGAATACCTGTTATCATTGATAAACCTCAAAACCCTAGGTCTTGTGCCTTCCTTTATATGGTTTTTCTTAGAGATCGGTTTTCTTCTTTGAAGCCTTGTACCTTTATTGATCCTCTCTTTGAATGAGCTCTAGCTCCATAACCTTGAACCTTCAAACCTAGAATATCTATTATAGGTTATCGTAATCATATCGGGACTCCTCTCATTGGTGAAAGATCGTAAAGAGTAGGAGACATTGGTTGTGGTGATAGTAGGCCATTGTCCCATTGTTATCACTTAGTCTAGTAGTTTTCTGGTATATTTTCCACCCTTAGGGCCCTGCTAGATTTTTTGGTAACATTTTTGGTGTTGTTTCTTAGGGAGGAAGTAGGTATGCCTCCTTGGTAAGACATTTAAAGATGTGATTCCTTTAATGACAATATAGATCCTCTTATGGCGACTCCATTGGAAGGACGAATCCCTTGTTCTTCATTGAACCTCAAAGTCAACGCTTGTAGGGTGAAGTAAGCATCTTTCAAGGAATTTTAAATTCACCCTAGCGACCCTTGCACAATTGTTATATGTAACCTAATAGAATGTTTTACCTTTGAAGACATCGCTAGCATTTCTAGGTACCTAAATCATGTCACCTTCAGAATGATATTTAGGGTTCCCAAGTTTGATGGTGATCCATATTCTGCAGTTGGTCATGTGGCGAGATTCATTACATATACCTCAAAAGTTGATGTGATTCATCATGATGTTCTCATAATGTTTTTCATAAGGTCCCTTCAAGGTCACGATTCATGGTTATATAGTTTCAAGCCTAGGAGTATTTCATCAATTGAAGCACTCTTTGATAACTTTCTAGAGCATTATCAAACTAAGGACAAGGCTTTCCCAACATTAGATATTGATTTTCAAAAGGAAGTCTTCATTGAACATGAGGAGGATCATGAGAAATAAGAGGATCCATTTCTTGATAATCAAGTTGAGGCCATTGATGAAGATATTAAGGGAGATCTTCAATGGGAACAAGATAAGGAGCTTGATGATGAGGGTTCCTTAGAAAGTATAATTGAAGAAATACACATCTTTTGTAAAGACATTGCCTCTCACATTGTCCATATTAAGGACCTTGAGAAATATGACCCCATTAATCGCTTGGGCACTGACATTAGTGATTACTTGCACATTGAAGTAGGGAAGTGGGAGATCACAAGCTACCATTTTGACAAGGACCCTATCTATGATATTGATGATGATATCAATAATAACCTTGTCTTTCCCTATATTCCTTATGACCCTGGAGGTGTATTCAAGTCATCCATGGACCATCTCATCATTCCTAGATGCACAATCATTAATTATGATGATCCTGGTTCATTTCCCCCTTTTGAATATGGTAATGACGAAAGGTATTTTATTTGTTGCGATCCTTCATCTCAATCATCCCTTCATCCTTCTCATCATGTTCTTAAGGACCCCATGAAGCATTACACCACTAAAGAGACTTTTGAGAAGGAGCACTTGATCTTGGCCATTAATTTCTCCATATTTAGGGTTGAGGGAATGATCTGATGGGTCCAACCCGATTCATGTTCTTCCTATTTTTCCATGGCCCATTTGTATGATTCATGGTCACATTATTTTCCCACCTCCCACTCTTGTTACCTAACATATGAGTGTCATGATTATCATTTCTTCTTTCAAAAGTATATCATATTGATAATAGGGGTAGGAAAAATAATCTTGACCTAATGATATGCTCATTACATTGGCTATATGACTATACTCGGCGCTTGCATAATGTAGCATGCATGGTAGAGTAGGATGCATTGAATATTGACTTTGCATAGCTACTATAATCATATCATGTTCTCATGCTAGAATATATACATTTATATTAGAATTGCATCATATAATATATTTTATTTTTAGTGTGGTTTTATTATTTGATGAAAACATGGGCAATAAAAGTATGCCTAGGACACATGCTTCCAACATTTTTTGTGATGTGTAAGATACAGGTTTGTGGTCCCATAGGATTTTTGTTGTTCTCATGACCTCCCCGTTTGAGTACATTGATCATGCACTCTATAGAGAGCTCATGTCCCAATTGGAGCCAAATTTTACCCACCAAAAGTGGGGTGACCCCATAGGAGAATTTTTCTCCTACACATCTCTTTAGGCAGCAGCGAATAGCCCCTAACATCCACCTATGTAGTCGATGTATTGTGTCATTTGATCTCTTCTCCTTGAATCATTCATATGTCCCCCCACCCATATGCCGAGAGCATATGTTCGAAGGTGGGCATTCCAACCCGGGAGGTATGTTTTTCATTATGCAATCGGGTGCTTTTGAATGTTTTTCTTTGAGAGTTATGGGCATGGATTATTGGGTGAAATAGAAGAAAGAATGGTTTGTACCAGGGTCTTGTTCCCTCTCCTTAAATGGGGGGTTAATCCTTAACCCTAGTCCCATGGGATCTCCCCTATTGGCCTATAGCCTTAGGAAGGGCACTACTTGGGAAACACTGATTTTGGTAGTGTATGATTTTTCCGTTCCACATTTCTCACTCCCCTCCACACATTACAATCCCTATTTAATCATCTTCCCTCTTTGGGTCATGACCATTGGGTCCACAAGGCACTAGAACACCCCTTCCCCTTGTCCACATGTCTGGGTCGGGCTTGGAAACATTGCCCCGGAGGTTGATGCAGCTAAAAGAAAGTTAAAAGCATAGCATGGCCATAAGCAAGAAACAAAAGAAAGATTATTATAAATTAAAAATATGTTTGGGACATTAAAAATAACACATGGGAAAAATCCAAACATGAGATTTACCCTTATCATTATGGTCGTCACTTTGGTTCTTAGGGCCCCATGAGTGCCCCCACATCATTGAGGAACCCATGCACGTCCCAACCCCTGGTGGGAAATGAACCACCCCACCTTAAGGGGGTAATAACTACTTATATCATACACATCATTCTCGTATCTCTTGGATCCACGAGCGACAATACAAAGAAAAATCAAGAAAAGGGGAAAAGTAAATGAAGAAATGTGGAAAAACAAAGCTCTGGGTAACTCATGTATCCATGATTTCTCCCTCCTATATCCACACACCTAAATATGTGTACATCCCTCATCATTACCATCATTCAACCCATGTCATTTGGCTTTGAGACCCTTGTGTCCCTGTCCACCTCATCATTATCCACATGACCCCTATCTATTGAAGGATGTACCTTGGACCTGTATTTCCCTTTAGGGGATGGGAACACATAATAAGGTTGTTTACTAGTGAATCCTAACTAGGGAGGTAACACTATTACAAAATTAAAGAAAAAATTTGGAAGATAATCCCATTATGAAGTCTCAATGTAACCTTGATTATCAAGCTTAGTTCACTTAGATGCACTAATGAATTATTGTACCTGATGGTGTGGAAGTGCATTGGATATTATAGTAATTGGAAAGTGGTTTCATCATGGGTTGGGAAACTTAACTAGGGCACAAGCCCATTAGAAGATCATACTAAAGCCCCTAGAGCATGCGTTGGGAGCCATGGGACTCCATCATGTGTTAAAGCATAATTTCATGCTATGGGCACCTTTAGTGACTTTAGTATTTTTTTGATTGCCCCACATTATTCATGAGATGATGCACTTGTACCAATGTTCCCCAGTCGGCTTAACATAATCATGGCAGTTGATCCAAGTCCTAGAGGAGGTTTGTCTCACCTTTGAGACTTGGGAGGGAAGGCACCATCATCAGAGCCCTCATTTGGAGCATTGTATAGGATTTTCTTTCTAGAGAATGCTCTTTGGTCAGAGTCAGTAGTTTTCGCCTTAGGGTGTTTGCACTAACTTAACTGTGTTTTATTTACTATCACCCTGGTTGAATTTGCACGTCAACATTCACATGTAACAATTAGTGGACTTTACTATCACCCCCTCTTGAAAAGTCCACCGATGTTCTCACGGTAAAGTCCACTCAACTGAAGAAAAACTCTCAAACTGGTGGTAAAAAGAACAAGAACAATAGAAAAAATAAACAACAAAATCAAACTGCCCAAGAGTCTAAATCCAACCCTAAGAGTTAGGGAGGGGGCACCAATGAGCGTCACCGGAAAGTCAAGTTCCCTTGTAAAATTTGTCAAGGCGATCACCTTACTCATGAGTGTACTCAAATGGATGAAATTCATAGGCTTCGTTCACCACCGTCTTTTGATCAGCCTATAGTTTTAACTCGTCCATTCCCTGCGCAACCCCAACAACAAATGGTTGCTCAACCTACAAGACCTCTGCAAAGGGGGAAACGAGGGATCATCTTCCCATTCTCCTCACAACTTAGTCGTCTCTATGTGCAAAGAAGATGTCAATGTGACCACGCGAGCTAAGTCTTATGATGCCCCTGAGTCGAGTTCTCCTTCCAAGGACTCACCAGCTCCACCTATTACCACTGGACCTCACACTCTAGATAAGCCCATGGAACCAGGCTATCGCCCCCCCAAGGGTGTTCTCTGTAAGATGACACACAACCCTTCTGCCAAGGCCGCTCAGCACTATAGTATTGTTGAAGATCTAGCCCACGCACCTTGTGCACCTTTTTGTCTGCCATCGGTGGAGTTGACTCATCTGACTCTGGCATTTTTTCTTTTAATGCCGAGAAAGCCGCTCCTCGTTTTTCCCATCAAATTTATTTTCAGATTATACTGTGGGTTTCCCAAAAGAATATCCATCGCACTCTGGTCGATGAGGACTCTTCCACCTATGACATGTCCATATCCTTTTGGAAAGCTATTGGCTCTCTGGCTCTTGCCAAGTCTAACACTACTCTCGAAGCTTTTGACGGTCATAATTTCATTCCTAAGGGGGTCCTCCCACATTTTTCCATTGAGTTAGGAGGTAAAACAGTACGTGTCGGTATTGAAGTTGTTGACACTCCTTTAGATTATAACCTTCTCCCTGGCCATAGTTTTTTTTTTATTCCATAATTGTCGTAGTATAATTTGTGTTTTGTTTACTTTTATTTCCTCATAAAGGCAAGATTATTACTATTGACCAGCTTGACTATTGCGTACCATCGGCCCAACTTTCTACTACCACCGGAACTACTGTTCCGCTTGTGGGGGAAAATCTCGGTCAATTCCAAAGTGTTAGTGCAGACCTCTTCAAAAGTTCCACTCTTATGGGAGTTTTTCCTCAGCTCCCTTCACCCGACACTCCTCCTCTCGTTGTCAGTCGTTGCCATATGATCTCTTCTCGCACCTATGGACCCCAAATTTTCAATGACCCTTGGGTGGTGTCTGCTGAATTTGAGATCAATTCATATGGCACGTCCATGCCTTTAAGTCCAACAAAGTTTTCTTATCAGGCCATCCAACTGGCTTCCCCATCTGACGAGTCTCATGCTGACACCTCGGTATCACCCGGCGATTTCTTGTTGCCTTCCTGGGATGTTGACCATCCTTCCTCTTGTGACTTCCTCGACTTCCCATTACCATCTGATGAAGTTATTCGAGAATGATAAAAAACTGAATATATAATTAAATGGCTCTCCAGGTGAGAACCTGGAGAGTGTAGAAACACTCAGACAATCTAATACATTGAATCAAGAGAACAGCCTAGTACATATAGGCTTTCTCACAATCAGGTAGTTTTAACCACTCCCTGAATATTAGAATCTGAGATCTAGAATTAGAATCTGAATCCTATCCTAACTGAACTTTCTCCATTAATTCTAACACTCCCCCTTAATGGAGAAAGGGTACAGAACAATAACATATGATAACATACGCCTGTTGGTCTAGTCTCAGCTAGGCTTACAATGGTAAAAGACATAAAAAACTTGCTAACAGAGTTTTCATCTTAGTCTTTATGCTTCTGAGACCATATTTGTTCATTCATGAATGAGGCTTCATCTTCACTTTCTTTGCCATGAGATAGTGATGTATCTTCGCCTCATTTCTTCCCTTGTGAAGGAAAACTCGATTTCTTGCTCTCATCCTTCTCAGAATTATGGCAGGGTGGATAGGAGAATTTTCCTTCACACTATTTCTGGTGGCAATCATTTGAACGTCAGCGATGATATCTTCACCATTGATTACAACAATTTTTGTGTTAATTTCATAAAGACATGGTGTTTCAAGCCATGCTTCAAGAAACTTCAATTCTTCTTCAAAATTCATTGTTGTTTCTTGTCTACCAATATTTGCACAAAAAACAATGTTAGATTTATAAAGATGATCACAATTACTTTCATCTTCCTGTTCCTTCAGGAGAGCTTTCATTTCACCATCTCTCCCTACTTCATCGCTTTCTGCTGACATAATTATGCCTTCATCCAGTTCTGTTGCTGCAAGCATGTTCTGCGTTTGATCTGTATGTGAAGATAGGCCTTCCTTCTCACCAAACAGTAATTCATCAATTTGATGTTTTTCAATCATCAAATTGATCCACTCATCATGAGATATATAATTCTCATCAAACTTGATTTCTGCATCAGAAAAACTTTCAGGTTCTACAATAATGAATGTGTTTTCATCATTACAAGTTTGAATTACAGATACACATGCATCACCCATCATTGCATCTTCAATTTTACAAACAAATATGGGATCATTATCAAAAGCAATATCTTCAACATAATTGCCCTTATTCAAACAGTATTTCATCTCTAAAACATCCCATAAAAACTTTGTACTAGGAATCTCTCCATATTCATATATTACGCTGAATATGGTGTTGTCATCTACTGCAGATGTTATAAGACTTAATACCACTGTATCTCCATTATCATTAATAACATCTTCAACATAATCCAGTAAATTTAACTTCCATAGTACTGTTTTTATTTCATTTGCCCAGCTTTCATAATTCATACCTGAAAAAGATGGTAAATATGGCATTAACCATTTAATAATCTCACCAAATTCCAAATCAGTGCTTTGATCGGCAGCTGGTCCATCACCGTCAACCTGAAACAAATCACAAAATTCTGCAACACAATATTTTGCACTTCTCCGTTGATGCTTTCTCCTGAAATTTTTTTGAGACTCTTTCAATTTACTTTGATGACCCATTTTCTCCTATTTTCTCCCTTGCCAGAACACTTCGACCTTCTAGCTCGCCCTCTAGCAAGCACTTGATCCGCCACAAACGAAACCACAGATTTATCCCTATCCAGCTGCAATCGTCAAGCAGCCAGATATTGCTGCAACGTATATCGGCAACTATAAATGCAACATTGCTTTTTGTCCCATAAGCCCCAAATACATTTATTCGATTCCAAACTTCTGCGAGATGGAGAAGACCACGGCTTGATCTAAAGAACGAGCGCCCTTACGCCAATTGAACCCTGCGAGAGCGCTAAATCCCGGCCTCGTTTACTACCGGACCAGCAGCACCACCGAATTGGAGTCGAGTATTTGCAATCTCAACGCCCTCAGAAAAGAACGCACCAAATGCCTCTCAAAATTCCTTTTTAAAAAAATGAATTCAAGGACTGCACATAATTATCAATGGCATTATCTAAGGAGACACACCACACGAGAGAACCAATACTGTCAAGTAATTTAACTCGAATATTAAAAGTAAGCTCGCTCTCCAACAGTTGTGCGTAAGATTGAGCCAATGAATCCCAACATCGTAGACTCCAGACTTCATTTCCTCCTCCAACCATATGAACGCATGTAGGTTAAACAAACAAGGTAGCTCTTCCAACAAAGACGATTCCAAAGATAGAATGCTTCTCTAAACTGGCTGTGAAGGCAGCAACGTTTGGCAAACTTCTGCTGCTGTTAAAGAGAACGTTGCTTCTGCTTTGGGCCGACAAATTCAAACACTGAACCACGTTTTTTTTTTTTTTGTCTGTGACGGAAACCACAGAAAAAATACCACGACCGCTGCTCCTATAATCCAAAGTTCTTGCCCTCTCGTCTGCTTAGCGGGTTCAGTCTCAAGACGTCAAGAAATGAAGACCAACTCTCTCTCACGTCGGTTCTTGTTTTTGAGTTCACTCTTCAAAACGCTCTGCCAAGGGCACCATCAGAACTTTCTTCTGGTACACAACATTGTTTCCATTCTTGTAAACAATAGATGTGTACTATGCAGTTGCACGCGCAGCACGAGAATACAAATATAGCTACATGTATGTGAAGGCATTGACTGATCGTATCTTTGGAATAAAATCAAGGAGTCAAGCAATGACCCATATACGGTATGACTCTGGCCTTGTGCAGGCAAAAGAAAAAAAATAGGGAAGGTCATATGAATTATACTGAAGCGATTCACGCCAACCAACACACTATTGAATCGCAGATTACGTTTTTGACTAACTGTGCCGTCATATATCTGCGATTCTCCACATCCTCTGCGCCTGGGAGTAAGATACAGTTGACGAGAAAGATACAGCTGACAGGCCACGGCTCTCTGCAAATATCAGACACGGCTCTCTGCGCAAATATCAGGCCACGGCTCTCTCAACGGCCCACCCAACGAGCCTGTTCTCCTCTGCGTTTTCGCGCTCAACACAATTTACTCGCAGACCATGCTCTGCAGCGGAGATTTTTACAGCTCCCCTGAGCTCCAACGCATATCAACAGGTTCTCGGCCTCACGTTTCCGCTGCAGGTCACCAGTGCAAATTTGCCTCCACACGGCTCTCGGCCTCACGTTTCCACTACAGGTCACTAGTGCAAATTCGCCTCCACACGGCTCTCGGCCTCACGCAGCATTCACAGCTCCCCTGAGAAGAATGGAAATCTGATTTCTGACCAGATTTCGGCCCACAGACACTGCCTTCTGGATTTCTGACCGGCGTTCGGCGTGTAAGGACCAGCGTCCTGAGATTTTGCAAAGCTGGCGAGTATGCAACTCAGCTCAGCTCCGGCCTCCACGCACTCTGCAGCATTCTAGCACCTCTGAAGTGACAACGTTTAGTGGTCACGGGTTCTCCAATTTGGCAACAACTCATGGGCTCTCCAGATGAAAATGACAATAGCACATCTAGCAGCTGCTCCACTTGCAAATGCACCAGCTGATCCATAGCGGACACGCCGGACAACACAACTCAGCTCTCCAATTCAGCTATCAAGCTACAACGCTTTGCAGCATCCTCTCCCACAGATCTATTTAGCTTCGACCTGAAACTTTGATACCATGATAAAAAATTGAATATATAATTAAATGGCTCTCCAAGTGAGAACCTGGAGAGTGTAGAAACACTCAGACAATCTAATACATTGAATCAAGAGAACAGCCTAGTACATATAGGCTTTCTCACAATCAGGTAGTTTTAACCACTTCCTGAATATTAGGATCTGAGATCTAGAATTAGAATCTCAATCCTATCCTAACTGAACTTTCTCCATTAATTCTAACAGAGAAGTCATGTCTATCTATGACCGTCCGTGGGGACCTCTCCATCATCGATCATCATTTTTCCCCAACGTAGAGGCTTTGGATGAGTCTTGTCAAATCCTGGGTTCCTATGGCAATGCTAGTCCTTCCTCACATTTCCAATGGGTTTTTCCCATTTTGTCGGAAGGGAACCTGACTAACATTTCTTCCACTATACTGATCAATATTGCCATGAAACCAGGTGTCGTAGAAAATATCTTGATTGGGGTTGATTGCACTCCCTCTTAGATCACCACTTATACCGTCCTTTTCAAATAATTTCACGACGTTTTTGCATGGTCCTACGAAGAGATGCTTGCAATCAATCCCCGTATCGTCCAACATGAAATTAAGACATATCCAGGAGCTATACTTGTTATGCAAAAGCTCTGACCAGTCAACCCACATAAAGCAGCAACCATTAAAGTTGAAGTTCAAAAACTTCTTGATGCTATTTTTATCTATCCTGTCTCGTTGACAGAATGGGTATCTTCATGTCCTCGTTGATAAAAAAACAAGGAAGTATCTGTGTCTGTGTCAATTACCGCAATCTGAATCTGGCATGTCCTAAAGATAACTATCCTACTCTGTGTATTGACGAGATCCTTGATGCCTGTGCCAGTAACATTATCTTTTCCTTTATGGATGGTTTCTCAGGTTATAACCACATTGAAATCAAACCAAAAGACCAACACTAGACTGCTTTGATTTGTCTATGGGGTACGTTTGCCTATCGAACACTGCCTTTTGGCCTTAAAAATGTTGGAGCCACCTTCCAGCGGGACATGTATTATGCGTTTCATGACATCAAACACATCGTTGAAGTCTACCTTGACAAACTTACTACTCGATATTTGCTACATGGTGATCACCCTTCCCACCTGCGTGAAGCCTTCCTCCGCTGTCGTTTTTACAAAATCATGCTTAATCCACATGCTTATCACTAAGCTGGAACCAGTTGGGTTGTTCAACTGTCAACCTAGCACAACTATTTCAAACCACTTTGGACTAGAAATTAGTCCTTCCAATCAGAGAGGGCTCTCTCAAAGAAAATAAATGAATACTCAAGATAAGATCTCTATTACAAATGGCTAGATCTTTTTGTGTTTTAAGTGATTTTGTAGGTGGAAGAGTGTATAAAGGCTACCATTGGGCATGGAGTCAGCTATGGGACTTCAATTACAAGCAAATGCAATCCATGGAAACTGAGCCAATTGGGCTTAAAAGATAAATTTTACAGAAACACATAGTACATGAAGGAAATTGGAGCATAAAAATTATGAATTCCAAGTGATCATAATTCTATGATGTTGATAACAATATATAAAATAGAAACACATAAGCTCTACAAGAATTTTAGGTCTGAAAGACAACTGTTGCACCTGTATATTAGCTTTGTAGATAAAAGTTACATAATAGCCTTCTCATTACATTCATCAACCCCTTCAAACTCAAAAAACTCCTCATTTATAGAGGGAGATCTCTTTTACAATGGTCTGCCACTTGGGCTAGACTTCAATATTGAGTTTTAATGGAGTTTGTAATAAAAAAGGATTCTATGATCATTAATAACTCCAACAAAACCTCTAACAACCCATGTTTGTCATCCCTATCGAACCAAACTACCATGTTGAGGGGTTGGCCAACTGATACACTGGAGTTAAGATCTTATAAACCTGAGTTGATGATGAGTTGTCCAATTGATGAGCTGGCATCATGGTGAGTTGCCAGCCATGTGGAGTTTGACTGCTGATCTGTCTCCTTGAACAAGTGGCACAATAACATTCATGATCTTATTTGATGATTCATCCACCTTTTCACTGCATTGACTGCTCAAAAACACGTAACACTGGAAGAAAAACAGAGTATAGGAACTTTTGTAGCGCACTTTCATAGCAACGTCCAAAATCCACTTTTTGCACAATCTTTGACCTTTCTGACTACTGGAGGATCTTCCTTGAGACTAATGAGGTAAACACATGCTCTAAGCCATCCTTGTTCTGAGATTTTTGCAGAAGTTTCCCTCAAAGAAACCTACATCACTTTCGTAGCAAAATTTCGTCTTTAAGCCTGGGACTCGCTACGAAAGTACCTAGTTTACTAATATTTTGCATCTTCTTCTTTTTTTTTACCTCAAAAGCACTACTAAAGCCTGTACATGCCTGGTATGATATCATAAGACAAAATATGATCCAAAAATGTGTTGCCTTACCATGTTTCATGGTGTAACATCATCATCTTGCACAACCATCTTAAGACCCCTTTTCTTCAATTCTTCTTGTGCCATCTCCATCTGTGATTCCAAGTCTTTGACTTGACCTTGTAGCTTCCTTCTTTTTGCTTGTAGCCACCTATTCCTCCTGAAAAGATGCGTCATCATCCTATGTAGAGGCAGCGTCCTATTTAGCATCTTCCCCGACTTATCTACCATTTCATTGTAAAAAAATAGTTGCTTGCTCACTTCCTTTTTGAAATCTTCCATATCTCCAACTTAGTTTCTAGAACCTCTGCCCTAGCTTCCCTCAGTTGCTCTTGTAAGAGCTCCATCTCAGTCTTTTCTTGAACCTGCTCTTTACCCTTTCTTCCCTTGATTAACTCTTCCTCTGCTGGAAATAATTCTGCTATTTCCTCCTCTAATGGCAGCTTCTCCTTTTCTGGTTTCTTAGGCATCTTCTCTGGCATCTTTCCCATAATTTTGGTCTCACTTCTTCCGCCTTTTGCTTGCACAAATCCTTCTAATTATGATCACTATTTTTTTCTGGCTTTACTGGCAACATGTTTTTTATTATCTGCCACGTTCTCTATATAACTCTTATTCTGGAACAAACCATTCATTGGCCATTGCTGTTACGATTTTTTTTGGACTTGATGGTTTTGGGTTTTTTTGGTATTTCTGTAGACGTAAATATGGGACTCCCATGATGTTTTATTTTTGGCCCTGTGGTGCTACATGGTGCTACATGCTTCTGCCATATATATACTTCTGATATATTTTGAATAGGTCGCAGTTGAGGAGTTAAGGAGGAGCGATAACTTTAATAATCACGCATATAAAACTGGAGATTGAAGGAATGGTTGGCCATGATTCAGATTGAGTTTAAACTTCATCCTTCTTACTCCATTGTTGGGGAATCCCTTCTATTTTTTTGGCAAGCCATATAACGGAAAATGGCACATGTGGACTCCTTGTTGAAGTTATAACGGAAAATGGCCCATGTGAACTCCTTGTTGAAGTTTTATCTCGATATAAGTTATAGGTTTCAAGGCGTCGATTGCGTTTTAAGCCTAGATCAAGGGTTTAAAATTTAGATCGAGCTTTTTAAATTAAGGCTTTTTAAAACTTTGGAGGATTTTTCTTTGATTGAGGGTTTGAACATCAAGAATACTTCTCTATTTTTGTAGGGTTTCCTTAGAGTTTAACTTCCAATGGGTAAATCCCTTCATGTCTTTCATGTAAGATGGCAGACTCGGTGCATGTAAATTTGTCACTGAATTTTTTTACATTATTACATTCTGTCTAATACATTGAAGAGTAAAATGTTGAAAACAGAAGTCACTTATTAAATTTACCTAAATTTAAAAGGATAAGCATTTAATTAAATATAAATTTGACACATTAAATGTCATTAATAATTTGAAAAAAATATTAAAAAAAAGCTACAACACCACGAAATCCCTACCTTTTTGTTTTTCAGTGCATGGGGTTTCAAACATTTTAACATCCAATTGATATTTCCAATTATCAACTCTAGGGTATTTTCACATTTCATTACTAGCTTTGTCATTCTGTAACATCCGACCTTGTCATGATCACATCGACGGAAACTCCATTTTATGGGTCACATATAATCATATATTGCTTCAAAAGTGTCATGCTTCCAGCATCCAGGCCTATAAAGAGAAACGGTGGTCATAATCGCAGTGGACTACTGGCAATAACACTTTCCACAAGGAATTGCATGTATACTGATCATGCACTCGCACTTTGGTTAATAATAACCTCTACTTCACGTTGTTGCGTGTTGAAAGGCACCATTAATCTCGCAATGTGCCTTATATCCAAATATTTTGTTTTAATTTAAATGTCAGGCAGTGTTATGGACATTACCACTGAACTAGAGGACCTACATGATCAGCCGCAAATGTACCTAGCGATAGTCTGCACATAAACAGCCATACTAGATTTTTGGACTTATAACATTATTTTCCTTTCTCTTCAGTACGAGCAAGAAAGGTGGATCCATGTAAATCTATCTCTCCCTCTGACAGGCAGAATGGGGAATTGGATTTTCAACTCTTTAATAGTTATGGTGTGAGATGTAACTCATCACATCAGTCTGTGGACTGTAGAAAGATTCCAATCTCATTTCGAATGCCAAAATAGTCGACATGGTACATTTTATGGAAGGCAACCATAATTGTGAATCATGATAGATTCATGTTTTCTGTATGAAGAACCAGTGTTTATTCATTTCGTGCATTGGAAGTGATGTGCAATTGTGAATCGTTCCTTTCAATGTTGAATGCCCGTATAAATTAGCATAGCCATAACTGATTTCACTCATTGGATAATGTATATGACGAATATATAAAAAATATTCTTAGATTATTAAATCTAGACCATCTTAAGGAATGAAAAATTTGGAAAACCTATTCTGAAATAGACCAGGCCTATCGGCATAATGAGATGACCAAATGTACAAGAACCCTTCAAATTTGATCAGTGACTGTAAATTGTGATCTATGCCCAATAAGGAATGCGTGCACCCGTTTATTAACCTCAATCCAACTGCATCCAGGTGACTTTTTCAGGCCTCTGTCTTTCATTTTTTTCCTTACCCTTTCAATGTCATCCCTTCTGCCAACGGCAGCGTATATGTTTGAAATAAGCACATAAGGCGCATCATTTATAGGGTTCAACTCAAGAAGGCGATCTGCTACATATTCTCCTAGCTTTAAATCATTATGTACTTTACAAGCACTTAGTAAGCATGTCCATACTCTATCATCGGGTTGTATTGGCATTTTATTTATGAAGTCTTGCGCTTCATACAAACGTCCAGCACGGCAGAGAAGGTCAACCATGCAACTATAGTGCTCCATTGCAGGTGTGATGTGATGATGTTCACTCATGCAATTGAAGTGTTCATATCCCTGATCCACTAAACCTGCGTGGCTGCAAGCAGACAAAACACAAAGGTAGGTAACATGGTCTGGAATCGAGCAAGAGCGTTTCATTTGTTCAAAGAGTAGTAGGGCATCATTGCCACAGCCATGCATAGCATATCCTGCAATCATAGCTGTCCAGGAGACAACATTTCGCCGATGCATTTTGTCAAATAAATCGCGTGCATTCTCTATGTTCCCACATTTTGAGTACATGTCTATAAGGGCATTCACCGCCGTGACATCTGACTGAGCACCGCTTTTAATTATCTTTCCATGGATCTGCATGCCCTGTTCCAGAGCTGCTAGGTTGGCACATGCCGGGAGAATACTGGCAAAGGTTTGAGAGTTTGGCGTCAAGCCTGCCGATTGCATTTGTTCAAAAAGTTTCAGAGCCTCCCCTACTAACCCAATCTGTACATGCCCTGCAATCATAATACTCCAGGAGACGACATCCCGATTGCGCATCTTATTGAACAGTTCACGGGCTCTCTCTATGTTCCCACATTTTGCATACATGTTTACAAGGGCACTCACCACAAAGACACTGGACTGAAATCCACTTTTAATTACTTCTCCATGAATCTGCATGCCCAGCTCAATAGCTACCAAATCGGCACATGCTGGAAGAACACTAGCGAAGGTTTTTGCATCTGGACTAATCCCTGCCAGACGCATTTTCCCCAAAACCTTCAACGCATCCTCAACCCATCCATTTTGTGCATACCCTGCAATCATCGCAGTCCACGAGAACACGTCTCTGTGAGGCATTTTCTGAAAGAGCTTCGCTGCCTCGTCAATATCCCCTTTCTGTGCATATCCTGCAATCAGCGCTGTCCAGGAGACCACATTTGGTTCAGACATTTTGTCAAACACAGTGCGTGCAGTCTCAACTCTATCACATTTTGCATACATGTCTACCAGGGCATTCGCTACAAAAGCATTGGATTCGAACCCTCGTCTTTTTATTTCTTCGTGGATCTTCCTGCCCTGATCCAAAGATGCCAATTGGGCACAAGCAGGAAGAACACTGGCAAAGGTAAAATGATTGGGGTTGACTCCTGTCCATGGCATTTGCTGGAAAAGTTCGAGTGCCTCCTCGGGAAATCCATGTTTTGAGTAAGCTGCGATCATGACAGTCCACGAGCAGACATCTCGTTCAGACATTTGGTTGAAAGCTCTGCGAGCGTCCACCAGGCTTCCGCATTTGACATACATATTAACAAGGGTGTTGTGTAACATTACATCACCCCTGAATCCCGTTTGATTCATGTGAGAACAGATGAGTTTGCCGTATGGTAAGTCATTTTTCTTAATACAGGCATGAAGGAGGGCTGTATATGTAAGAGAATCTGCCTGCTTGTCTGTAAAATGCAAATTATCCACTGCCTCCTTCAAACAGCCCAGTTTAACTTTACAGGGTTTTCGAATATCATTACAGGATTTTTCAATATCATCCAAAGGTATGGCATAATAAGAATTGGATTGTAATTTGGGATTAGTAGCTATTTTACGCTGAGAATGCTGCTGTGCTGGTTGAAAAAGCAACGCCTTCATCAGTTGCTGTCTTCTCATTGTCGTCTATCGGGTTCACCATTTGAACTACTTCTATCATCAAACCGATATAACCACCGGCGAAATAACACCAGCGATATAATATGTGGCGTTTAACAGTGTTTTCAGTTCTGATGCGAACAGCTTTCTGTGACTGGTTTACAAATTCAAAGAACACTGAACGCAAAACAGAGCATTTGGAATGTGTATACAATTTGAAAATTTAAATTTTTGCTTTCAGTTCATCGGGGTGCCTGGCTAAACCGCAGAAGCCAGGCCGGGCCAACCAAAGATTAACAGGTATAATTTTATTCACAATTTGTGAGTATTTCGTGATTCACCAACTACAAGTACAAGAGCACATGTAAAAACCCTGTTCTAACGTCAACGTGGTCAAATTCCAAAGAGGCCCTTCTTTACTGGCAGTTGGAATCTTGTTCATTCTCACCTGGATTGGAGATATTCCCATAGAAATTCAATTGTTTGATTTTGTTTATATAAATTAAATTTTCAAATTATTTTTGTTTAAATGAAATATAATAAAATAGAGTAATTGGTTTGTGTGGGGTTTAAGTTTAACTAGGTTAGAAATTCAAATTTTATGAGGAGTTGAGGATAGAGATTATTTTTGGGAGATTTAAATTATCCGAGGACCATTGAATTCTAGTGATAGCATTTCCTTTTTCATCCAACATTGGAGTTGGGCCCTATTTAAGCATTGCTTAGTTGGAAAATTAAAAATTAAAAATAATATATGATACAAATTTATCTACATTGCATTTATTTTGACATTGGACAAAGTACAAGTTTCCAAAATAAAGGATAGCTTCTTTAGCCTAGTTTAACTAATAAAAAGAATGGGTTTTTTTAGTTTATTTTTTTGGTCTTTTTTGCCCAAATTTTGGTAGAGATTTTTAGGAATCATAAGTTCAAGTTGTTTAATTTGCAAAGTTCAAGTGTTTTAGGGGTTTTTTTAGATTGTTGAATCTCATTTAAAAATGCATTTTAAACAACAAGAAATCACAATCCCCCAAAAATTGTATTGTCAGATTCCAACAAAAAAAAACCATTCTGTTTATTAGTTAAACTGTGTCTTTCAAATTTTTCAAAGAACAATGAGTTGTAAATGGCATTATATCTATATATATATATATATATATGGAGAGAGACCTCTGTTAGAAAATTATATATGCAGAAACACAAACACAGAAAACATATAAACAAGAGAGACACAGATATATGTGGTTCACTCAACTTGGGCTATATCCACGGAAACAGCGAGTCATTCCTTTATATTATCCAGCAAAATGAAAAGACATAACCTACAACAGATCCGATGTAATATCCTCTTTTGTGTCACACAGTCCCCCTTGCTATTTCTCGCTTAGAGTATACACACCATACAAAGACGCAATACAATCCACCTAATGAACGGCCAAGATTGACTACGAAATTACAATATTTTACAAGGCAATTTTACATCTGTTTTTAGCTTCGAAGGCGCTGCCCCCGAAACTCCCCGCCAGGGGGGGCTCCAAAAGGTCGCATTCGCCTTGCCTGGACCCCCTGACGGCAATCAAACGACGGGTGGCATTGCCACCCCGTTAAGAACATGGCTCCAACACGGTGATACATCTAAATAAGGAAGATAATCAAGCTCCACACCCAACAACCTCATTGTTTATAGTTTGTAGTTGTTTGAAGTTTCACAAGTATAATAAACTATAATTTTTTTCATAATCCCAAGATCTTTATATTATATTAACAAATATTTATAATACATTATGAAGATCAGTTCTGGTCTACAAGAATAGGACCTATACCGAGGACACCGAATCCTAGTCTCAAAATGTTCCAAAATAAGCCTATTGAGTTGTTTAAAGGCCAAGCTCATAATGTCACAAGTTACAAAGCTGATTAAAGTGCTTTTTGGACTCCTAGTTTGTATAGTGATGCTATATGGGTGTGAATTGTGGGCTAGTAGCAGCCCTATCTCAAAATGGAAGCAAATTGAGAAAATCCAAAAACGTTTGATCATGAGCAAGTTCAAAATAAAAATTTTGGTACCTTATGAGATAATGTTGAGTGAAATAGGAGCAATTCCCATCGAAGCAATTGCTATGGTGAAACTCATAAGATATCTAAAAAGAATTGAGCAAATGGGATTAGGTAGATGGCCTAATGTTGTCTTCAAGGAAGGCATGAGTGAAAGAAAGAAAACATGGATGAGGAAAAACTACACATGGATGCAAAAATGGAATATCTACCTCAATGCTTGTCCCACAAATAGCAAAGAGCTAAAGAATGTTGTTATGGATAAATTTCGTAAACAGGTATGGGGGAAAGAGTTGGGTAGAATGAAGAAGCACTACATCGAAGACTTCAACCCTATGTATGATATCCAACAAAAAGAGTACATTGGAGCTACCATTCCGTGGAGAGAAAAGGTTCTTATTGCTCAATTAAGAACCAACTCACATCATCTTCGGTGTGAAACAGGGCGATGGAAAAGGCCTAAAGAAGCTTGGGAAGAACGAGTGTGTACATTTTGCACGTCTGGAGCAGTGGAATCAGAAAAACATTTCATTTTGGAATGTGGTGCGTTCAAAGACATCAGAGAAAGCTATGGGAATATGTTAGCATCGGTTTATTGGCATTATCTTTTCAGCGATGAGATAGTTGGAAGGTTGGGCCAGCTCATCATCAATTTGAACAAGAAGAGGACTGAAATGAAAAAGGCGAAAACAGGGAACACATAGTCCCATAGGCTATTTTTAGTCTCGTGGACATTAAAATTTCATTCATTCATGATAACCAAATAAACATGAAAACAAAAATTATATCTACTAGAAACCAAGTAAACTAGCAAGCTTACTGCCATTGGTAGTATCCCAAAAAAAGAGTCATGAGGTTAAGTAGTTGGGGTGAGGTGCGCAGGTGAAGCAGGAGGTTGTGGGTCCCTGTCTCGCAATAGAGTGGATTCCATTCTTTGTGTTTTTTCCATCCACAATCTGATAAAGCAGATGGAACTCTTCCATGCGAAGGAGGAGTTGAGTTCATATCTGCTTTCATTAGGGTTAATAAGACTTTACCCAACATATTTTTGACATGTTAATACAAATCCATAGTGTCTCAGAATTGATTGTGGCATGGCCTTGGAATGTCAATACAAATCCACCATGTATAAGAATTGATTGTGGCATGCCCTTGGAGTACCCAACTCCAAAATCTAGTTTCCCATTTTCTCCATAACTTTAGAATCTAACAATTCATTTCTTTCATCACCAATTCATGTTCCATGTTCAAAATCCCATGTTGGACCAAAAATGGAGTTTGTTCAAGATATTTGTTCGTCAAGGCCTGTGCTTGGGAATTGTTGATTGGGCCAAGACTCCCCGCTTCATGCTTTGAACGAGCCCTTTTCCTGGGCATCATGGCTATTGAGAAGGTATCACAATTGAAACAAAAGGTGCAGGGGAAGAGGACTAGAGGAAGAATGTGAATGAGAGAGGTGGAGAGCGAGAACAGAAGTAGCAGGCAGAAACTTTGGCAAGTAGGAAAAGCACTAAAAAAGGACGAGTGGTGGAGGTCTAACTAACAGAATCATAAAGAGCCAACACAAGAGCTGAAGAGATAACCAAATTAAAAATTAGAATAAAGATGTAAAGAAAGAAAGTAAGTAAGTATTTTTAACGTTCACTAGGCTAAAAAGTAGCCTATAGGACAGATTACTTCTCCATTTGGCTCTTGTATTTAGCCCTTTTCCTATGGAGTTTTACAATAAACGCTCACAGTTTCTGGACAAATTCTTAGTTGAATAGATTATCCCAAGAACTAGCTGCCAGAATACCTGCATGAATTGACTCAATACTTGAAATAGAAATATGGAAAATGCATTAATGAGTTTTCAGCATTGACCCCCCTGTGACTAGCAAGGTTGGCAGGGGTTGATGGCCTACAATTGAGACAATTTCTCAGAGGTAAAGGGACCAGGGTAGGAGGGCTAGTCATTTAACTTGCACATACACAAATAAACCACGCTCTGAGCTTTTTCCTTTTCGCAGCTAGATACCGATGGGCTAGTTGGTGTAAATCTTTTCTAGCATGGGAAATATTCCTAAATACCCCCTAAGCTCCCCACAGATTGCATTGGAGTGATACCACATTCATTAATAACCTCCACTCTCCTTTGTGCTTTCATTACGGATTGAATGCACTATGTCGGGTAGTCTCTCAAGGGAAGGCTCGCTCGAGGCTTCTTCAATTCCCTAGGTTATCATTCCTTGATCTGCCGAACAACTTGACACTTTTCTCAATATGAACTCAAGTTATTGGCCAGCTTGAACCTCAGCAAGTGCACCTTCCTTAACTCAATGTTAGTTGTGAATGGAGCTTGAATGAGGCACCCCCATTAGGGGAAGTATAATAGGATATATTATATAGTATCATGCAGAGTGTTTATACTTATAAAAAAAATTAAACAAATAAAAAATGGTCTAGAGGCACTCTATTATTGGTAGTGCAAAGTGTCTGTACTTCTCAAAAAAAAATTAAAAAGGGATAAGTAACATTTTATTATTGACAATTAAAATATAAAATATGAGCGCTAAATGTAGTTTATTTTTGGTAAATTTAAGTGTAACTATTTTCAATTTACAATAAGATCCATGAAGGATATGTAATAGAGAGCATCGTCTCTATAGCTACTTTTCTAGTTGTGTTGAAAAGTACTTTGGTTCTATAAAAAGATTAGATTCATATTTCAGATTAAGAAGAAAATTGAATAGGAATTTATTCAAACATTTAGTACCCAATCCAAGTCACTACTATCTCATTGATTTCACAATGCTCAATGTTTGGATGGTGGAAGCAATAGAGTTGAAGTAGTAATTGTTTTCATAATGTTCGATGTTGGGATGGTGGAAGCAATGGAACTTGAATGACCATACATGGGAGTCGCATACACCAATTTGGTGTCTAGCTTAGCCATGACCTTAAAATTAAATTGTTATTGTATAGCTTGAATGGGCCTAATGGTTAAAAGCACGTGTTTACTCCTATGAGGTCACAAATTCAAGACTAAAGGGGGGTGGAAAATGTAGACATTTTTCTAGTTTGGTTGTGACCTTGAAATTATATTATTATTATTATTCTTAAACGCTCAGATGACGAAAATAAGTTATTGCTTAATTAGAAACAATTTTAATCTTTTGTGTTGAAAGACACTCTTTAGCTTAGTATGGAAGAGATGTAATGTTATGTAAACATCTTGACTTGGTCAAATCACCAGTGGTTTTTGGACTCAGGGTTTTGACAACCCAGGTTATTCTCATAGTATTATTCTCTAATGTAGCTTATTTAAAGGCATAACACCAACTTAGATCCATCTTCATTTTGGATCTATCAAGCGTCGAGAGGGATCAAATCTCTCGAGGTGCAAACATTTTCTCAAGTTTTGCACTCAACAAAAGATTACACCTAGTGAGATTTGATCCCTCTCGGCACGTCAAAGTTAAAATGGATCTAGGCTTATTATTAAAAAGCTCCAAAAACACATTAAATTTAAATAATATTTATTAAAAAAAAAATGAATATCCCTTAGAATTATCATTAAAATTATTTGTAATGATTTCATATACTTTTTAATAACAATTAATCTTATATATATATAATTGACTATCTTTAATATTGAATTCATTTAATAATTTAAGTCTGAAAATATTAAATTTTCTAGTATTTTATTAGTAAAAAATAAATAATAATATTAAATGTTGTTTTTCCATTTAGATTTAAAAATCATTATATCTGAAAATACTCTCTTTTATGAAAAATGATAGACAATACATTGTATAACATTAGTGCATAGATTGTTATAACAGTCTATTTATTATTGACCACTTATTAATAGCGTAATTTAACTAATAGACGAAATGGTTTTTTCGAGGGTATTTTTTGGTTAATTTTGACCAAAATCCAATAGATATTTTTAGAAACTTGAGTTTAAGTTATTTAAGTTTAGGGTGCTAAATCCTTTACATTCAAAAATGTATTTTAAACAACAAAAAATCACAATCTTGCTTGAAATTATTTCATTGAATTTTGGTGAAAAAGGTCATTTCGTTTATAAGTTAAACGACACACTTATTAATTTGTAGTTTGACTAAAAATAACTTCACTTCCCCAATGTTTAAAATAGGAAAACAATCACTTTGATTTATATAATATAAATAAAATCTATTATATTGGTTCTTATTGGTTAGATAACATTTGGGGGGTCTTATTGGAGGCTTTGCGCCTCCCAATGTATTACTTTTTGTTACAAAGCTCGCCATAAGATAAGTTTTCAATCTAATTCAGATAATAATAAAATATATTATTTTTTGTCATAAAACTTAAAGATAAGCTTTCATATCTTATGTTTTTGTCATCCCACGGCCATTTTAGCTCACGCATTAACCGTCTTCTTAACTCACTCACCGATGGAACACCCTTCATGCCCTAGGTTGCACAAAGGTAAATTGGGTGCACTCGGGAAGATGCAGGAAGCTCCAATTTGTATGCCATGGTAGCAATCTTTTGCAACACCTTGTAAGGACCATAATACTTTGGTGATAATTTATTATCCTTCTTAGCTTGCTTGAGGAACATTTGTCTGTATGGTTGTAGCCATAAAAATACCCAGTCACCTACATCAAAACTTCTCTCGTTGCGACGTTGATCTGCCTATTGTTTCATTCAATTCTATGCCAAATTTAGGTTATCCTTTAAGAGTTGGAGAACTTGTTGTTGATGCTCGATGTGATCTTCCACTGCTTGAACCTTAGAATTTTCTCTTAAAGATGATGTGATGGATGGCAAATGATATTCATAAAGTGCCATAAATGGGGTCAATTTTGTTGCAGTGTGGAAGGAAGTGTTATACCACCATTCAGCCAGAGGTAACCAATTGACCCATTTTGTTTGTTTATCAGATACAAAGCAAGGAAGATATCATTCCAAACATTTGTTCACTATCTCATTTTGCCCATCAGATTGAAGATGATAAGATGAGCTATGAGCTAGTTGAGTACCAAACAAGAAAATAATTTCGTCCAAAAATTTCCAATGAAAATGGGATCTCTATCGCTTACAATAAACTTTGGGTTTCC
Organism: Pinus albicaulis; assembly: GCA_034641835.2. NCBI lineage: Eukaryota > Viridiplantae > Streptophyta > Pinopsida > Pinales > Pinaceae > Pinus > Pinus albicaulis. The sequence goes on along the minus strand of CM076575.1, from coordinate 553,554,191 downwards.
ATGTAGCTTTTGAATTGTTTCCATAAACATAGTAGCAACTATACTCACTTTAAATGGATGAGATAATGCACAAAAGTGTGCATACTTGGTAAGCCTATCGACTACCACCATGATGACACTCTTTCTTTCGAACTTAGGTAAACTTGTGATAAAATCCATTGAAACCTCCTCCGAACGTTGATTTGGAATGGATAAAGGCCATAGCAGACCCAGGGTATTAATTCTCTCAACTTTAATTTGTTGTAAAATCAACATTCCGCCACAAACTTTTGAATATTAGATTTAAGACCATCCCAAAAAAAATCTGTCTTCACCCTGTGGTAAGTTTTTAAAAAACCCGAGTGTCCTCCTTGTTGGACATTGGGTTCAACGCTCCCCGTGTGTTTCACGACATGGACTAACCACCTCTCGTGGATCCTAACTCTGGAAATTGTAGCGGAGACTAACACCTATGGGTTTTGGTCTAACGGAAATCGTGAATCCAACAAGTGGTATCAGAGCGACAAGTCTTGAGTTTGAAACTCACCCAGCTCGCGTTGGGGGGAGATTGTTGGACATTGGGTTCAACGCTCCCCGTGTGTTTCACAACATGGACTAACCGTCTTTCGTGGATCCTAACTCTGGAAATTGTAGCGGAGACTAACACCTGTGGGTTTTGGTCTAACAGCAATCGTGATTCCAACACTCCTAAGGGAGAGGTGTGCAATTCCAAAAGAATATTTTGTTTTAGTTGGGAATTCTTACAAATATATAAGCAATCTTTGTACCATAAGGAATCATTTTTCCAACTAAATGTATCAGATGTACTGGGATATTGCTGCAACTTTTGAATGAGTGTCCATACTCCTTCGTCATTCTTCCATTCCTCCCTTGATTTGGTTATCCAATCTCGTTGGATAATAGAAATGACACAAAGAAATGCTTCCACGTCCTCATCCTTTCTTGAGAGTGCATTTGCAACAACATTTAACTTCCCTTTTTTGTAGATGATTTCAAAGTCATAACCCAACATCTTTGTGACCCATTTTTGCTGCTTTTCTGGAGATAGTCTTTGTTCCAAAAAGTATTTAAGACTATCATGATTAGTTTTTACCTTGAAGTGTCTCCCCATTAGGTAAGGTCGTCATTTCTTTAGTGCATGTAGTATTGCCAACATTTCCTTCTCATAAATGGCTTTTTGTAAATACTTTCTAATGCAAGAGAATCCAACTAAAAGGCTACAACTGGAGTTGATTTCTTCTTTTGGATAGAAGAAGAAGTTTTGAATTCTATTTTACTTTGTTTTAAGTTAATTTTGGCTAACACAGCCATTGTAATTTGCAGATTAAAAGAATAGTTAAATTAGGATTAGTTAAGTATTTAGTTTAATAAAATGTTTGGAAACTAAATGACAGTTCCTCAACCATATGGGGATTTTGGGAAGGCATAAAACCAAACCAAACCCACCATTGTGGGGTTCTGCCATCTGTAGAGAGAAAGAGTGTGGAATAAGAGTGAAATAGGTGTGCGAGAAGAGTGAGAGAAAGTGAACAGAGAGCATAAATAAATGTAAAAACCAGTCGTCCAAGGGCTTGGCTCTGTAATTTCATTTCTTATTAAATTCCAAGTGTTTTTTATTTTGATCAGGCTCTCTATTTTAAACCATCTGTTTTATTTCTCTGTTGAATCGCATATGTATTAAATTGCACAGTCAAAGAACAATCGGATTTGCAGGCACAACAAGAATCGTTAGATCCAACACTAATCAACAGTGAGAAATCACATCGCAGTCGGGAGGACATCGCACATCGCAAAGTATAGTGTTTACGATTAAGGATTCGCAAGTTAAGTAATTTAACTTGTGATGCAAAGTGAGTTCGTGGAGACATAACGTGGACCGTCGGATCCAGCAAAGGCCACCGACGGAGATTGAAGCGCAGCGGGAAGCGATTTCGCAAATCGCAATATTTATATGTTAGCGTTAAGGACCGTCGCAAGGTAAGCTAAATGATTTTTGATGCGACGTGGAGAAGGACATGTGTCGGCTCTGTCCAATATTGCAGATCGCAAGAAATAAGGCTTAACCTTTAAGTTATATTGTAAAGTATGCGAAGTGCAATCCTCTGCGATTGGTCGGAACTATTGTGGGACCCTCCGGTAAGAAATTCTGTGTATTATCATTTGTTTTGGGTTTATGTGTGGTATGTGTAAAGTAACCACTGTGATCGTGCGCGTATGTATGTTTGGAAATTGTAAAATTTGAAATCTGTTGTGAGTAGGGGAGTTGTGTGGACCCATAAACCACAGTTTCCTGGTGTATTCTGATATTTTTGTGGCTAGTCTGCATCATTTGGTATCAGAGCGAAATTTCTCTTCCTAAGTGAAGATGGAAGTAGGAAGAAGAGGTCAGAGAAGAGTTGCAAGGGGAGCAATAGATGAAGGACTGCGTGAAGAGATTAGAATGTTGTCAGCACATTTGGCAGCGGTGGAAGCAGGAAGGCGTAGGGATCTTGAAGGTGGAGATGACAGTGATGGTGAGACAATGGCACTAACAGATGGGTCAGAGGACGAGATACCAAAAATCAAACTACTGAAATCTGTTTTGATGGCTAGCAACAAGCCAAGACCAGAGCTCTCCAATTATGATGGCAGTTTGTCCACAGAAGCATTGTTGGACTGGATAAGTGAGTTAGATAAATACTTCGAGTATGAGGAAGTCAGTGAGGATAGGAAAATCAGGTTTGTTGTCACTAAGTTGAAAGGACATGCCGCACTGTGGTGGGACAGTGTGCAGGCAGAAAGGAGAAGATTGAACAAGCCTTTGATCAAGAGATGGGACAGGATGATTGTAAAGATGAAAAGCAAGTTCGTGCCTAAAGATTATCAAATTTCCCTTTACAAACAAGTGCAGAATCTGAGACAGAGAACGATGACTGTAAAGGAATACATAGAAGAGTTCTATAAAGTGAACTCGAGGGATGGGTATGTTGAAGATACCCCTGAGAAGACAGCAATATTTTTTGAATGGTCCATGGATGGAAATCTTAGATGAGATCAATATTCTTTCCCCTAAAACTATAGAGGAGGCATATCAGTGTGCTTTTAAGGTGGAAGAAAAGAATACCAGGAAGCAGAATGTAAGAAGAGGACGTGGGTCTGGTAGAGGAATAGGACAATCTTTTGGCAGAGGTAGCATTTCCAACAGTGATGAAGAGGGCAGCAGTTCGAAGACTTCGGGACAGACTGAGAAGGAAGGTAACACCAGAGGTGGAAGGCCATACCAGTGAGAAAGAGGTAATGGCAGAGGTAGAGGAAATGCCTACCAGTGTTAGAAGTTTCACAAATGGGGGCACGGGTCTTTTGAATGTCTTGAAAATGAGCAAGTTGGACATAGGGGAGCTTATTTTTCTCAGCCTGATGTAGCAGAGGCACCGCCACAAGAGGTGGAGAATGTGCCTGAAATAGGAGAGGCCTTGGTATTGAAAAATGTTTTACTAAAACCAGCTAAGGAGGTGGCAGACTTGACATAAAGGAAAGCATTGTTTCGGACTGTGTGCAAGTCGCATGAAAATGCTACAAATTGATTATAGATAGTGGAAGCATTGATAACCTGGTAGCCATTGAGATGGTGGAAAAACCAGATTTGAAGAAGTCGAAGCACCCGACTCCCTATAAGGTGTCTTGGCTGCAGAAAGGACACCAACTGCTGGCTGATGAGCAGTGTGAGGTGACGTTTCACATTGGCAAGTACAAGGACAAGGTGAATTGCCTGTGCCATATTCTGCTAGGCATACCATGGAAATATGACAGAAAGGTTGTCCATGATGGGGAAAAGAATTGTTACAAATTTGTGAAGGATGGGATAAAGCATACGCTAGTTCCCATGAAAGAAGAAGATACTACAGAAACTAGTGGGACTAAAACACTGCTGATAGGCAGAGAGGAGTTTCTACGACAGAGTGAGGAGAATAAGGTGAATTATGCAGTTGTGCAGAGGCCAAGAGCAGTATTGATGCATATGGAAATCATTGATTTTCCTGTGGAAATATAGGACATACTGCAAGAGTTTAGTGATATTGTGGTAGATGATCTACCAGATAAATTACCACCAAAGCGAAGCATTAGTCACCATATTGATTTTATTCCAGGAACCACTTTGGCAAACAAGGTTGCTTACCGGATGAGTCTGAAAGACAATGAGGAGATCGAGAAGCAAGTACAAGAATTGTTGGATAAATGGTTGATTTGGGAGATTTTGAGTCATTGTGTTGTTTCGATTGTTTTAGCTCCCAAGAAAGGAGGTGAATGGCGGATGTGCACTGATTCCCGAGCGATAAACAAGATCACTATCAGGTACAAGTTTCCTTTACCTCGAATGGATGATATGATGGATTGTCTGAGTGGAGCAGTGTACTTTTCAAAGATAGATTTGAAAAGCGGCTATCACCAGATCAAGATTAGAGAAGGTGACAAATGGAAGATAGCTTTCAAGACCAATGAAGGCTTGTATGAATGGTTGGCCATGTGATTTGGGCTGAGCAATGCTCCCAGTACATTCATGTGTTTGATGAATGAGATGTTTAAAGGATTCATTGACAAGTTTGTGATCGTATATCTGGATGATATACTTATTTTCAGCAAGACGAAGGAAGAACATATTCGACATGTCAGGTATGTGCTGGAAAAATTGCAGCAAAATAAATTGCTAATGAATTTTAAAAAATGTTCTTTTTTCAAGAAATAATTTATTTATTTAGGATATGTAATTTCTGAAAATGAATTAAAGATGGACTCAGAGAAGGTTGCAGCCATAGTTAGCTGGCCATCTCCCAAAAGTTTGTTTGAAGTAAGAAGTTTTCATGGACTGGCAAGTTTCTATCGGAATTTTATTAATAACTTCAGTCGTATTTGTGCACCTATGGTGGATACCATTAAGAAGGAAAATCAGCCTTTTCATTAGACAGAATATGCTGAGAGAAGTTTTTATCTTTTGAAGAAGAAGATCACTGAAAAACCAATCCTAAAACTACCAGACTTCAATAAACTTTTCCAAGTTCGTTGTGATGCCAGTGGGACAGCCATTGGTGCAGTACTCAACCAAGAAGATAAGCCAGTAGCATACTTCAACAAGAAGTTAAATGAGAGAAGGCAAAAGTATACATCTTACAACAAAGAGTTTTATGCAGTTTTCCAAGCATTGAAGCATTGGAAAAATCATTTGTTGGCTAATGAATTTGTCTTGTTTTCAGACAATTCTGCATTACAATACATTATGCAGCAGCACAAGCTGAATCATAAACATGAGAAATGGGTGGAGTACTTGCAGAGTTTTACATTCGTTTTGAAACACATCAGCGGTCAGTCCAACTAGGTGGCAGATGCGTTAAGCAGGAGAAGTTTGATATTACAAGAAAGCACAATGCAAGTGTTGGGATTCGAGCATCTCAAAGATTTGTATGAGATGGATTCATATTTTAAGGAAGCTTATGAAGCTTGCCAAATCCACTGTTGAGAGACAATAGTCCATGGTTCGAATATAACATGAAGGAGGGGTTATTGTTCAAAGGAGGACAGTTGTGTATTCCGGAATGTTCTATGCGAGAGAACTTAATCCAGGAAAAACACAGTGGAGGTTTGGCTGGACATTTTGGCATAGATAAGACTTTGGATCAGCTGAGCCACTTTTACTATTGGCCGAGAATGCAAAGAGATGTGCAAAGATTCGTGATCAGGTGTAAATTTTTTCAACATGCAAAGGGACACAGCCAGAATGCATGGTTGTATACACCCTTACCCATTCCAAACAGACCGTGGGACTCATTCAACTTGGACTTTGTATTAGGTCTACCGAAGACACAACGGGGATTTGATTCCATCATGGTGGTGGTGGATGGTTTCACCAAAATGACACATTTCATTCCATGCAGAAAGACAAGTGATTACACGCATGTAGCACACTTGTTCTTTTCAGAGATAGTTAGATTACATGGCTTGTCGAAGTCCATCATCTCGGACAGGGATGTAAATTTCACAGGCTATTTCTGGCAAACATTGTGGAAGAAGTTAGACACCAAACTAAATTTCAGTTCGGCTTATCATCCACGGTCAAATGGGCAAATTGAAGTTGTGAACAGGACTCTGGGGAATCTGCTGAGGAGTTTGATTGGTGAAAATTACAGACAGTGGGATCGTGTGCTTGCACAAGCGGAGTTTGCCTACAATGACTCGCCCGACAGAACCATGGGCATAAGTCCTTTCCAAATCCTATATGGAATGCACCCACGTGGAGTATTTGAGTTGCGAGGTTTGGGTCAGTTGGAACACAAGAGTGCTGATGACGAAGATTTCGCGAAAGCAATCATCGATCTACATATACAGATCAAATTAAAGCTACAAGACAGCAACAAAAGATATAAATAGACAGAAGTTTTCAAATGGCGGGTGGTACAATTCGAAGTAGGAGACATGGTACTAGCACTTTTGCGCAAGGAGAGGTTTCCTAAAGGCAAATACAACAAATTGAAGATGAAAAAGGTCGGGCCTTGTAGAATTCTTCAAAAAAAAATTGCAAACGCTTACGAGTTGCAGTTACCTCCGGGTGTAGGAATCTCACCCATTTTTAATGTGGCAGATCTATACCCATCCACTGTTGTTTATGAGGAAGGCATTTCGGAGAGACGAACACGGGACATCCAGAATGAGGAGAGATCATGGATTAAACAGATGCCTCTAGCACAACCTTTGGAAATTGAACAGGTTTTTGACACACAGGTAGCCAGGAAGACACAAAGGAAAGAATATTTAGAGTATATGGTCAAATGTAAGGATCGTCCTATGGAGAATTGTTCTTGGTTGGACGCTGCCCAAATTCAAAGCGTCGGGTACTCTATTGAAGAGCTTATGGACAGGAGCCATGAGTTTAATTTACCCCGGGAGCTTGATGCAGGAGCATCCAACTAAACAGCTACAACTGGAGTTGATTTCTTCTGTTGGACAGAAGAAGAAGTTTTGAATTCTATTTTCCTTTATTTTAAGTTAATTTGGGCCAACACAGCCATTGTAATTTGCAGATTAAAAGAATAGTTAAATTAGGATTAGTTAAGTATTTAGTTTAATAAACTGTTCGGAAACTGAATGACAGTTCCTCAACCATATGGGGATTTTGGGAAGGCATAAAACCAAACCAAACCCACCATTGTGGGGTTCTTCCATCCGTAGAGAGAAAGAGTGTGGAATAAGAGTGAAATAGGTGTGCGAGAAGAGTGAGAGAGGAGTGAACAGAGAGCATAAATAAATGTAAAAACCAGTCGTCCAACGGCTTGGCTCTGTAATTTCATTTCTTATTAAATTCCAATTGTTTTGTATTTTGATCGAGCTCTCTGTTTTAAACCATCTGTTTTATTTCTCTGTTGAATCGCATATGTATTAAATCACACAATCAAAGACCAATCGAATTTGCAGGCATAGCGAGGACCGTTAGATCCGACACCGATCAACGGTGAGAAATCACATCGCAATTGGGAGGACATCGCACATCAAAAAGTATAGTGTTTACGGTTAAAGATTCGCAAGTTAAGTCATTTAACTTGCGATGAGAAGTGATTCGGTGGAGACATAACGTGGACCGTCAGATCCAGCAAAGGCCAACGACAGAGATTGAAGCGCATCGGGAAGCGATTTCGCAAATCGTAATATTTAGATGTTAGCGTTAAGGACCCTCGCAAGGTAAGCTAGATTATTTGCGATGTGAAGTGGAGAAGGACACGTGTCGACTCTGCGCAATATCGCAGATCGCAAGAAATAAGGTTTAACCTTTAAGTTATATTGTAAAATATGCAAAGTGGGATCACCTACGATTGGTCGGAACTATTGTGGGACCATCCGATAAGAAGTTCTGCGTATTTTCATTTGTTTTGGGTTTATGTGTGGTCTGTGTAAAGTAACCATTGTGATCGTGCATGTATGTATGTTTGGAAACTGTAAAGTTTGAAATCCGCTATGAGTAGGGGAGTTGTGTGGACCCATAAACCACAGTTCCGCGGTGTATTATGATATTTTTGCAGCCAGTCTGCATCACTTTCCTTATATTAGATAGCTTTCAAAAGCAATGGGTCTTCCTTCTTGCATTAAAACAACACCAATTCCATTTCCTAAGGCATCACATTCCACAATAAAGGTTTTTGTGAAGTCTAGCGTAGCTAAGACCAGTGCTTGGCACATTGCCTCTTTAAAATGTTCAAAGGCCTTAGTTGCTTCAGGAGTCCATGAAAATGCATCTTTCTTCAATAATGTTGTAGAGGTGCTGCTATTTTCCCATAATTATTAACAAACTTGCGATAATACCCTGTTAACCTAAGAAATCCTCGCAACTGCTTAATTGGTGTGGGGACTTTCCATTCCTTGATGAATTTAATTTTGTTAGGGTCTACCTTAACACCCTCATGAGATACACTATGACCCAGATATTCCACCTCTTGAACTCCAAAGAAACATTTGGAGGTTTTTTCATATAATTGTTTCTCCTCCAATAGTTTGAGCACCCTGTCAACATGTTTAACATGATCCTTCCAAGACCGACTGTAGATTAGTATATCATCAAAAAGTACTGACACAAATTTTATAAGGGTTTGAAAATGGAATTCATCAACCCTTGAAATGTAGAAGGTGCATTGGTAAGGCCAAAAGGCATGACCAAAAATTCATAATGACCCTCATGAGTACGAAATGTTGTTTTCGGAATGTCTTCAGTCTTCATTCTAATTTGATGATATCCTGAATGGAGATCCAACTTGGTGAAATAAATTGCTCCATGTAATTCATCCAATAATTCATCAATCATGAGAATGGGAAATTTATCTTTAATAGTGAGCTTATTGAGCTCCCTATAATCTGGACACATGCGCCATGATCCAACCTTCTTATGCACCAATACTACTGGAGCAGAGAAATAACTTTGACTAGGTTGAATTATACTAGCCTCTAGCATTTCTGCAATCATATGTTCAATTTCGCTCTTTTGGACATAAGGATATATGTAAGGCATGGTGTTTGGAGGAACACTTCCTGGAATCAAATGAATAGCATGATCATGATTACGAATAGGTGGGAGTCCTTTGGGAGTTTCAAACACCTTGGAATGATTGTCCAAGAATTTTTGGAGATCTGGAGAAATAGATGATTTTGATGTTGGAACTTCTAGTGAGCATAATTGTGCAATGATGCCTCGTTGTTCTTTATTCAGAATCTTTGTCATGACATTAGAGTTTATTATCTTTCCTGGCTTTCCTGTGATACCCCGTAATGCAACTTCCTTTTCTTTCGAAATTTTTTTCAAGAAAAGTTCTTCAAAATTAAAAGCTACCGTCTCCAAAGATTGTAACCATTGTACTCCTAGTACAACATCAACACCACCCATTGGAATATTGGACTATTCAATACATATTCCCCCATGGTTAACTTGATATTATGGCACTTTCCAGAGAAATTTATAGTTCCTCCATTTGCCACCATCGCTTAACACTCTGGCATTGGGTATAGGAAGCAATTCAATTCATTGGCTACCTTACAATGAATAGAATTATGGGTACTACCCGAATCAATAATAACTATTACATATTTCTTGTTGATATGCCCTTCTATCTTGAGAGTTTGAGGAGTGGTAATTCCTACCAATGCATTACAATTTATAGGATATGGTCAGATTCATTTCTTCTTCTTGTAAGGTTGGTTCCTGGTGTATATCCTCTTCTTTTGAAGTTTCTTGTTCCTTTTCTTCCTCTTCTTCACAATCTATGTAAAATAATTTCTTCTCCGCACACTTATGACCTTTAGTGTATTTTCTATCACAACTATAGCAAAGCCCTTTTGATATTTTTTATTCCAATTGTTGTGGCGTCAACCTTGTAGGTTGTGGAAGTCTAGGAGTAGCAACACTTCCATCTTTATAGTTGTGAGTGGTAGGCTTCCTTGTCGCCATAATTTTGCTTTTAATTTTTCTTGCCAACCTAAATGCCTACTCCAATATATCAGGTTACCAAAGGCAGACCTCATGTTGGATGTTATCCTTTAGAGTCCCTATGAAGACATCAATCCTATGTTCCTCTAGAATATTATTTACCCTTATATTCAATTTTTGGAAGTCCTCAATGCTCTCCATCATTAAACCCTTTTGTTTGAGATTTATCAATTGGCTAAAGAAGGTGTTGTTCTTTGTATTCTCATAATGTGCTAGCATTTCCTCTGTAAAAATTGACCAAGTGACTAGTGGTTTACAAGAACAAAGCCATCGATACCATACAAATTGATTTTGTTCTAAATATAAAGTTTCAATGCGTACCTTTTGTGTGTTTTGTGTATTATGGAGCTCAAGTATTGCTCCATTTGTAGTATCCAAGTTATAGATCCTTGTCATCGAACTTCTTCATATATCTCTTTGGAATATGGTGGATCTTAAATCCAACATTAGAGTCTATAAAATCACGATTAACATTTATTTTATTCTCATCATGAGTTTCCTCTTACATTTTCGCCATTAGGAATAATTTCTTGTACAACTTTGTCAAACCTTCCTTCAAACCTTCTATGCTTGTTTTTAGATCATTCTTCGTGTCTTCCATGTTGCCTTTTAGTTTTTATTCAATACCATTGATCTTAGCTTCCATGCCATCCATCTTAGCTTCCATTCCATTCTTCAAACCATCCATCTTAGCTTCCATTTCATTTTTTGTTATTCTTTGTGAGAGCAAAATTTGTTGCACTTGTACTTGTAATTTTGATATATCATGTTTCATTTCTTCCTCTTCATGAGTCATAGTAGAGCCTTCGGAGGGCTTAATGGGTGTTGAATTCTTTTTAGGGGGAATTTTAGAATCCAATATTGATATCTATGCTTCAATATTCTCTTGGAATCACTTCAAACTAATTTTTCAAACAAGACTTATGCAATTTAAAAAAAAAAAAATACACACACATTTCTTGCTTTTGAAGAGCTCGATATTGAAACTGATGTATCTCTATAATTTCGAATCCCAAAGATTTTATGTTCGGTCATTTAGTAGCCCTTTGAATTGTTTTTCCAATGCCATAGGTCAAACAAAGTTATGTCCAATCTCCCACAATGACCTAATTATGGATTGGTTTAGTAAAGCGAACTTGTACAATGTGCCACATGTCATTGTTTTCTCCTTCGGCTCTGAAATTGATACACAGGAAACTACAGTATTTGTACTTTCGGCCACTTTTTACAAAATTCCAATATGATTTTCAAAGAGAGAGTTATGACAATTTTCTTAAGGTCACCTCTTTGAGATTAAATTTGGGAGCTTGCAAAAAGCCTAACTTCCATAGATCATATCTCCAAAAATATTACGAACCAAGATCTAAAAGTTTTCCATGAAGTTCCTTCGGATTTCAGCGCAAATGGGATTTTTAATAGCTTCTGAACCTTCGCAGAAAAAAAAAAATTATAGCGAAAATGCCACGATGGCCAGTTTGAAGTAGTGAAACCCTAGAATCCAAAGCTCTGATAGCAATTGTTATGAAATCCACTCACAAAATAGAAGAAAAAATAGATGAACGACTTATAAATAAGTCTCTTCGAGGGGGAAACCTCTTTTACATTACATAAATAAACAATTCTTGGTGACACAAATGATAAAACCTCCTTTCTATATATCGGAGTCCATGGGGTCACAATATAGTCCTAGCCAACCTAACAATAATAATGTAAGGGCACAATAATAACAATATGGGTACTACTGGGGTACAACAATAACAATAAGGGGGCTACACTAACAACAATAAGGGACTACACTAGTAATATAGGGTCCTAACAGATATTATTTCGAAAAGGCCAAGGAATTCTATGAGCTCAAGATGGGTTCCATGACAGGTGAAGAGTACACAACCAAATTTCCAGAATTGTTGATATGTGTGCCCTATCTCAGGATGCAAGTGACAAATAAAATGTGGCACCTTATAAGAAGTTCAATGCAGCTAAGAGGGGACATGGGTCTCAACCTGTGGAGCAGCAAAATAAAAGTAATGACAGAGAACCATTACAGTGTTGAACATGTGGTGGAGATAATCACAGGAAATATTGTCCTTTATATCAGAGTGGAACAACGGAAGTGTGACAGGGCTCAAATTTATAGTGCTCAGAAGGCACAAAAATTTGGGGATGTGGGCCAGAGCATTCCCTGGATCTATGCATCTTTGGATAACAGAAAGTTAGATCATTATGAATACATCATCGAGATGGAAGGTGGAACCAAAGGGAGAGTTCTAGGCAGAGCTACAATGCATCTTGCAATAGAATAAGATCATGCTCCAAGAAGGTTAAAATTCAATGGAATAACTCTGGGCCTGATGAAGCTACTTAGAATATGGTTTATCAAATGTGGGAATAATAGTCAGTTTCCAATTATAGTTGAATTTGTCAAGGGAATTGGAATCCCATGAGAGATGATATGTGCAGGTGTTCAGTTGCAAGGCAACGTGTTGGATACAACAGGGCAAGGTAGCTGGCATATTGTTATATTTATTAATGCACTGACAATTGTGTGTTTATGACAGTATGATGCAAGGAATTGCAAGGCAAAAGTGGCTCTCATAGATCTTGAGAAAGGATCAAGTTGAGATTTTATTCATGAAACCTTAGAAGCACTGGGAGACCATGGGGTTTGAGTCATGGTGTCCATTGAAATTTTTGTGCTTTCGATGTTTGTGACTTGTTTTTGCTTGATTTACGATTTTGATTGTGATTGGCGCATGGTCGTGCCACTTTGTTTGTGTTGTTGTATTGTTGTTTGGTTTTCCATGTTTTCTTTACCTTTTCTTCTTGTTCTTTCCTTTTATGTTTTGAGAGACTTGGGAATTGGTTGGGGGGAAGAGGAAAGTTAATGGAGCTCAGGAAGAGTTGAGTGAAACCCAACAGGGTATGTAAGACTCAGATGAAGCTTTATGCATGAATAATGGACAACTAAAGGCAAGAATATGACAACCAATTGGGATGTTTGGGTCCATTGGGGTAAATGGACAAATTGGTAGGATAGTCATGAGAAAGGTAACAAGAAAGGTAAAGTAAATGGGCTTGAGGTAATAGGTGCCTTGGTTAAGTTGGGAACTGTTGTTCTCAATGTTGTGCGATCATGATATATGTGTGTGTGTGTGTGTGTCATTATCTGACAGGGTCGTCAGGGATCATTCTTGTGGAAAAACAATTACTTTATGCGGGTGAATGACATGAAAAGGTTCTCGGTTTATGAGTAATCAAGTGGGTAGAGTAGCCCTATAAGATCTTTGAGGTTAGTATGACGTGGACATTATTTTGATATTATGTGCTTATAACTATGTCTATGTTTGTGTTATGGGAGACAACGTTGAAGGATACATCAGTGGAAGGAAAGTTGTGTGATCTATGGTATGTTGGGACAAGTAAAGATAGTAAAAAGAGCCATAGACTCGGGACTTGGGTTGTGGATGCACGTAGTAAGACATGGGAAATACACTAGAGGCAAGGTTTCGTGGTAGAGATGTTGTGGTATTTGGATGTGTAGTACTATTGTTGTGTACATGTGGTATTGTGTCATGTGTATTGTGTATTCATTGTATTGTTGTACACGTATTCATTATGTTATACTATGTGTACCTTTATGTGTTGTGTTGTACACTTTGTGTATGTGTATGTGTATGTGTTGTGAATGGGAATGGTTCTCATGACCCCTGGAGGTTTTGGGTTGGGATAGGATCTTTGGAGCCTTGTAATAGCTTGGGTTCTCTAGAGGTTGTGGGTTGGAGCCTTGTAACAACTTGGGTTCCATGGAGGCTGTGGGTTGGAGCCTTGTAACAACTTGGGTTCCCTGGAGGTTGTGGGTTGAGATAGTAGTCCCTGGAGTCCTGGAAATATTGGGAAGAGAACAATCTTGAGTTGTTAATATTGAGGGTAGAGGTGATATAGTCTTTGGATTCCCTTGTTGTTGATACTACATATGGAAGAGAAGGCAATGGGTGCTTATCGGGTTTGGTAACCGATCCAATGTGTGTACATGGTCAAAGAGAAGAGAAGGCACTGGGTGCTTGTCGGGTTTGGAAACTGATTCACAAAGAACAAAGGAAGAAGCAAAGAAGCATTTAAAATATAAGTATCAATATTTCATTTCAGTTTTTAATTTCAAAATTATGCACATAACTTAATATTCTTATTTATGGTGGTTGATTTTGAGCTAACCGGAGATATTTTATATATATATGATGATTTGATCAAGGAGCTAATTTGACTTGTTGTGGCAAGAATTAAACATAACTATAAATTTCACCTCATTGATGAGTTACTAATGAGCTATGATTTGAGATTACTACAGTTATTTTTTAGCCTAATGGAAATTATGTGCTTGGTATAGGAAAACGTGGAAAATCTTGGTTTGGGTGGTTGGAACTAACTGCAAAAGAGTTAGCAGCAGTAGAAAAGGAATTGGAACATGCAGCAATATGATGGTAAAGCACTTCAGGAGCGGGGTCATTTTGGGACATTCGTACCCAATAGTCTCCATTGATTTCCATAAGCATGCTATGACCGGTATGATGGTTTTGAGGCACGGATATGCCTTGATTTTTGGACCTTCTGATGCCATGAAACATTTCCAAGGGATGGATTGCCTGAGGGACTGGGAAGTAGAGAAGGGAAGGGCGGGGAATAATTTTTTTTGGCCAACAACATTGTTGATTGGAATCAAAAACACATTGGGAGTGTTCCCAAAAACAATGAGCCGGTAATTGTTCAATAAGAGAAAAAGTAGCACAAGAATTGTACCACTAGACATTGTAGTTAGAATTTGATCTTAGCAGTGGATCCTAGACTTCCCGAGAAGAAGGTGAATCCCTGGTACTACTTTTGAGGGTGGAGGTGTGAGCCTAAAGATTCCCTTGTCGTTGATGTGGGCATTGTATCCTTTTATTTGCTGGTTAGAGAAAATACACATATGTATATATGTGTATATTATTGTAAATATTGTATCGAGTTGTGTTTATAAAGCTCCATTAACAATATGTTTATTTGTTGGTTGAAGCAAATGTGCATAAGTATAATATGTGTTTGTCATTGTAAATATTGCATCGAGTTGCGTTTATAAAGCTCCACAAGCAGTATGGTTTGCTAGTCATAAGTGTTATATAACACCGAGGACAGTGTTTCCCCAATGGGGAGGGGTTTGTAACATCCCTTGGTTATATTTCCATGTAAAAAGGCAAAAATCAACCAAGGTCATGGGACACATTTTCAAGTTGAATGGAGGGGGAAAACATCACATTGGGCATCACTTATGGTTAATGAATGGCTATGGAAATTGGCATTTGCATTGGCAAAGGAAAAAGACAATAAATGACAATTAATTCAAGAAATGAAGGAAAGAGAAAAGGAAGATGAAGAGACATGAATATGCATGCAAGGGAAATTTGAGAGAAAATAAAGGAAAATGAAAAGGAAAGGAAGAGACATCATACATCAATGATAAAAAGGAACCTGAGAATCAGTTGACAACTTTTGCTCAACTTTTGATTAGTTTCAGAAATCGAACTCCAAGAGGAGAGGGAGAGCACTTGGACACAAGCAAGCAAAGGATAAGCAATGGAAAGCAAGGGAGCACAAGAGGAAGTTTGGACAACAGCGAGTAAGGGCAGGGAATAACTGTGGATTTGCAAGTAACATTGTGCATGTGTGATTTAGCATGTTGGGATTTGATGCATGGTGCATCCATTGGTTTATTTTTTATGTTTATTTTCATTAGCATGGGATTTGCCTGGATTGACAATGGTTTACAACTTTTCCTATGCCATTTTATGGATAGCGATGATGTAGTGGGTTCCTTGTTCGGTTAAGCTTTGGATGGTCAATAGATTTCAGATCCTAGTTGAGATGGTCTCAAGAAAATTCCCAAGGGTTGAGGGTGGAGATGGTGTTCCTCCTAGAATTCTTGACAGGTGGGTGGAGACAGGAAAATTCCGTTGGGTATGGTTAAGAAGTATGAGGAATCCAAGCTTGTTTGGTTTTGGTGATTTCTAAACCAGTTTAGGTGAAATCACTATGGTTGAGGGTTGAGGTGGTATACCCTCTAGAAGCCCTAGTTGGTTCTGTTTTGGTTTATCTGTAATATTCCCAATTAGCAAATAGCTAATTGGAATATCAATCCGGATCAATTTTGCCGCCTCTAGTAAATTGCAAACAACAGTGAGCGGGTCGTGGACTCAACCGAGCGCGCGGCTGAGTTGGCAGTGTGGGGCCGAGAAGGGCTGCGCGGGAAAGGAGGGAGTCCCGTGTTCGAGAGGAAGGCCGCATACATAAGGGAGAGAGCTTCCTCGTTTTTGGGACTGTTCATGAATTTTATGAAATTGTAATTGGTCGCTAAGACTTGAGCACGCCGGCTGTTCAGCCAGTCTGTAGCACTGTTTAGTGCGTCGAGTGTCTCCGAGCGGAGATCTCAACCTCAGCCCCGGGGGACTTCGAGTGCCTGCTCGGGTGAGGCAGTTCTATCATTGTCTTACAGGAGGATCGAGTTTGGATTGATTGTAGAGCGGTGTCAGGAGTGGCAGCGCATTCTGAGTGAGAAGGCTGCAGCTCATTCGCGAGAGTTCCGCGTCGTTATCATTTTGGAGGTTCGGGTCTGGAGGTTGTAGCAGCGACAGCCCGTATCTATTGAGGGCATTAGACAGGATTGTGATATCACCTCGGAGAGTCTGTTTCAGCCGTAACACGACACCAGCTATACGGCAGTACATTCCAGCCGCTTGAACGCAGAACAGTGCACCGCCATTCCTCTATTATTTCTTGAATACCTCTTGTTTTGTCGTGGGCAAGTTTCGGGTGCTATCACCTGCGCATGTATTGTATTTTCTTGTAATTTCCCGGCATAATAAAATGGCTCAGTGATTTCTCTATTAATGTGAATATGTTGCATAGGCCGTTTCTGTTATTTTATGTGTTGTTGAATATTTCATGAAGGAGACATTCCACTACTGTACCATTTGTCGTGTTTTATAAATATCCTTAAAAAGGGATATTACAGTGGTATCAGAGCATGGTTCTGGCTCAGCCTGTGGAGTGAGAAGTCTATGTCATCAGAAGGACACCCCTACAACTGCTACAGAGGTAGGAAATACAGAGATATTGGGCGTAGGTTGGAAAACACCTACGGTGAAGGGGATTGTATTAGAGTATTGAACACGGAACCGGAGGAGCCGGGGATAGACGCAGAAGAGAGAGAGACGATGGCGAACGATAGCGATGCAAAGCAATTTGTGGAAGCCCTCCTCAAATCAATACAGGATCTGTCGCGACAGATTGAGATGATGGGCCAGAGGTTCACCGCTGTTGAAGCTAGACAGCGTGAAACCCCGAGGGGTTTCCCGGTCGGTGAGGGGTCGGGTACATCCCACCATTTGCAGGAACAGGCTACCACCCCGCACTAGGCATCACATGCCCCCACTCGTACTACTATGCCCACTTTCCTAAGTGCAGATACTGGGACAGGAGCACAGGAGGAACCAGAGCCTGACCACATAGGTGGTTATTTTGCTAAATACCAGACATATGGGCAGGAGTTCAGGGAGGCGCTTCTGTTTAGAGATTTTGTCCAGCTCAAACGAGACCGCAGGCCTCGTGACCCTTACAGAGGGCACCGGCACTATCATGAAGGAGACACCCAGCGTTCAGCAAGCCGATATCATTTGCCTACGTTTGATGGTTCATTAAGCAGTTCGGCAAGGTCTTGGGTGGAGAAGTTGGACATATATTTCCAGCTCAACCAGATGGCGGAGACAGAGGCCATCAAGGTGGCTATGCTGCATCTGGATGGCGAGGCTCAGAATTGGTGGTTCCATGGGATGGTGACACTTGGGCATTCAACTGTGACCACATATGCCGAGTTCACCCGGAGACTAATAGAGAGATTCGACCGGAGGGATCCGGAGGAACATTTCGTTGAACTGACAAGGCTCAAACAGACAGGAAGTCCAGAGACATATATTGCATATTTCCTGAAGCTTTCAGTGAGGGTGCCCGATTTATCAGCGGCACAGATGATATTCATGTTCATTGAAGGGTTAGCAGAGCCACTTCGAGGATTGGTCAGATCCACGAGGCCATCCACCCTTCAGGACGCTATTGGCAGGACCCGGGATCTGCAAGATGCATTGCCTAGGACCAGAACACCTTACCCCCAGAAGCAGGTTTTCCCGCCGAAAGGGAAGGATATGAGGACCCCGCTTCCTAAGGGGAATCCGGGTAAGGGACAGTTAGATGATGACGCCAGGAGAGAATTGAGGAAGAAAAAGATGTGCTTCACCTGTCAGGAGCCGTGGGCGCCAGGGCATAGATGTGCGGCTGGTAAGGCGCATTTTATAGAGGTCTTCTCCGAGAGTAGTGGGGAAGAAGATGAGTATGAGGATGGAGAGGCAGGAGACCGGCAAGCAGCGCAAGATCATGGGCCACCGACAGCAGGAGGTGCGGCTTTCGCGCACACAGGGGGAACCCTTGCAGCATTGCAAGGAGTACCTAAGTATCTAACGTTGCGCGTCCGAGGGACAGTGCGTGGGAAGCGAGTTTCAATTTTGGTGGACAGTGGGGCAACCCACAACTTCATCGACACACAGATGGTTGAGCGGAGGGGCATACAGACAGAAAGCTTCGATGGATTTTCTGTATTGGTCCCAAGAGATCAGTCAATGCAGTGTGTGCGATACGTTCCAGAGCTAGCAGTAACTATGGGCACCTACACAGTGACCGACCATTTCTTTGTGGTCAACATACCTGACACCAATGTGGTTTTGGGCGTACAATGGCTGATCACTCTAGGGAAGGTCATCACAGATTGGGAGGCTTTGGAGATGGAGTGGGACGATAAGAATACAGGGAGGCATGAGAAGATACGTGGGATGCACACTTACCCTCCTCAAGTTGTTTCAGCTCACCGGATGGAGGCAACTTTCCGGAAAGGAGACATAGAGTGGGCTGTAGAGCTCCGGGCATCAGAGATGGGAACCGCCGGGCAGACAGTTCATCCTGATATCCAGGCTGTCCTCGACAGACATGACACCGTGTTCGGGGATATACCACCAGGCCGGCCACCGAATCGGGGGTTTGAGCACACGATAGAGCTGGAGCAGGGCATTCAGACCATTATTACCACGCCCTATAGGCACCCTAAGGCCTATCGGGATGAGATTGAGCGGGCTATCCAGGAGCTGCTAGCTCTTGGACACATCCGACCGAGCACCAGCCCTTTTGCTTCCTCCGTGGTATTAGTAAAGAAGAAGGACAACACATTGCGAATCTGCATCGATTACAGGGCTTTGAACAAAAAGATCCTGAAGAATCGGTACCCTATACCTAGGATCGATGAGCTAATGGATGAGTTGAGGGAAGCACAGTTTTTCTCAAAGATTGATTTGAGATCCGGGTACCACCAGATTAGAGTGAGGGAGCAGGACGTACCCAAAACCACTTTCAGGTGCCACTACGGCCACTTTGAGTTCTTGGTTATGCCTTTTGGGCTAACCAATGCCCCTGCCACCTTCTAGTCTTGCATGAACCACATCTTCCGCAGTCACCTGAGGAAGTTTGTATTAGTATTTTTCGATGATATATTGATATATAGCAGTACTTGGGAGGAGCATCTCCATCACATTGAAGCCGTGCTGCATAACTTGGAAGAGCAACAGTTTTA
This sequence comes from Pinus albicaulis, assembly GCA_034641835.2. Lineage (NCBI taxonomy): Eukaryota > Viridiplantae > Streptophyta > Pinopsida > Pinales > Pinaceae > Pinus > Pinus albicaulis. The sequence continues at coordinate 553,534,497 of CM076575.1, read as the reverse complement.
TGCCAAGCTCTCCAAGTGTGAGTTTGGGGTGACTGAGATGTTGTATTTGGGACACATCATAGGAGTGGACAGAGTAAGGGTCCACGAAGAAAAGATCAAGGCCATCCGAGATTGGCCAGAGCCGAAGAACGTGACGGAGCTTCAAGGATTTGTTGGCATCTGCACATATTACGGGAAGTTCATCAAGAACTTCTCTCAGCTCGCAGCCCCGCTTACGGATTTGACAAAGAAGGGGGCCTTTAGTTGGTCGGAGATAGCGCAGTGGGCCTTTGACAGGCTCAAGGGGGTTATGAGCAGCTGCCTAGTGCTTGCGCTGCCAAATTTCACACAGCCTTTTGTTTTGGAATGTGATGCATCGGGAGAAGGGATCAACGCATTTTTGATGCAGGACGGCCACCCTATAGCTTATGAGAGCCGGAAGCTCCTTCCCCATGAGCGGATGTATCCTATATACGACAAGGAGATGCTAGCCGTGATGCATGCGTTAGCCAAATTCCAGCAGTACTTAGTGGGTAACAGGTTCAGGGTGAGGACGGATCACAACAGCCTCTGATTCTTTTTGGAGCAGAAACAGCTTCAGGAGAGGCAGCAAAGGTGGATCAGCGAAATTCAGGCTTATGATTTCGACATCGAGTATGTCAGGGGGAAAAACAATGTGGTAGCTGATGCACTTTCACGTAGACCAGCTACGTTGTCCCTGATGAGTTGGGAGGCGGATTGGAGGGCTCAAATCTTGGTGGAGTACTCCAAGGACAAGTTCGCTTGTGAGATTCTGGATGGTCAGGTGGCGAACGATAAGTACAGGGTGATAGACGAGATTATCTATTATAGAGACAGGGTCTTCTTGACTGTGGGCTCCCAGCTCAAGAAGAAGATACTTCAGGCGTCTCATAATTCACCGTTAGCCGAACATCAGGGATTTATCAAGACCTACAGGACCATCCGGGAGAGGTTCGCGTGGAAGGGCCTCAAAGGGGATGTACTCCAGCATGTTAGGGAGTGCGAAGTCTGCCAGTGCAACAAGGGAGAAACGAACCATCCAGCAGGACTGTTGCAGCCTCTTCCCATTCCCGAGGGAAAGTGGGAAATTATTTCTATGGATTTCATTACATGACTGCCCATAGTGCAGGGCAAGGATAGCATATTTGTTGTCATCGATCGGTTGACGAAGTACGCACATTTCTTCGCCATATCCGCACACTATACAGCCGCGCAGGTCGCAGAGCTGTTCTTCCGGGACATCTTCAGGTTGCATGGTCTTCCCAAGACCATTGTCAGTGACCGGGACAACCGCTTCATGGCCAAATTTTGGTGAACTCTTGTTGTTGGGGATGGAGTTGACGCGAAGCACCGCCACTACCCTCGTACGATGTGGGCGCACGCAGAGCGTTGTGTGGTCAAGGTTACCTTCGCGAAATTATGTTGGGCGTTAAAGAGCATGAATATGGCTGCACCTATATCATATACTAATTGGGCTACATTTAATGTCTATAACATGTCTCTCGTTTTGCAATCGATGGCCATTGCTATGTCTTTTGTTGATGTTGTGTTTGCGCGCAAGGCCCGAGAGCCATGACTGGATCCAGGAAAGTCGGGGACATCCTCCGGTTTCGCGGACAACATCGCCATCGCAGAATCGTTGCAGGAGGCCGATGCCGAAGGCGTCCCGTGAGAGGCGCTCGAAGTAGGGGATTTGGTCTACCTGTGCCTACAGCCATACCGCCAGTCTACTCTGAAGAGGAAGGGGGTGGAAAAGCTCAAGCCCTGCTTTTATGGACCTTACCGAGTGATACACCGAGTGGGACAAGTTGCTTATGAGTTGGAGCTACCCCAAGGCAGAAAAATTCATAACATTTTCCATGTGTCGTGCCTGAAGAAAGCTTTGGGATCACAGGTGACAGTGACGGAGGAGCTTCCGCCCACAGATGAAGAAGGGCATTTGGTGCTGCAGCCGAAAGCCATCATTGATGTCAGAGAGAAGCAGCTGCGGAATAGAACAGTCCGGGAGTTCTTGGTAAGGTGGAAGAACTTGCCGGATGAGGATGCTACGTGGGAGGGTGAAAGGATCTTGCAGCACCCATCACTGCAGTTGCTTAGGGTCAAGCAACATTTTGTCGGGGGAGACTGTAATATTATCGATTAGAAAATAGCTAATTGGAATATCAATCCGGATCAATTTTGCCACCTCTAGTAAATTGCAAACAACAGTGAGCGGGTCGTGGACTCAATCGAGCGCGCGGAGGCAAGCACGCGGCTGAGTTGGAAGTGTGGGGCCGAGAAGGGCTGCGCGGGAAAGGAGGATCTCGACTGCGCGGGAAAGGAGGGAGTCCCGTGTTCGAGAGGAAGGCCGTATACATAAGGGAGAGAGCTTCCTCGTTTTTGGGACTGTTCATGAATTTTATGAAATTGTAATTGGTCGCTAAGACTTGAGCATGCCGGCTGTTCAGCCAGTCTGCAGCACTGTTTAGTGCATCGAGTGTCTCCGAGCGGAGATCTCAACCTCAACCCCGGGGGACTTCGAGTGCCTACTCGGGTGAGGCAGTTCTATCATTGTCTTACAGGAGGATCGGGTTTGGATTGGTTGCAGAGCAGTGTCAGGAGTGGCAACGCATTCTGAGTGAGAAGGCTGCAGCTCATTCGCGAGAGTTCCGCGTCGTTATCATTTTGGAGGTTCGGGTCTGGAGGTTGTAGCAGGGACAGCTCGTATCTATTGAGGGCATTAGACAGGATTGTGATATCACCTCGGAGAGTCTGTTTCAGCCGTAACACGACAGCAGCTATACGGCAGTACATTCCAGCCGCTTGAACGCAGAACGGTGCACCACCATTCCTCTATTATTTCTTGAATACCTCTTGTTTTGTCGTGGGCAAGTTTCGGGTGCTATCACCTGCGCATGTATTGTATTTTCTTGTAATTTCCCAACATAATAAAATGGCTCAGTGATTTCTTTATTAATGTGAATATGTTGCATAGGCCGTTTCTGTTATTTTATGTGCTGTTGAATATTTCATGAAGGAGACATTCCACTACTGTACCATTTGCCGTGTTTTATAAATATCCTTAAAAAGGGATATTACAGTGGTATCAGAGCATGGTTCTGGCTCAGCCTGTGGAGTAAGAAGTCTACGTCATCAGAAGGACACCCCTACATCTGCTACAGAGGTAGGAAATACAGAGATATTGGGCGTAGGTTGGAAAACACCTACGGTGAAGGGGATTGTATTAGAGTATTGAACACGGAACCAGAGGAGCCGGGGATAGACGCGGAAGAGAGAGAGACGATAGCGATGCAAAGCAGTTTGGGGAAGCCCTCCTCAAATCAGTACAGGATCCGTCGCGACAGATTGAGATGATGGGCTAGAGGTTCACCGCTGTTGAAGCTAGACAGTGTGAAACCCCGAGGGGTTTCCCGGTCGGTGAGGGGTCGGGTACATCCCACCATTTGCAGGAGCAGGCTACCACCCCGCACCAGGCATCACATGCCCCCACTCGTGCTACTATGCCCACTTTCCTAAGTGCAGATACTGGGACAGGAGCACAGGAGGAACCAGAGCCTGACCACATAGGTGGTTATTTTGCTGAATACCAGACATATGGGCAGGAGTTCAGGGAGGCGCTTCTGTTTAGAGATTTTTTCCAACTCAAACGAGACCGTAGGCCTTGTGACCCTTACAGAGGGCACCGGAACTATCATGAAGGAGACACCCAACGTTCAGCAAGCCGATATCATTTGCCTATGTTTTATGGTTCATTAAGTAGTTCGGCAAGGTCTTGGGTGGAGAATTTGGACATATATTTCCAGCTCAACCAGATGGTGGAGACGGAGGCCATCAAGGTGGCTACGCTGCATCTGGATGGCGAGGCTCAGAATTGGTGGTTCCATGGGATGGTGACACTTGGGCATTCAACTGTGACCACATATGCCGAGTTCACCCGGAGACTAATAGAGAGATTTGACCGAAGGGATCCGGAGGAACATTTCGTTGAACTGACAAGGCTCAAACAGACGGGAAGTCCAGAGACATATATTGCAGATTTCCTGAAGCTTTCAGTGAGGGTGCCCGATTTATCAGCGGCACGGATGATATTCATGTTCATTGAAGGGTTAGCAGAGCCACTTCGAGGATTGGTCAGATCCACGAGGCCATCCACCCTTCAGGACGCTATTGGCAGGACCCGGGATCTGCAAGATGCATTGCCCAGGACCAGAACACCTTACCCCCAGAAGCAGGTTTTCCCGCCGAAAGGGAAGGATATGAGGACCCCGCCTCTTAAGGGGAATCTGGGTAAGGGACAGTTAGATGATGACGCCAGGAGGGAATTGAGGAAGAAAAAGCTGTGCTTCACCTGTCAGGAGCCGTGGGTGCCAGGGCATAGATGTGCGGCTGGTAAGGCGCATTTTATAGAGGTCTTCTCCGAGAGTAGTGGGGAAGAAGATGAGTATGAGGATGGAGAGGCAGGAGACCGGCAGGCAGCGCAAGATCATGGGCCACCGACAGCAGGAGGTGCGGCTTTAGCGCCCACAGGGGGAACCCTTGCAGCATTGCGAGGAGTACCTAAGTATCTAACGCTGCGCGTCCGAGGGACAGTGCGTGGGCAGCGAGTTTCAATTTTGGTGGACAGTGGGGCAACCCACAACTTCATCGATGCACAGATGGTTGAGCGGAGGGGCATACAGACAGAAAGCTTCGATGGATTTTCTGTATTGGTCCCAAGAGATCAGTCAATGCAGTGTGCGCGATATGTTCTGGAGCTAGCAGTAACTATGGGCACCTACACAGTGATCGACCATTTCTTTGTGGTCAACATACCTGACACCAATGTGGTTTTGGGCGTACAATGGCTGATCACTCTAGGGAAGGTCACCACAGATTGGGAGGCTTTGGAGATGTAGTGGGACGATAAGAAGACAGGGAGGCATAAGAAGATACGTGGGATGCACACTTACCCTCCTCAAGTTGTTTTAGCTCACCGGATGGAGGCAACTTTCCAGAAAGGAGACATAGAGTGAGTTGTAGAGCTCCGCGCATCAGAGACGGGAATCGCCGGGCAGACAGTTCATCCTGATATCCAGGCTATCCTCGACAGACATGACACCGTGTTCAGGGATATACCACCAGGCCAGCCACCGGATCGGGGGTTTGAGCACACGATAGAGCTGGAGCAGGGCATTCAGGCCATTATTACCACACCCTATAGGCACCCTAAGGCCTATCGGGACGAGATTGAGCGGGCTATCCAGGCGCTGCTGGCTCTTGGACACATTCGACCGAGCACCAGCCCTTTTGCTTCCTCCGTGGTATTAGTAAAGAAGAAGGACAACACATTACGAATGTGCATCGATTACAGGGCTTTGAACAAAAAGACCCTGAAGAATCGGTACCCTATACCTAGGATCAATGAGCTAATAGATGAGTTGAGGGGAGCACAGTTTTTCTCAAAGATTGATTTGAGATCCGGGTACCACCAGATTAGAGTGAGGGAGCAGGACGTACCCAAAACTGCTTTCAGGTGCCACTACGGCCACTTTGAGTTCTTGGTTATGCCTTTTGGGCTAACCAATGCCCCCGCCACCTTCCAGTCTTGCATGAACCACATCTTTCGCAGTCACCTGAGGAAGTTTGTATTAGTATTTTTCGATGATATATTGATATATAGCAGGACTTGGGAGGAGCATCTCCAGCACATTGAAGCCGTGCTGCATAACTTGGAAGAGCAACAGTTTTATGCCAAGCTCTCCAAGTGTGAGTTTGGGGTGACTGAGATGTTGTATTTGGGACACATCATAGGAGTGGACGGAGTAAGACTCCACAAAGAAAAGATCAAGGCCATCCGAGATTGGCCAGAGCCGAAGAACATGACGGAGCTTCGAGGATTTGTTGGCATCTGCACATATTACCGGAAGTTCATCAAGAACTTCTCTCAGCTCGCAGCCCCTCTTACGGATTTGACAAAGAAGGGGGCCTTTGGTTGGTCGGAGATAGCGCAGCGGGCCTTCGACAGGCTCAAGGAGGTTATGAGCAGCTATCCAGTGCTTGCGCTGCCAGATTTCACACAACCTTTTGTTTTGGAATGCGATGCGTCGGGAGAAGGGATCGTCGCAGTTTTGATGCAGGATGGCCACCCTATAGCTTATGAGAACCGGAAGTTCCTTCCCCATGAGCGGGTGTATCCTATATACGACAAGGAGATGCTAGCCGTGATGCATGCGTTAGCCAAATTCCGGCAGTACTTAGTGGGTAACAGGTTCAGGGTGAGGACGGATCACAACAGCCTCCGATTCTTTTTGGAGCAGAAACAACTTCAGGAGAGGCAGCAAAGGTGGATCAGCAAAATTCAGGCTTATGATTTCGACATCGAGTATGTCAGGGGGAAAAACAATGTGGTAGCTGATGCACTTTCACGTAGACCAGCTACGTTGTCCCTGATGAGTTGGGAGGCGGATTGGAGGGCTCAACTCTTGGTGGAGTACTCCAAGGACAAGTTCGCTTGTGAGATTCTGGATGGTCAGGTGGCGAACGATAAGTACAGGGTGATAGATGAGATTATCTATTTTAGAGACAGGGTCTTCTTGACTGTGGGCTCCCAGCTCAAGAAGAAGATACTTCAGGTGTCTCATGATTCACCGTTAGCCGGACATTAGGGGTTTATCAAGACTTACAGGACCATCCGGGAGAGGTTCGCGTGGAAGGGCCTCAAAGGGGACATACTCTAGCATCTTAGGGAGTGCGAAGTCTGCCAGCGCAACAAGGGAGAAACAAACCATCCAGCAGGACTGTTGCAGCCTCTTCCCATTCCCAAGGGAAAGTGGGAAAGTATTTCTATGGATTTCATTACAGGATTGCCCGTAGTGCAGGGCAAGGATAGCATATTCGTTGTCGTCGATCGGCTGACGAAGTACGCACATTTCTTCGCCATATCCGCACACTATACAGCTGCGCAGGTGGCAAAGTTGTTCTTCCGGGACATCTTCAGGTTGCATGGTCTTCCCAAGACCATTTTCAGTGACCGGGACAGCCGCTTCATGGGCGGGTTTTGGCAGGAACTCTTTCGGTTGGTGGGGACGGAGTTGACGCCAAGCACAGCTACCACCCCCAGACAGATGGGAAGACAGAGAGCGTTAACAAGTGGCTGGAAGGCTACTTGCAAAATTATATCAGCGGGCAGCATAGAGCATGGCTGAAGTGGCTGCACCTAGGGGAGTATTTCTATAACACCACACATCACATGTCTATCGGTATGTCTCCGTTTTATGCACTGTATGGCTATCATGATATGTCTTTTGTTGATGTTGTGTTTGGTGCCAGCAAGGCTCCGAGGGCCAAGGATTGGATCCAGGAAAGTCAGGACATCCTCCGGGCTCTCAAGGATAACATCGCCACTGCGCAGAATTAGAAAAAGTTGTATGCCGACAAGGGTCGGGTGGAGAGACAGTTCGAAGTAGGGGATTTGGTCTACTTGCGCCTACAGCCATACTGCCAGTCCACTCTGAAGCGAAAGGGGGCGGAAAAGCTCAAGCCCCGCTTTTATGGACCCTACCGGGTGATACGCAGAGTGGGACAAGTCGCTTATGAGTTGGAGCTACCCCAAGGCAGCAAAATTCATAACATTTTCCATGTATCATGCCTAAAGAAAGCTTTGGGATCACAGGTGACAACGACGGAGGAGCTCCCGCCCACAGATGACGAAGGGAATTTGGTGCTGTAGCCGGAAGCCATCATCGATGTCAGAGAGAAGCAGCTGCGGAATAGAACAGTCTGGGAGTTCTTGGTAAGGTGGAAGAACTTGCCGGATGAGGATGCTACATGGGAAGGTGAAAGGATCTTGCAGCACCCATCACTACAGTTGCTTGGGGTCAAGCAACATTTTGCCGGGGGAGACTGTAATATTCCCAATTGGAAAATAGCTAATTTGAATATCAATCCGGATCAATTTTTCCGCCTCTAGCAAATTGAAAAGAACCGTGAGCGGGTCGTGGATTCAACCGAGCACGCGGAGGCAAGTACGCGGGCTGAAGTTGGCAGCGTGGGGGCTGAGAAGGGCTGCCCGGGAAAGGAGGGAGTCCAGTGTTCGAGAGGAAGGCCGCATACAAAAGGGAGATAGCTTCCTCATTTTTGGGAGGAATTTTATGAAATTGTTATTGGTCGCTAAGACTTGAGCACGCCGGCTGTTTAGCCAGTCTGCAGCATTGTTTAGTGCGCCGAGTGTCTCCGAGCGGAGATCTCAACCTCAGCCCCGGGGGACTACGAGTGCCTGCTCGGGTGAGGCAGTTCTATCATTTTTTGTCAGAGGATCGGGTTTGGGACTTGTTCCAGAGTAGCATCATTGGTGGCGGCGCAGTCTGAGTCGGGAGTCCGCAGTTCATTCGTGGGAAGTTCCGCGTCGTTAGCATTCTGGAGGTTTTCAGGACTGGATATTGTAGCAGAGACAACCCGTGTCTATTGAGGGCATTAGACCAGATTGTGGTAACACCTCGGGGAGTTTGTTTCAGTCGCAGCACGATAGCAACTATACGGCACTACATTCCAGTCGTTTGAACGCAGAACGGTGCACTGTCGCTCCTCTGTTATTTCTTGCATACCCTTTTGTTTTGCCGTGGGCAAGTTTCGGGTGCTCTCACCTGCACATGTATTGTATTTCCTTATAACTTCCCGATATAATAAAATGGCCGTGATTCTCATTTTTAATATGCTGCTCATTGCATAGACCATTTCGGTTATTTTATGTCTTTATCGAAGATATTTTTCATAAGAGAACATCCATTCTTCCTGTCATTCCGAGTGTTTTATAAATTTCCTTAAATAGGAATATTACAGTTACATAAAAAATGTGGAAAAATGGTTTGGAGATTCTTCATATCTATTATTTTTGAGTTTCATTTTTGGTGCATGGCTAGCTAACAGTCTTCCTATAATTTTTGTTTCTTTGTAAAATCCTCTTTCAAAAACTCAACATTATTATCATTTTTTTATAAACTTTTTATAGATTTTGAATTTGATTATTGTTTCTTTGTAAATAATAATTAAACCTTTTTGAGTTTGAACTTTTAACTTTTTACAAGAAGGCGTGCATTCTTAACTATTAAAACCACTCAATATGTATTTAAAATAGGTGTAGTCTAGATAATCCTTGACACACTCAATTTTTGTAAATTAAAATATCATCTCATATATTAGTTAGATTACTTTAAAATATGACATAATCAATTTAGTATTTAATTTTCCATCATGCCATTGTAAGAATGTTTTTGTTAAACAACTCTAATATAGTTACTTATTATAAACTTAAGAAAAAAATATACAAAAAAAACTTATAACATCTTAATTGCTATATTAGAAATCTTATTGGCCTCTCTTTGCACCTTTTGGAGCAACTGCTAGTTATAAAAAATTCATGCATAGTTGTATTTTATTATATGTTGATATTGGATAGATTCTGTAAAGCAAACTTCTGAAAATTAAAAAAAATAATATTTTTTTATTAAGAGATGCAATTCCATATTTACACATACACATCTTTATCCATCCACCACTAAAGTAAACTTCATGTACACTTTCATCCATTAAGCATTAATATTCAAATCTCACATCAAGCCAACTAGTGACATATATGTTTGCACACCATCACCACCATTTTTAACAGGTATAAGCGATCCTCTTACATATATCACCACTAAAGTAAACTTCATGTACACTTTCATCCATTAAGCATTAATATTCAAATCTCACACCAAGCCAGTTTGCACACCATCACCACCATTTTTAACAGCTATAAGCGATCCTCGACATATCCATAAAGTTTTACCAATATAATCATATGCGGATGTTGGATTTCGTGTGTTCTTTGTTATAGGTTTCTCCCTGGTTTGGTTTCGCTGCATGCAAGATTCCTTTATCAACTATA